>VWYI01029392.1:3023-32925 GCA_013399455.1 Anthoscopus minutus
TGTCAGTCAGTGAAGGAAAACTGTCAGAACATCTGTTATCCAGATAATCTTAACTGAATATCGATTCTCATGTGAAAATAAATTCTACCTTCATATTATGTATGAACAATTGACTTAATGTGAACTTTGGCCTAGAATAAAGAAGATTTTTCTGCTACATTTGTGGGTTGAGGGCTCATGGCCCTACTGCATGGCAAAAACAGGTCCAGCCTAAAATGCAGTCACTGCCCAGCAGACTACAAATTTCAGCCAAAGAATAGAAACTGAGCACAGATTTCCTAAATGGCCAACCCAATAGTCTATGAAACTAGTACAAAAAAACACCATTAAGGCAAGAGGTTTTAATAGTCACATTATCTTCAATGCCATTATCTTCATTTGCCATAATTGCAAAATACTGTGATGCCATACTGCATATGAGGCACGAAATAGAAAATACCTTAATGAATAGTACCTGGAGTCAGCCATGCATGGGCAGAATATTAATCTTGGCACTTGTCACAATGGCATGGTTTTCTTGCCATAATGAAAACAGTAATTTCACTGATTTATCAGATTTAGGCTACTGGTACATGAGAACGTGACTCTTGGGAATCCATTAAATACCATTTGTTTACTGGATATACAGAGAATGAAAGATCAGGTCCAAATTCCAAATTACCTTCAGTTTCTTAATGGCAGTAGAAGGAAAGTGCAGCAGTAGGAATGCAACTTAGAAAAAAGCTAAAATCATCAACTGTAAACACCTGGAGGAAGAATCAGTGAGATATTTACTCTTAAATTAGTTCAACTCTTGATGATTCTGTACAATTAGCTTGGCTTTTTTATCTTCTCATGCAACAAGGTGCTTCAATACTGATTTAGCTATGTAATTACTCAACAGAACAATTACTTAATTGCTTAACTTGAATATTAACAGTCAAATAATAGCAGCTAAATAAATAAAGATCAGCTTTCTAAATCCCAGCAGTACCCCCAAAACACATCAGCTAGAAACCTGGACACACTTACCCTGATTTGTGGTTATTTGTTTAATATGTATGCTTCTTCAAGTCATCCTTGATCATTAACTTTTTTACATATAAAGCATGTGAAGTTGCAAAATAGAAATATTTTCAGTCCAAGCAGAAATTACTCATAAGAATGCTGTTGCAGTAGTTCAAGAAACTTATTGGTTTTGTAGCAGTCATGAACCCAAGATATATTTGAAAGGTACACCAAACTCAGGCCTCTGAAGTATTTTTTACTGTACCCTCCAGAGCACTAAAATCAGCATAGAAGTGGAAAGAACAAACCTTCCATATGAACAGAGAACAAACTCATGTCAATGCTTTCAATTTAAACTCTGCCTTTAGACATCCCAAACTCTCCCTTTTTAAGGCATTAGCAGTTTTGTTGTGCTTTTATCACAGGTAATTTACATCTCTTAATTTTAAAGATATCTGCTGGGTGAATTCGAACTAATAAATAATAATAGCAGCACCAAATATGTTAGTTTGCATCAGATGTCTCTCCAGTGCACCTCCCTTTCATTTAACTACTTTCTGATAAAGTGTACCAGCAATTTCCTTTTCTTAAAGCCTGAAGTATGATAATTTTGTTAATCTTTAGCTTATTACTTTTAGTCTTTTTAGTATTGGACTATACAGCATAATCCTTCTGACACAATCAGCTAGCTTCAGTTGTGGATTTATCAAGGACATCAGCTCCAGGGATGCAGAATCCCTTTGCTGCTGCAGACTGCTTGAATTCCACAGAGAAATGTGAACAGAGAGGGTGTTTCCAGCTGAATATAGCAACATAGGAAAGAGCAGTGCAGTGTTGTCATTTCAAGTTAAAAGGTAGCAATGTGTTACTGTGATCAGTTACTTAAAGGCTGCTTTCAAGCTAGCTTGGCAGTCAAATATGCTTAAATATTTAATTCTTTTTCTAAGAGATCACGAACCAGTTCCTTGAGTGAAAACAGAACATGCCTGAATTGAATGCACTTCAGTATAAGAATGATGGTTTCATTCAGAGGAAAAATATATCAAAAGCAGCATATCTGATGGAAGTCTAGCCTTGACAGATGTAGATAAACAAAAGTTGAAATGTAGTGCTAGTCTTGTCACAGGAAACATAATGCAGAATTTAGGCCAAGATGCATTACAAAAGTGTCGCAGTTTTAAATGCAATACCCAAATGTGTTCCAGCCCAGTGTGACACTTGTGTCTTTGGAGTGTTCTCTCCACTCCAAAGGTGGAGGGTTTTGCAGCCCTGACTAACTTCAGCCACTAAACTCCAGTTATGAATCGTGAGATGAAGGAATCAGGGCCAAGAGTGTACCTTGCATTGTCACCATGATTTAGATGCCAAAAAACTGCACGCTATTTTCCAGGCTCACAATCTGAACTTTTTATTGTTCGTTTTGTTGTTTTGGGGGTTTTTTTGTAAGAAAATAAAAGTGCATACTGTCTATTAGTTATTCCTTTGATAAAATAACATTGCAATGAAGTCAACATGGCCTTCTTCTTCCTATTCTCTTATTCACTACTCACTACTTCATTATCCATTGTTTTTCCTTCATCAACTCATCATGGTTTTCCCTTTAGCAGAGATTTTGCATGAGCAAAGCAAACAGTTCTTGATCCCAGACAACAAATTAAATTAGTAGTGTACACTGACTGCTCTCAGATGAGTCACTTTCTACTTCCAGTGAGACTCTGCATCCAAATCTTGAGTGTCTAGTGCCTGACAAGTACATTATCTCAGTACAGCTTAGTTGCTGCTCATGTGATGGAGGAAAGAAAACAGGCAGCTTCATTCTCTTTTAGACAAACTGAAATGAACATCCTATTGCATTTGCAACCTACACAAGCTGTTTCCTCCTTCCATGGTGTTAGTCTTCCATGGTATCAAAGGACACCCTGCTCTCTGCACCCAGCAGAGAAGACAAATGTTGCTCTACCTATGGACTGCAAAGGAGGGAAGGAGGGAGGGAGAGAGAGCTTTGTGCCTTTCCTGCTTCTCCCGCACTCCAACTTTGTGATCTGGCCAAATGCAAGGTGACCCTAAGCAGTTACATGTGTGGACTTAAAGATTACAAGACAGAAAGAAAGTGGATAGTCCCTTTTTATTCTCCTCCTGTATATGGAACTCCTTTCTGTCTTTCCTGGGTGCTCCCTCTGTAGACTGTAGAACAGCAGGTCAGAGGAGATGGAAAGGCTTTTTACCTGCCAATCCCAGAGTTCAGGATGTGTTGTTTCTCCTGCAGCAGTTGATGACACCCTAACAACCTTAGCAGCACTGGAGCTGCATTCCTACGCTGTAACAGGGGAAGCAGGACCAAGGGCCTGAACTAAGGTCTTGGCAGGTAAGTGAAGGAGCAACCAGTATCAAAGAGCTTCGTTTGCAAGTGTACGTCTTTGTAATGTTTAAGTCTTAATATGTGCTCTGCTTTCCCTGGGAGCTTAAACTTCCAGTTTTCAGAAGAGTATATGAGAATACGTATTAGCTCTGCCAAATGCTTGAAAAAAATTGTGAAGGAACTCATAAATGCAGAGAACCTATAAAGAAAGATTAGTTGTACTAAAGACGTCTCAGAGCTAGGATTTCTTCTTAGAGCTGAGCAGGAGTTATTTAGATTAGTGGGGGAGGGAGAAGCTTTATGCTACAAACATTTTTGCTTAGTTGATGGTCGGACACATCAGGAACACCTGACAAAAGGAAATTTCCGTCTCCTTACTACATTCCACTTCTTAGGCCTAATTATCAGAACTAGTTTTTCCATATATCTGTGTCACCCAAAACATACTTTATTTCAGCAGTTATCAGGAATTGTGGGTTTTCTGGCAATACCATGTTCCACAAAATTCACAGAGAACACACACAGAGGAAGTCTACCACTACAGCAAATCTGATTAAAAAATATTTGCAGAAAAATAAGTTATTCTAGATAGAGTTAAAATAAAGAAGAAGAAAAAAAAAAACATTAAAAACATCCTTGCATAAAGCAAGTTTTTCTTTTCCTTGCTCATGGTAATGTGAGGGTAATGAATGCCTTTCTGCTCAGAGGCCAGTATGTTTTACTTTTTGGAATGGAAAACAAATTTAGGTCAGAAAAGGAAATCATAAGGAGCTGCCACATGCTGAGTTCTGTATCTGAGCCATCTACTGCCATTGTATCTTAGAGAGAGAAAAGGGAACTTTCATAAAGACTGAAAAACTATCCAGAACTGGTGGGGCATCAAAGCCCCATCAATATCCAGTTCAGATATTCGTATCCTCCCTACTCATACCGTTCGTAGTATTCTCAGTTAACTCAGTGAAATCACTCCAAAAGGGACCTCTAAGTATTTGCCCATCTTCCAGTGGATGAATTGTGAGCTTCTAAAAAACTGCATATGCTAACGGCAACTATAAATTAATATTCACCATAGTTCAGGGGAAAAGTCATTACAAAAAATTTCCTCCAACATTTTAGACACAAGAGGGAAAAATGATACCTAATATAGGTCTATATCTTTTAAAAGTTTGCATTACTATAGTCATTATAGTCAATATAATCATTATTTTAAATTAACTTACTCTAGACAAAATAAAGTGTTGTACTACATTGCAGCCTCACTGTTAGGAATGAAGATAGAGGAGACAATGCTGGAAGGCCAACACATACGACCAAACTGGAGAGTATCCAGGTCATAGAAGAATGGTAAGTTGGTCAAACTGTTATTAATAAGTGTTGTGTCTTGCAACACTTGTGTCTTTAACTCATATCGAGAATTGTCTTGGGTTTAATTCTTTGGCAATGTCCTTTTGATGGCTTTTCCTCAAAAAAATTCTATACAAAAGGAAATAAAATCTGTCCTGACAATGAAATGACAGCAGAGAAATTCATGAGCCAGGTTTATTTACAGTTTCTTATTTGTGGGGAAGAAATGGAAGGTGCATGGATGGTTCCATATGTGGGTCTCTATAAGAAGCCTCTGCTACCTGTTGAGAGCATTTTTTCCTGTATATCTAGACAAGAAGAAAAAATAATAGTCACAAGTGTACTTCATGACCAGATTTTTAACATGGCAACCTTTCATAAAATAGCTTGAGTTATGGTTTCACTGGAATTAACCAAAAAAACACATACCTTGCAAACTAGATTAAACACTCTGAAAGTCTAAAGCTTGGGCCCATGTTTATTGTTTGGGGGAAAATGGTAATCTGTCGGGGGCCTGCATTCTCTAATCCCATAGAAAGGAAATTAAAACTTTAAAGGACATATATGATGGTAAAAGCAACCCAAAGAACTCATTGCCTTTATTGCTAATACAATAGTGAAGAGAGACAAAAGACACAACACAAAAGAGACAACAGACAATTAGGGAGCCCAGGTTGTTTGTCAGCCCCATCAACCTCATTGGGTTCTTTGCACTCTGCTCAACAGAGAGTGCAAAGTCCTGAGAGGACTGTTCACCCTAAAATATGTGTTTAAACTTTTTCACTCAGTTTACAATTACTTTGCAGTTAAACAATTAGTGATTGTTTAACCCATCACATAGATGATCCCATTATCCAGTCTGTCTTGCATGCAGAGTAGGAGTTGATAAATTGACTTTAACAGAAATTATGTAGACAAATGTCACATATTGTGCATCATGGTAACACAGAAGCTGATGACAACAGCTAGTAAGACTCTTATGTTGGATCAGGAAGGAAAATAGTTTCAAAATTAAGTTTGAAACTATATTTAGTTGTTGTTAAGTAATATGGAGAATTACTTTCTTAAACTATTCATTGGTACATTAATGGATTAGTGACACCAGTAAGTCTTCTAATCACTTACCCAGTGCATCCACTGGTAAAAGCCACAAATACATTCCTTCGGGAAATAGAAATAAGGATTTTTCCCCATTTCTTCTCTTTCCAGTTTTGTCAGCAAAATCCATCACATCTCATGCCAAAAGATCGTCATTCAGGTCAATAGCACGAAACAGAGGGAAGCTGAGCACTCCTTAGGTACAAGCACAGAGAAATATGCTAATTTGAAATCTCTCTGAATTACTACTATGTTTGGCCTCATTAGTATGCTTTTGGCTGCCAAGAGCTTTTTGTTTTTCTTAGTCTTCCTAAACCAAAACATGTACAGTCACAATCAGAGGCAGGCAGGGACATCAGGTGTCATCTAAACTCTGCACAAGAGTCTATTTCCAACTTCCTGGAATCTCCTCTAACTGCAGAGGCAGGAGTTCAGCACTGTTGTGGGATTCTGTCTTTGAGCCACATGGCTAAGAACACCAGCAGAAAACTCATAAAAAGTCAAGTGCATGTCTCATAACATTAAACACATTTAGTGGGCTATTGGGATAATTAATGCACAAGTGAAGAACCAAAATTCCCCTGTTACTGCTGAAGCCTTGTTGCTTTCAGTTTTCACTTTGGACTAAAGTGCAGTTGAAAGGAGAATTTTTGGATGAATGTATGAAAACACTGTTACAAAAATAGATGCATATTTGTAATAATATTTGCTTTTGCAGCCAAAACCCTACTGCAGATGAAATTTTGTCTTGGGCTCAGAATTTTGACAAGATGATGAAAACACCAGCTGGGAGGAACCTTTTCAGAGAGTTTCTTAGAACGGAATACAGTGAGGAGAACCTGCTTTTCTGGCTTGCATGTGAAGATCTAAAGAAGGAACAGAACAAGAAAGTTATTGAAGAAAAAGCAAGACTTATATATGAAGATTACATTTCTATACTATCACCAAAAGAGGTAAAGCTGTAAATGTTACATTTGCACTTTCTGTTATCCCAGAGCAGAAACGGACTGCCAGGTGAGGGTCAGAAAGCCTTAGTATGAACATTAAATCAGGAAAGGAAGGGAGAGAAACAGTAGAAGATGCAGGCACTGAGCCATTCAGCATTACCAGCCACAATATATCCATGCTCTAAATAAGGCTCAAGAAACTCCAGTAAGAGAAGGCTGAGAAACAGGTTTGCTTCTTTAGTAATGCTACATGTCTGACAGAGAGAGGAAGTAAGGAATGCAAATGGATTTCAGGAGAAAAAGCACCGAAAATAAGGAATTTAAATTAGAATTTTTATAGATTTATCTTCTCATCCAATTGTTTGGGAGAAAATCCGAATTTCCGCTGGTTATTCCTATGTGACAGTCCAAGAATGAAGCTGACATACTTTATCTAATGAAATGTATAATATTTAGGGAATTCTATATGATTTTGTTCAACCTTTTATCTGAAATAGACAAATTTTGAAATTATCTTCACATGCAGTAAAGAAAAAGCATCCCTATCAAATCATGCTTTGTAATACAAAGAGATATATAAATATATACGCACTATAGAAGAGTTTTCTTAGGCCACATCATGTACCTTTATCTTCTCTGCCCTGTTCTAGTGCATTGCATTTGAATTTCTACTCAATGGTGTTATGCTAATTTATGCTCACTGTGGATCTTGCTTCCTACTTTTCACTTCTTCACAGTAAAAATTTGCAACTTAATTCATATGAATGAAGCCAAAAGTGATTTATAGCTCCATTATCTTCTCTTGTGCTATAGTGTCTGCTTTTGCTTTGTAGTAAAATACAATTGCCAATACAGCAAGCTAATAATAATTTTTTTTTCTAATACTGTATTTTCACCAAATAGGTATGTGATGAATGCTCAATTGTCTTCTGAAGCTAAGACCAATCAGCATTTAAAATTCAAACACTGACTAAGCATTGTTTGACTTAGAGTTTAACAAAGCTATTCACAAACTTGCTGCACTGGATGCGTACAGATCTTATAAATCCAGTTGCTCCTGCCCATACTGGAAATCTTAGGAGGCAAACCAGAACTATTTGCAATGCATTAGAACAGCATGGGAACTGAAAAATTCTTGTTCACCCAGGCATCCCTTTCCAGATGTTACCTTTTGGCATAAGAGCTGGAATATTTAGCATGACTCGTTCAGTAAAGGCATTTTTGAGGCAGAAAGTCTTAGTGTTCTAAAAAGATACTTTGTATTCATCTATTTAGCAAGAAAATACCTTTAGTAATTCCAACTTGTTTTGCCATCTGCCTTTAGTGAGTCACTGAAAAAATACAATGCAAGTTAACAGTTCCATAATTAATTTTGGTTTTTGCATTCTCTAAGTGCAATTAACTTTTTTAATGATCAGTGGCTCAAAACCCCACTATCCTGCCAAATTTGAGGGGGTTTTTACCCCAGCTATTATGGTTGATATTGAAGAGCCAAGTAGCTGCACAAACTGTTTTTGTTGTTAGAAATGTTTGTGCCTGCCTGTCAGGGAGAGAATTGCTTAAATCTTAATATGTCCTTTCTGTGCTGTAGAGATGCAATGGTCTGGGTTTGAAATCTATTCAAACACATTCTGAAGACACATGGCTGCAACACTGCCACTCAAAACTACCACAGCACTATACTCCTGCCCACACTCACTGGCTGAGCTGCACCACTGGTCTCTCACAGTTGTGCCTTGTGACTGATAATAAAGTGACAGCAAATATTGGTGGAGAAAGAGGTTGTCCGCTCTGTCAGTAGCATACTCCAATATGCCAACAATGTCAGATTCTACAGCTGGTACTGAAGATAGAATGAAAATGTATATTTACTTCTCAGTACTGTACCACACTATACCACCTCACACCAAAGTATTTCAGACTTTGCTTCACCATGTATGAAAGCACGGGCTCACATATCCCAACATATTCTGATTTTTCATATTCTGAGTTTTCACCATCCTTCATGTATCAAGGTATCTTAATATATAGAGCTTTCCAGTGTTGAAGTCAGTCCTTCAGAAAGTATTAATATCTTTGTATGGTTGCAGAGCACTAGGGTCAGATTGCAACTTGGTGTAAATCTAAATTGATCTCTTCTTGGCATTTATCTTCTCATGACCTCAGCCCTTTTCTTTTTAGCTGATTAAACCCTTGCTGGTCCTAGCAGGCTTTGCTGCTACTGCCATTTCATTTAATCCAGAACACATTAATTTACTAGGTTTTAGTTCAGTTTGTGGATAAACTGTACATTCGCTCAAATTTCTAAAGGATATTCTAAAATCATCTGGGCATTTATCCCAAGTATAATATATCTGGCCAGTCACCAGTTCACTAGCGGTGTCCCTCAGGAGTCTGTTCTGGGGCCTGTTCTGTTCAGGATATTTATTGATGACATGGAGGAGGGTGTTGAGTCTTTCATCAGTAAATTTGCAGATGACACAAAGCTGGGAGCGTGTGTGTTGGAAGGGAGGAAGGCTCTCAGAGAGACCCAGAATGGTTGGATGGATGGGCAGAGTCCAATGGGATGAAGTTTAATTAAAGCACAAGTACCGAGTCCAGCATTTTGGCCACAATAACCCCCTGCAGTGTTACAAGCTGGGGACAGTGTGGCTGGACAGTGCTCAGGCAGAAAAGGACCTGGGGGTGCTGGTGACAGCAGCTGGACATGAGCCAGCAGTGTGCCCTGGTGCCCAAGAAGGCCAATGGCATCCTGGCCTGGATCAGGAATGGTGTGGCCAGCAGGAGCAGAGAGGCCATTCTTCCCCTGCACTCAGCACTGCTGAGGCCACACCCTGAGTGCTGTGCCCAGTTCTGGCCCCTCAGTTCAGGAAGGACCTTGAGACGCTTGAGCGCGTCCAGAGGAGGGAAACGAGGCTGGTGAGGGGCTGGGAGCACAAACCCTGTGAGGAATGACTGGGGGATCTGGAGTTGTTCAGCCTGGAGAAAAGGAGACTCAGAGGTGACCTTACCACTCTGGACAGCTCCCTGAAAGGAGGCTGTAGGCAGGTGGGGGTCGGTCTCTTTCTCCAGGCAGTGACTGACAGAATGAGAGGACACAGCCTCAAGCTGCACCAAGGGAAATACAGGTTGGATATTAGGAAAAAGTATTTTACAGAAGGAGTGGTAAAGTACTGGAATTGTCTGCCTGGGGAGGTGGTGGAGTCACCATTGATGGATGTGTTTAAAAAAAGATTGGATGTGACACTTGCTGCCATGGTTTAGTTGAGGTGTTAGTTAAGGTTGGGTTGGACTTGATCTTGAAGGTCTCTTCCAACCCAGTCATTCTGTGATTCTGTGACTCTGTCCTTTCCTGCCTAGGCACAGGAGTTCATCACAAATGACAACTAAATGAGAAGCTAAAACTGAAACTTGCTAACAACTTCAATATGGATATATGATTTCCTGAATTACCAGATGTTAAATAGTCTTGATAAGAAGATCAAATCTGAAATAGTTAATATTAATGGAGAGATTAACACAATAAAAATGATAAAAATCCCTGGGTAATTTGTAAAGAACAAGTATAGTGGCTGAAAAAAAAACCCACAGGAAAAAAAATTTCGAGAGCAGCCAAAAAGAGTGATGAATAGAAATCTTCCAAAAGTTTAACCACAAATGCTCAGAAAAAAAACCCCTGCATCTCTTGAATGGGGGTAATTCAACATTCATTTCAGAGAAATAATTTCAAATACATAAAAATTATTTTTAAGGTAAAACAATGTATTTTGGAAAACTGAAATTGCACTGCATTTAATCTGCTATACAGCTGCATTTCACTGTACAGATCTTAAGATGGATGCAACAACCAAGTCAAAACTGAAATAGAGTTGAAGGTCTCAGTGCATTACACGGTAATTGTGTGATGGTTCTGAAGGAAGCACAGAGCTTTACTTGAATAGCTGATAAACTCAACATGGTCAATGGAGCCCAGAGAAATATAGATACATATTACAGATTCTCCAATGTTATTACTATTTTGTGCTCATCTTCTTCAGGTTAGTCTTGATTCCCGGGTGAGAGAAGTGATCAACAGAAACTTGTTGGATCCCAGCCCTCACATGTATGAAGATGCCCAGCTCCAGATATACACCTTGATGCACAGAGACTCTTTTCCAAGGTTTTTGAACTCTCAGATTTATAAGTCTCTTGTTGAAAGTATTACAGGCTCTACTTCTGAAACTTAATTTTCAAACAAAATAACTTGATTTTTTTTGGGGGGTGGGTGGGATGGAAGAAAAGTAGTTTAATAACATCTGGAGCTGGGTTCCTGGAGAACTACAGTTTAGCACTACTCAGGCTACTGCGAAGAAAAAAAATACATATTATGGTCTCTGTCTACATTTTTACCAAGGTCCTTCTTACTCAAGATGGCGTAGGAGGTGATCAATGGATTTGCCAAAATAACATTTGTTTCACACTCCTTTCACCCTACTGCAGTCAAAATTGCAATGATGTATTTGTAGTTTTATGAACAGTCTCCTTGTGTATCCTCACACTGCATGTGCAAGGTAAAACTGCTTCACTTACCACTTAGTTGTTGCAATATTTAATCCAATAACATAAATTATATCTGTATTTAAAAACTTTTTTTTGTGCAATACAGTCCTATGGTACATAGAAACAATTGCAGCAAACCAGAAAGAGGCTTGCATTTTTTAACATCACTAACTAAAAAGCCAATTTTTAAGGTGTAGCATTACTCTACATGCTCTACGGAGTACAATACACTGACTTTTTGAAGCCAATATTTCTGTACAGAGAAAAAGAGCTATTTATCATCGTTTATTTAAAATAAATCAAGCGGAGGATTCCTCTGGTTGTTCACTGCCAAAACTGTGGCATTTTCATTACAGAGTTTGCAATGTCAAAGAAAAAGAAAAATAAAAGAAAAAAAAGCACAAATCACTTAAAGGGATCCATTTCTGGGTGACACAATCTATGCGCTGATATTGTTTAATTGTTAAAAAGACAAAGATTTTCAATGTACATTTCAGATGTCAGATACTGTAATTGATTTATTAAAGACTGGCTATCCAGTTCTAACACTGTTGTATAATGTTATGTACTTGAGAGAAAAAAAGAAAAAAAAAAAAGAAACAAGAAACAACATAAAAGGCTTGATAATTTAGTTTTTTGAATAAAGAAATTTAATAAAAGATTGCCTACATGTAGCATTTTAGAGCATTTTAGAACATTTTGATGAACTACATCTGTAAGATATTTTTTTTTGAAAGCTAAATCCAGTAAAAAATGTTTTTAAATGAAGTAATGTTTTACGAGGTGGTGGGTTAAAGACTTAGCTTCTAGCCTCATTGATTTTGAATAACTCCTTGAAAACAAGGGGTTTGGAGAGTAATAGTAAACCAAACTTCAAGGGCTTGTAAACCCACAGATCTTACCCAAGCAAAATGCCTGCAGAAACACAATGGGTATCTTTCCTGGGTGAAGATTCCTGTACTGAGCCCTTAATGTGAACTAAGGCAGCACAGTTCTCCCATCACTGGGCTGCCATAGTGTTTTTAATAGGTGTTTGCTTGGCCTTTTTATCAAAGAATGTCCAGTTTCAGGACACATTTTGATGTTTAAAGAGACAGTGACTTGGAACTTTAAAAAAAACCCATCTTCATACCTACCATATACAAGCAAAATGAGTGTTAGCATCCCTCATAAACTGCTAAAGACATCCCAAGAAACTGCTCTGAAAACTTGTTAAATATATATATATATGTGTGTGTGTGTGTGTATATATATATATTTAATACTGACATCCATACTGAGACTTAAGAGGCAAGGTTCTTCTCACTTACATAGGACTACATGGCACAAGCCCATTGCTTTCCATTGGCCTGGAAGGTCTGGCAGTTGTGTCCTTGAGTGGGATCTGGCCTGAACACAGTTGGCTCCGACCCCACAGCTACTTCCTGCGGGCAGCCTCCGGTGCCGGCTTTGGCGGGAGCTGCTGCTGCCGAGGCAGGTCTGCTGTGACACCATACCTGGGAGGATGCAGGTCTTAGTTTATCTTCTGGGGCTTATTTTTTTCCCTTTGTTTTACTACCTCTCATTTTCTTAATTTATTGAACATGCTTCAGATAGCAGGTTTGGGGAATTTTTTAGTCATTCTTTTTACTTGAAACCTGTGTGCTTTTTTTGGATATATATATATATGAACAATTTAACAAACTGTTTCTTAAACTCATTTGGTTTTGTAATTTATATAGAATTCAGGAGATGATTAAAAGGGCTATTCTCTATTCCCTATGCAAATATTTTAACTGTTGTAGTGTTTGACAAAAGGGATCTAAAACAAAAATCTGCAAAGTGGAAAAACAAATCTGTTTACAGTGGCATTGCTGACTATCCTACCATATTCAGCACTTTTAAATATTGTTATTTATGAAAATGTAGTTTAAAATGCAAGACAAAATATTTATAAATGTTTCTTTTAATAAATACCTGTTTTGTCTGAAAGTGCTACCGTGTTACGACAACTTTATTCATGTTGGTTAGCTACTTACCATTATGAATAAAATATTCAATTATTATACTGATAGAATATGAGCTATAATGTTTACAAATCCTGAGGCGGGAAAATTCGGTGAGAAAGGACTGCCTCCTTCTACTGTGAAATGCTGTTAGGAAAAAAAAAATTCTCGCTTTTTTCTTAATTGGAATTTAACTATGGTCCTACATATGTCTAGTATCATTTGACTAGTTATATTTACTTGGTACTAAACATATACAGCATCATATATGTATATATTTACATAGTGTAATTTCAAGTTGTTGGTACTTGAGGCACAACACATTTAGTGCACACATCTAAGCTATGTGTAAGAGACAAAACTGCATGCATTAAGTCTTGACAAATGTAGACTTGAGTATTCTTAATGTTACTATTTGATGGTGACCTGCTAGTCATAAGCTATCTTTATAAGATATTTCACACAGGTAGAAGTTCTTGTCAACACAGACAAGTCATCCTTTCAAGACAGTTTTAAAGCTAGATGTGCAGGCCCTAAAATATTACCTTGATTTCTAGCATAAGATTCCAAAATCTGTATTTGGAAACTGTGACATCATTTTGAAAAATATTACACCGGTCTTCAGTGTAATACTGCAATGAAATCACGTTCTAAATTTATTGTCTAAAGTCCTTTATTGGGAAGGATTTAAAAATTGAATATAGCATGTAAAGTTTCTTTCTTGGAGCAAAAATGCTCATATTAAAACATCTAATATACATTTCGTTTATTGGTTTGGGTTTCCCAAATTTTCTTATGACAAAAATGGATGTGGTCCAAATGGACAATAAGTAACATGATCTCATTGCCTATCATATAGTTCTTTGAACACAAACTGTAAAAACGTCAAGCTATTAACCTGATTTATTGTGCATGCAGTGTACAATACACTTTGAAAAACTGCCTAAATACACTTATTCTATAGCTTGGAATAAAATAAGTATGTATTTAACTTGTATTTTAGTTTTTCATGAGAATGTATATAGTAAGTGCAATACAGAAAGTGAGTTATATTTTTGTCACTTTTGCCCGGTGTTTTAAATTCCTGTCAAATAGAGCCTAATGCCAAAGAGCCAGAAACAAGCAGAGTACTTCTGTACCCTCCTGTCCTTTAGGCTGCAAAGAAACTGAATCTATATTCTGTTACACATGTGCTCAACTCAGCTCTTTACAGCCAGCTTTCACAGAACTGAGCTTAAAGTGGGTTGGGTTACCTAGGATGAAGCAAAACACACAGAAGGCACGTGTGGTATGAAGGACACTAGAGGTTTGGTGGAGAAAAGACAGGTTGGTGACACAGGTCGCTGGGCTGCAGATTAAACAGCTACAGCACAGTACTATGAAAATATGGTCATAGCATGTCCAGGTCCACAGCTAGTCCCTTGAGTACCTGTGAAGTCCATACAGTCTATTTGCAGGACAACAGAAAGTGGAAACAAACCAGACTTCAGCTAGCAATAGCTTATTTTTTGAATTAAAAGCATGCTGAAGTGCTAGTAGGCTGTGGTCTAAACTGAGCAAATTCAGGTGACCTACGCTTTACCTTCAACAGCAAGGGTTTAAGATGTCATCTCATGCCAAACTTCATTCCCTAGGCACCAAACTTAATTACAAGGAGCATATGTCTGTGGAGCCAATATCTAAAGTTAGGCAGGGGGCTTTTTCAGTAAGATCAGCTTGCTGGACTGACCATGCTGTGAGCCTGCTCAGGAACCCACAACTTCCATATGCAGGAAGTGGTTGCAAAAGCCTTTTAGCAGAAATATTCCACAACACCAGTTTAAAAGCATTCAAAGATTATACAAGAAAGTCTCTAAGTTCAGCAACTCTCTGAACCACAAGCAGTAAAACCTATATTTCCACAATATCTGTGAGCCTGCTCCTGGAATTTTTGACCCAATCCACAGAGCCTGAGCCCTTATCAAACAAAGCAAAAAACTAAGGTTGCACATAGGCAGACAGCTGCAATGTCTCCTCCAAGTTTATCTGAATCACATCCAACTACCAAAATCCAAACAGGATTTTTTCAGCCTATAATGCTGTTATTTTTTAAGAAACCCAAGAGTAGCACTGTAGCACATCCTGGTACTTGAACACAGCGACAGAAATCCCATCCTATCACCAATATGCTTTTGCATATTTGCAGTGACAAAGCATCAGACCTGCTTGAACAAGTCCTGAAAACGTCTGCCAGCAGCACAAGTGATGTTGGTGAGATGAAAGAACAGAGCAATAATAGTGCCAAAATCAGCTGGACAAAGACTTGACAGAAACAGTGTCTGCATATTATTTTAACTTTGTACCAAAAGCCTGATTTTGCCCCTTTCTTTATCCATGAACTCACCCTGTGGAAATCAACCCTTCTCATTTAAAACAGGGATATGATTCAAGTGATTCAAAGGCTGACCATCAGTCATTGACTCAGATTACTTTTGGGGATTTTTTTTCCTCAAAAGCTTTATCTTAAATTACCCCTACTCTAAGTTTCCTGAGTTTTCCATAGGTCTCTTCACAAGCTGGGCTCACACAGCAGTTAGATTCTCATTCGTTATTACAGGATATCAAAATATTTTGTCTGATAAAGCATAAATTGGGTCATTTTTCCTTTATGCTTCTGGAAAAAGACTTCAAGGAGCTTCATGGGCAGGCAGCAGTGGGTGCAAAGGAAGCTTTTGGTGGGTGAGATTTCATAAGTGATGGCTGGGGGTTTTTATCAGTGCCAGACAACTCACACAGACTGTACATTCTCCAAAAAGATCTTCCAGTGTGACTTTTACTTATAAATAATTGCTACACTGCATTTTGCCAATACACCTTATCCAAAGTTGTGCACTTAAAATCATAGGAAAATATCTTCATCTAACCATTAATTTTAATGTTTGATATTTTGAATACCATATTCACACACTGGCCTTTGGATTTCCATCATGGAACAAAAATTTCCAAGTTTTCTTTTCTGACTAACAAAACTACTTAGTTTTCAAGAATTACTCTTGCTTTTGATATTACATTCGTGAAAATAACAATTTACTAATGTTTCATAAGGAAGTCACTGTTATTCCATCAGTGTAATTTAGTTGTAAGATATGATTGCCTAGTTCTGGTAAGACATGAACAGACAGAAGGAAGGCAAGGACACACCTCTGACTCCTCCAATGACTGTAATATAAAATATTGCTTAATAAATTTAATGGATAGTTGCACATTTTTATAATAAAATATATTCTTGAAACTGTTTTGAGTTTAGCCAAGAATCTCATTAATGATGTCATCTAAAACAAGGTAACCTGCACTCAGTCTGCATTTCAGGAGGGATTTGCCCAGATCACCCCACAATACAAAGTTCCTAAATGGCTGCATCCTCGCTGCCATCCCACTTGAAACTTGCCTGTAAAACACTGCACTCAGATCTGTATTTTGTAAATGGGCTGTCTTCTAGTCTCACGAGTAATCTCTGATGTGAAGGCACTTTGAATTGCCCTTTTTTGTTCCTCTGACAATTCGTTTCTTTTCCTCTAAACGCTTCATTTTTTCACCTGCTTTCAGTGCGGGGCCGTCCTTCCACAATATTTGCATGTTCCTTCTCAACGTACTTCAATTCTGAAGATTTCTTTTGGAGGGAGAAAGTCTGTAAGAATAACCGGGATATCCAAAGTCCCAGCTCATACTTCCCACCAACCTCACTTTTACCCATGCAGACTTTAAACTGCCCCGGTAGAAACTTCAGCACCCCCGAGTCTCTTGCTCAGAAGTGCTATAAACTTGGGGTACGTAGGATTTGGTGACGTTTGAGGCTTGAGGTTTTTTGTTTGGTTTTTTTTTTGGTTCGGAACGACTAAACTCCCCCTCCGGGGCCTGCAGAGGGCGCACGGACAGAGCCCCGCCCGGCCAGCGCTGGCCAATCAGAGCCCTCCAACCGAAGGCGACGAAGGGAAACCGAACGCCTTCGGCCATTTCCGCACCATAGCCCCGACAATTTCCGACTGCGACCAAAGCCAGCGCCGAGCCTCTTCGGCAACTTCCGGAAACCCAGAAAGGAGGCTGCCAAGTGCGTTTGGGCGTCTCCGGCACGGAGTGACGCCCGGGCGACAGGAGGGCGGCCGGGCCCAGCCGGACATGTGGCTGCTGTCGCGGGCCCTCCGCGCGGCGCAAGGCTACCGATCCGCCGCGCTGCCCCCTCGGAACCTCCGGGCAGCTCGGGTGGGATGGCGGCTCCCGGCGCGGCGCGGGCTGAGCGGGCGGCCTGGCCTGGAGGAGCTGTTCGCCGCGCCCTCCCTGCGCCGGCTGCTGGCGGCGCGCGTGTCACCGGGCGAGGGCGTGGCGGTGACACGCGTGTCACCTGCGGGAGCCCGGGACAGCCTCCTCCGTCCTTCCGGAGGCAACGAAACAGCCCGAGCAGAGGTCGGGGCTACGAGTGACTGGGGAGAGTACTTCTGCTGGCGTGGGAAGTGCTGATACCGGGACCTATTGCAATGATAACTAATCGAGGATGGAAAAATTTTAAGGTTTTGGTGGACTTTTTTTTTTTAAATCTGTCTTTCCCTTTGCTGCCAAGACAGCCCAGTCTGCCTGCCTGTCTTCGTTTTGGCAATCATAGAAGTCAGCGCCTGAATCTGCTGTCTCCACAGTGTGATTTGACTTTGTTCTGTGTCGTTAGCTGCACACTCTCAGTGCTGCCAAATAATGGATTTTTTTTGTCCAGAATCAAACTTCTTTTGATGGCAGTTAGGAAACTAAAATATAGAAAAGGAGAATCAGTAAACATTTGTTAGATAATTAAGTATTCCCTAGACCTGTAGTATTCAGATTTTTGCATTCAGTGATAGGGGTATTAGTCCTTTTAACAAGGAGTGCCAGTTTTGGAGACACTGTTCTCTTTAAATCCTTTATGTTCTTGCCACACTGAAATATAGAAACCAGTTTTTTAGAGCCACGGAATGGCTGGTGTGGGAAGGACCTTTGAACATCACCCAGTCCACCCTCCTGTTCAAGCAGGGTCACCCACATGTTATTAAGGGTTTTGCCCAGTTGGTTTTGAGTATCTCCAAGGGTGGAAATTCATAACCAATCTGTGCAACTTGTGCTACTGTTTGACCACTGGTGCAGTAATTATTTTTTATGGTTGGCTTGGATTTTAGTTTTTGATGTTTTAGCAGAAAATCTTTTATTTCAGGTTTTTCTCATGTCTTATACCTGCACTGGATTAGAAAACACTCAATATGTACTGAGGATCTTCTTTACAAACCATATTAGTAATTTGATTTTCTGACAGGTTTAATGTTTTGGGGGAGGGAGGGATTGTATGGTAATTTGGGTTTTGTTTGGGTTTGGTTTTTTTTTTGGTAGAGTAAGTTCTTCATGTGGTATTTTTCCAGAAGGTTTTCTCAAAATGTCACTGATATAAGTCTGAGGATTAACCGTACTCAAATATTTCAGGTGAGAACGAAGATTTCCGGAAGCTTGCAGAAACAGAAATTGCTTCCTGTGAGGAAGAGATAGCTGAACTGAAACAACAGGTTAGATCCCTTATAAAGCCCTGGTTTCCTTGCCATTTTTAAATTAGCAAAGCCAAATTGTCTTCTTGGGTGTGTTGGAACTAAGTGATATTTAAGGCCCCTTCCAACCCAAATCATTCTACGATTCTTGTTAAGATGTATGTGATAAGGTCTTCTCCTCCTCCCTGCTGTGCTAGTTGAAATCCTCAGATAGTGTCTGTTACCTAAGGAAAATGAAAAAAACAGGTGCTGTAAAGATGTCCTGTAAGCATGTGCCTATTTGTACCTGAAAATGTTTCAGTCAAAGTATCTTTTAAAGTAGGTGCAATAGTTTGTCTTGTCTGGGTGTACCTTTATGGATGTCCAACTCTGTAGCTCTTGGAAACCTTAAAGTTGCCTATCACTAGGGGTTTTAAAAAAATGTAATACTATGTAACTACCTTAGGCTGCTACTTTGTATAAATTTTACAGAGTATCTATGTTATTTAACAAAAAAAATCTTTACATAAACAAACTGTTTTAGCTTAATAAGACTGTGGAAGCTGCTATGGTCACATTCTTGATTCCTCCAACAACAATACAATAGTCAAGTTGTAAATATTTTTTGTAAATATTTATGTTTCTGCCAAAAGAAGTCATCATCTGTGGAAAGAAACATCACCTAAGCTAGTAAAGGCAGGAAATTTAAAAGCATTTGCAAATCGATCCAGCATGCAAAATTTTGATCTTCTTTTTGTTTTGGTATATCTTTCTTTGCAAATCGGGCTCTTCTTTTTAAAATAAACAAATAATATATTTGCGTTGTTGTTGAAAAACTGTGCTCCTGAGCATCCATACCTTCTTAGATCTGCAGCTGAGATGGAATTAAAGGAGAATCTGATTAGAAGGGAGATACTCTTGCAAGAACAGACATGTATCCTGTGGTTTATCCTCACAGTGCTCCTGATGGATTAAAAACTTCTGTGAAGTTTTGTGGCTCTCACTACAAAGAGAGCCCTTTGTAGCTCCTGTGACCATGAACAGACATAAGCAGCCTTCCTGCAATGCAGTATCACCCTCACACAGCTTTGCCTGGCTGAAGCCTGTCCTCGGGGCAGGAGAACACGACCTAGATCAGTTATAGACTCACGTGGCGTTTTACACTGTCTCAGGTGTGATAGCAGTGTCAGAGAGGAGTCTTAGCTGGGTGCTTTTGTATTCACAGATAGTGTTGCTTTTGATTCCTTCAGAAGAAACAGATGAGAGTGATCTTGTCATGGAAGTAACTGCTGGAGTTGGAGGGCAGGAAGCCATGCTGTTCACCTCGGAGATATTTGATATGTATCAACGATATGCTGCTTATAAAAGGTGGAGATTTGAAGTATTAGAATACTTTCCCAGTGAATTAGGTCAGTAATAAAAATACTTCTTAATTCAAGTTGAAACACTCATTCATATGACATTTTAATTTCCTAAGTAAAGGAAGCTAATTTGCACTATCTTAATTTTAGAAGTGGAATATTATTTGAATGTCTGAATAGAGGTCTCCTCAGCTTCTGTACTGGGGCACGAAATTCCATTTCAGAAAAACTATTAAAATAATAAAGTGCCACAAAGGAAATTTGCCTTTTAATAATTTAATTTCTACATTTTAAAACTACTGAAAAACAAGTGCTTGGCAGAAGGAAATTTAGAAAATGATACAGAAATGTTGGTTTAGCGTTTTTGTAATAAAGGTTATGTAAACTTTATTTGGCTACACTGTTCTACTTAGTTATATGATTCATTGTTTATAGATTAGGTTGATGGGAGATTGAAAAATACTTTTTTTATGGATCTAACTGCACAGAGGAATCAATTTTATTAAAACAGTTCTTGAGGTTTAATCTAAAACATCTTAAATTAATGTGTAATAGTACCTCATGTATAATGTAAGGGATGGGATATTTGGCTATAGCTCATCTGTAACAGCTGTAAAAATCTTTACTAGAATTTGACTTTAAAATGTGTTATATTTGTAAACTGTTTGAATAACTTTCTATAGAGTTCTTAAAGTATTTATTTCATGTTGGTGAACGAGCTCAGGCTCCCTTCTAAAGTAGCTCATAAAGCCTCTAGAGTGGCTGCTAATGATTCAATTAATATACTTTTTAAAAAATTATGACATAAATTCCTTATTTATATTATCTAGATTTGCTAATATTAATAAGCTTCTTGTATGGTTGAGAGCTCATGTGCCAAGTGAACTGTTCTTACAGTTTAAGTGGCGTTAGGGATGAGAAGCTTCATATTACAGTGCATTTTGTTGCTGAAAGAGCAAAGTCATGTTTCTCCCCATTCGTGGCCAGGCAAACACTTTGCCAGGAGCTGAACCAGTTAAGCCTTCAAAGCCAGCAGAAATCAGTTTGGGTTTTTTTAAAGTAAATGGAATAAACATTGTACAGGCTAGATGGGTGTAAACAAAAAAAAAGGAAGAGTCTGAGTCTTCTTTTTTTCACATACTAGGGGGAGAGGAGAGTTGCCCTTTCCATTGACGGAAGACTTGGATTGGGTAAAGCCCAGCAGTCTCATACGCTTCACCTTCAGAGCACAGTTCCAGTCAGCTTAAGCAGGCCCTGTCTCACCTTCCAGCCAGCTGTATGTTTTTTATTTCTCAGCTCGAGCAGTTTTGAGGCCACTGTGGTAATTGCATCAGTCTACTGATTTGGCTTAAAAGCCCTGGTGTGGAATAGTTCTAAGTCAGGTCTGACTCAGCATACCCTTTTGGTGAAAGCTCAGTCCTCAAACAAGGAGCCCACACCCTTAGAGATATTCTCAATAATGCCTTAATTGCACTAACTAACTAGGTTAATATGTTAACCTAGTATCTATCTATCCATATTTTCTCTTTGAAAGAGCTAGGATTTTTAATGGCTATGTGTTTATTTTAAAGTCTGTTTGCTGGGGGTTTATCTATTCACTGAAATTAACATTTAGGATGTAAATCTTGGGAAGAATAAAGGCAGTCCTAGATTTTGTCAGCCTCTTGTAGGTTTCTTTTTGGTTTTGCATAACCACATATTATCAAAACAGTTGCTGGAAATAAATTGGAAGGTAGAGGCACTATATGTGTCATGGCCAACGAAATGAATGTTTCATCCCTCAGGTTCAAAGTGTCTGTGCAGTGCTGAGTAAGAGTGGGGCTAAGGATGCTGGTGACACTAGACTGCTACATCCTAGCCACATTCCATTTTTGTTGATCACATGAGCAAAAGCAAGGTTCTGTGTTAAAATATCAAACTCCCTTATTTCAGAAAACTCCTGAAGTTGAAATTTGAAGGTGACTGTGTGAGAACAAGGTGAATGTTAAATAAAGCTGCAATAAAATACGGGTTACAGTCCACTCTTAAATGACTTTATTGACTTACCCCATGGGATGCCACTGTGCAGAAATAGCATGTTGAAGATTGAGCGCACATGTTGAAGCACATGTCCTTATTTATCTATTGCTTCTCACCCTCTAGGGGCAGTCATAGACACAGATATGGGACTTTTCCCTCATCTAAGATGCCACATAAAGATGCCTCATACCCTTGTTCTGAGTAAATCAGATATCAGGATAGATTGGGACATTTTATATGAAAGGGGCAAATACACAGTTACCAAGAGTTAACTATATTTGACAAGCCTACAACATGTCTGCTAGGGTAAAAGGTCTGTCAAAATTTCATTAGATTTGGCTGCAGTTCATAATAAACCTGTGTTGGTAATAGTCAGTTTGAAGCAGTATGATCTAAATACCGCTCATGTGAACCAGTTTATTGGTCTTCTTATTCTAAGCACTGTAAGCACACATACTGCTACAAATTTTAAAAGCAGAAGGACAAAAATTATGCAAAAGAAGAAGCCAAACTGCCTCAGGTTCCTAGCTTTCACAAACATGACTGTAAAACAAAATGTATTTTATTAAAGTTATGAGTGAACAAACATGTCCCTGGAGATGAACAACCTAGCCTGTGTTCTGGTGGATGATTTTTTCCTGCTGCACAGGGCATTTTCAGATTTCATGTTGTCTTTATTTTCGTTTTTTAAAAAGCTGTTGTCTTATCCCTATAGTTGAGGTTTTTTTGTCTAAGAGGTAGCCTAAACAAGTATTTCTGAGAAGTATGTGCCTCTTCTTTTCCTCAGCTGTGGTCTCATATTGCAAGGCTTGAAGACCAATACTCTTTCAAGGCCACCTGCCTCTTCTTCAGTCATCCCCTTGGCACACCATCCACTGTGCTGAGAATAGGATTTGGGAATTGAGCTGCATTAAAAATGAAAATGGGTGAAGTTATATTCATTTATAATGCCATCACTTCTCTGATCCTTCGCTTATACTGCACACCAGCAAATTAGGAAAATCAAGAATGTCATAAACTATGAGAGGAACGAACTCTGTCCCAAAGCCATAATTACTTTGATTCTGAGTTCCAAGCTAGTCAATGCTTGTAGGATGTTGCAGTCAAATGTTTTGCTGGAGGTGTTGGTAAGAAGTGCAGAAACCTGTGTTCTTTTTGCTGCAGGAAAAGATATATATGTGTATACAAAACTTATAAAAAATGTATATAAAAATTAAATTGGACTCTATAAAAAATAATCTGATAGTCCTTTCCTTTTTTAGGTAGTATATGAGTAAATATATATGGCTTTAAGATTTTTCTTGCATTTTTGGTATAATTTTGCCCAAGTATTTAAGTGGTAGATTTTTCAATTTACATTTTTGGCATAATTTTGCCCAAGTGTTTAAGTAGTAATTTGTTTAAGAAACAAATGCCAGTTGTGTGTAAGTAAATACACTGTTTGAAGTATAACAGCATAGTACCAGCAGTTCTTAAAGGTTTACAACTGGTTTTCTTCTCTATTTAAGGTGGCCTAAGACATGCAGTAGCCAGTATAGCAGGTGTTGAGGCTTACAAATACATGAAGTTTGAAGGAGGAGTGCATCGTGTTCAGCGAGTACCAAAGACAGAAAAACAAGGACGCATTCACACCAGCACAATGACTGTTGCAATATTACCCCAACCCACTGAGGTAATAATTATCTTTCAGTGTAACAGACAGTACCAGGAGCAATGTTTGATACCAAGTGTTTTCTGCTTCTCTTGATATCCTCACGTAATTACTTTTTTAATCTTAGTTTTAAACTAGGTCATATTTGCTATTTGATTTTTATAATAGGGATAAAAAAGAATTTCTGTCTTTTCTCATATGAAGTCACTGACAGTTTACTTGACTGTGATTTGAAAATTCACTGTTACTGTCTCATATGTCTTGTGGAAAACTACATTTTCTGCAGAGTAGCAAAAGACTGAATCATTTCACCAGGCTCATAGACTACTCCTTTTAGCACTTTCTCATTTTTGTAGTGTCCTCACTTGCCTGTTCTAAAGTGTATGATAATTCAGTTTTGCTATATTTGCTTGCTTAAAAGCAATGGGCTAAGAAAGCTTAGTTTTGATCTTAGTTTCATGTTGACCTAGCAGACTGTCAAAGATGTTACTCCTTCCTGAACTTTCTTGAAATTGTCTTGCTCCTTCCTCACAGAAACTATTGCTCCACTCCAAAGCCAGTGCCTGCCATTTTATTTAAAAGCCATCTAATCAAGCTTAAATAATTGGTTAACTTTGCTGGAAGAGGATGCTGAGCTCTCAGAAGAGAAGAAAATTAGTGCTAAGCAATGGTTATGCATTAAGTTACTGTTTGGTTGATTTCTGGGGTTCCATCGTGTTGCATTCCAATCTGAATACTAAGATTCCTTAATATGTTTATAAGAGGATTTGAACTAGTACCCATAAATGTTCAAAAGTTTGATCTTGCATGAATGTACCTTCTGACATACACTGACAGCATATTTGATATCAATCTAGAAAGAAACATAAAATACTAATTTTTTTTCTCTTCTTTTGTCTCCCATGACAGATGAGGCTGCAAATTAGTCCAAAAGATCTACGGATAGAAACAAAGCGAGCTAGTGGAGCTGGAGGCCAGCATGTCAATACCACAGATAGTGCTGTACGGATAGTTCACATTCCAACAGGTGCTTCTTTATTCTTTCCTTAGTACAAGATCTGCATTCCAAAACTGCTGTCAGAATTTATTTTAAAACAATGGTTTTATTTTCAAACCTGGGCAACAGTAGAGCAGAGATTTTATGTAGTTTTCATGTTTATTCATACTACTCTAAATGCATCATCTTGTGCCCATTCCACTTTTTAACAGCGAAGACTGCTGGCTTCAGTAGGTGAGCTATTATTTTTGCTATGAGACAAGACACTCTAAAAGCATTCAGATGAGCTTTTATCAAAAAATTATATTTAAGCTTTCAAATAATGGAAATGACATTGAAAAATGGAGTAGGTTCAAATCTAATGATTTGAATTTTCTTGACTAGTCTCCAAAAGACAGATTGTGCTATTTCCATATTAAAACATTCCTTTTAATTGCAGTCTACTCAGGATGCCAGCTCCCATTCGTCTGCTGGCTCCTTTCCCGTAGATGACACACATAATTAGGAGGCCCATCCCTCTGGCTCAGGTTAGGAAACATAGCAGGGATAAGATACACCCTCAAACACTACCTGATTTTAGCTGTTGCATGAGGGCTTTTTATTGCCATTCTTAAGCTTTTTACTTCCCTTTGAGCAATTCACAACAGCCTTCTTGGCTTTCATTGCATTTTAACTTTTCCTCTTCTCTTCCACAAGCACTAGTCAGGCTTTACAGGGTTTCAGGGTAATCCCAAGTACTCTTTATCTTCATGTATCCAGATTTTTGCCACCCATTTCCTTGTATCTGTTTTAAAACATCAATCCATTCTGCGCTTGTTGCATCACCCTAGTAAAGCAGAAGGCGAGCAGCGGAGAAGTTAGAATTCTGTTCGCTATATGGTGACAAAAAGATACCCCAGATTAAAAATGTGTTGGATTGCCTGTATGTTTAGATAAAAACACAACGAACTAAAACCAGCATTTGATCTTAGTTTTTGCTGGTGGTAGTTATTAGGGTGTCTTACAGAAATCTTAAAGTGTATTGCATTTTTTTTGCAGTTACACTCAGTTAACAGGGGAGTTCATAACTCACATTAGCCCCTGACTTTTTCCTGTTCCACATTTCCCTTCTTAATTTCTCGCATCCACATTAAAAATGTGCTGTTACTTCTTCTATTCCTCTCATCCTAAATCTTTTTATAAACCTTCACCGCGATCCAAAATGTTGTTTATAAATAAGTCTTTCAGAAAGTAATACTGTGTAATCTTATAAAATCATCCTCTAATATTACCAGAGCTGCTTAATAAATCCAAATAGCAACTTAGCTCGTACTGTATTTCTTTTCCCTGTTCCTTTTTTGGGCTTTTCATTTCTTAGCTTTAATTGTGTGTTTTGGGATGAGAAAGCACACCCTTTTATTTTTGTAAATAAAATAGTGCCCACTTTTTTATATTCTGATCATATTCTAAGTACTCACTCTCTTATGTATTTTACTGTTCTTTAAATCCTACGTTCCCTTGAACTGTGGCCAAAATTTACAAGTAATGAAGGTATCTCTTAAAGTCGGATCACATCACCTATTTTATTTCATTATCCATCTGTTGTCCAGGTGAAATAAGTTTCCACTGAATTAAATTTCTTGTCTTATGGCTTAAAACACCTGTACAATTCAGCCTATACTTCTCTCCTAAAATGTGTTGTTACTCATTAATAAACCTGGACTTCAGCATTCCCAGTCGAAATGTAACAGCCTAATGTAACATATGAAAAATCTTCCAGAAATTGCAGACCTCTTTTAGTATGTGTTAATCTTAAGTGCTAAATGTCACGGTATTTTTGACAGGGATTGTGTCTGAATGTCAGCAAGAAAGATCCCAAATTAGAAACAAAGAGAAGGCTATGCAAATGCTATGTGCTAAACTATACAATGCCAAACTAGAAGAAGAAACCAAAAAGAGAAACAGTGCTCGAAAGATTCAAGTAAGTTGTGATACAATTCTGTACAAGCATATATTTTTAGGGTAACACCTATTTTGAACAGCAAGTGGTAGATGGAAATACAGAGCAACAGGAGCCCAGGAAGGACTTACATGAGGCAAAAAAAAGTCATAGAATCATAGAATGGTTTGGGTTGTCAGGGACCTTAAAAATAATCTAGCTCCAGCCCTCCTACCATGGGAAGGGATGCCTTCCACTAAGCTACTCTGGAGAACAAAATTTGTGGAGTCCCCAAGCTCTCTAAACAACAGCATTTCATTTTACTTCAGCAATAAAGGTCATATATTTTCCAGGCTTAGAATTTCAGTATGTAAATCCTAGAGATCCAGTGAAACAAACTGGATTGCAGCATGAAGAGCCAGAATAGTATTAGAAAAAGATGCAGTAAAATTGTTCTTTTACATGTTTGAGAACAATTATTGCAGCTGTTGAAGTGATCTGAGTACTATGGAACTATAACAAATCTTGTTTAGTCATATGAGGAAGAGAAACCTTTTGCTTTATATGCCTGATTGATAACTGATTCTTCTTATTCAATAGATTGGCACTAAAGGAAGATCAGAGAAGATCAGAACATACAACTTTCCACAGGATCGGATTACAGACCACAGAATAAGCAGATCAGTGCATCATATTGAGTCTTTCATGCTAGGGGAAGAAATGCTAGATGAAATGTTACAAACTCTGAGAGAATATGCTGATTATGAATCTCTAATGGAAATTATTTCAGAAAATGAGAAAAATAATTCTTCCTGAAGACTGTTATTTCTCAGCCCATTACAACAGATGTAGACCTTGGTTTGCAAAGAAACTTCTTGGAGCAATCCCCTAGAAAATGGAACTTTTTTTCAGATCATGAAAAACATCACAACTTGTTTCCTCATGAATATTAAACAGTTTTCTTACTTGCTGAGTAAAAGACTTTATTATCTTCATATAAGACATTATTGCTGCAGTAGTCCTTTTGAAAAGTTAATTTGACTGCGCCAGAAGTAACAGCAGTTTTTAATTTTTTCTACTGAGAACGGGTAGACCACTCTCAAAAGGTATGCATGCATTAAAAAAGGAGTTATTTCTAGTTCCAATTTTCATTTAAACTATGGCTTAACCATCACACAACAGTGTGAAATAGCTTGCTTGAGAGAGCAAAAAAATGCTATTTTGTTTGAGCGACTGGAAAAAAGTGATAAATAAATGACCTCACTCTGCCTATCCACATATTTATTTATCACTTATATGTTTGATGGAAAAGGGACTTAAAGTGTATCTTTGTCATGTTTTCAAGGCCTTCTGGCCCTTATTTATAAACACTAAACAAGTTTAGAAATACCCCTTGCTCAAGGAAAAAAAAAGCCATGGAAGCCAAGTGATGAGTCCTATGAATTGGTTTTGGAACAAATGTTTCTGTTCTTGATACAAAAATGAAAATACTTGTTACATTATTGGTATTTTAGTATCCAGTTCTGTTTCTCCTTTATGTTGTTAATTGATTGGCCAAGTTATTGGTGTTCTAAAAGTTACGTGTGCTGTGACCCACACTTACCAGTTTTGTCTGTTTATTTAAAAGCATTTTAAAACATTTGATACCTTTATCAGGTATTTTTTTCTTATTTTCTTTTTTTTGTTCTGCATGGTAACTATGGTTAAGTTCCAGGTCCTTTAATTTAAGATGCATACATTAACTTGAGATGGAGGAATGTCTGTGTGCATAAGATGAGGGTATTTCCTGTTGGTAAGCATGAGATCTGGGTCCATATTTTCTAGCAGTTTCATAACTCCAAACTGGCACATTGACTCATTTTTTGTGTGAAATAATTAGATAGCTATTGGAGCAGGAACTAGGACTGAAGTCTTCATTCTTACCAGATCAATATTGTAAATGGAACGCTAGAAAGCACTTGTGACAGTTCTACTGATGTGACTTAAAGCCAAGCCTTCTTGTTCCAAGTGATAGACGGAGTTTGCTATTCAGCTTCATGTTCTTCCAAACAAATAAGAGCCATCGACCAGGTCTATGCACTGGACTACTGCATGAAACTTAGATAATTGTTTAGGTCTTTGTCACCCTAGACCTTCCCTGATTTTCCAGCTTGTAGCCTGTCTGGCCATATCCTGCCTTCCTATTCTCATCTGGCTCTTGAACAAACGCTGTATGTGTTGTTGCCTTGCAAGTGACCAGGCCCTGATCAGTGAGAGAAAAAACAGACATCCTGTAATTCTGGCAGGAAGCTGACAGAGGTATTCCAAACCTGATATCTGACAGTGCTGTACATAGGGCAACGGTCCTCCTTGGACTGTCATGGCAAGCTTTACCGTGTAAAGACTTTAAGTCTCCTGCTTGCTCTGCATTAATTGTAATGCAAGGGATGTTGTCTCTGCAAATGCAACCTCCTTGAGCTGTGAGCAGATTACCTTTCCAGCAGTGGTGGGGATCCCTGCGCTGACGTCCAGTCAGCCTAGCTCGCAGTAGTGCTTCTGCTCTCTCTGCAACCTCTGGTAGCATTGGTCATTTAAAATACATATAATTATTTAATTATAATAAGCATTGGCCATTTAAAATAAATATAATTATTGGAGAGGAGCCCCGATCCACCGCCAGACTTGAATCACAGAATGGGTCAGGTTGGAAGGCACCACAGTGGGTCATCCAGTCCAACATCCCTGCTTAAGCTTGGTCATCCTAGAGCACATGGCACAGGATTGCATCCGGGCTGTTCTTGAATATCTGCGGTGCGGGAGAGAGTCCTTCCCCAGTAGGGGAGTTTCTCACATTCGGAGCGTGGAAGGGCGATGGGAAGATCCCCGGCGCGTCCGTTTAAACCAGCAGACGCAGATGTAGCCGGGCGCCAGGCTGCGTTTAGGTGCATGTCAGTGCCGGGGCGCGGCAGCCGCCGGTTCCTTCGGGAGCGAGAGCGGTGCGGGTCCGGAGGGCGGGAGGAAGGGGCGGGCGGGAGCGGCCGGCGCGCGGGAGCCGCGGCCGCGCCACTCGCGTCCCTCCCCGGCTGCCGAGGAGGGAAAGCGAGGGACGGGCTCGGCCCCACCCGCCGCGCCCGGGATTGGCCCCCGCCGCCCGCCCGCCGCCCCTTGGTCGCGTCCGGCGCGCCGGCGGCTCCCCATTGGCTGC
>VWYI01029392.1:33157-50281 GCA_013399455.1 Anthoscopus minutus
GGGGAGGCACCGCGCCGTCTCCCGCCCGCCGGCCACGCCGCCGGAGGAGCATCCCCCCGGCGCGCTCCTGCCCGCCCCGCCACCGCCGCTTTAGGGGGAATCCTCCATTGCGGGGAAACAGGGGGCCCCTGAGGTCCCGAGGTGAAGTTTCCTGGGACCCTGGGGCACGGCAGAGCCAGAACCCGGTCTACCTGCACCGAACCGGGCCATCTGGAGCGCTGGGCGGGAGCACCCTGACAGAGCCGCGGGGCCCCGCGGCTGAGCCTGCTCCTCCGGGGGTCGCGGCAGGCCCTGCTGCACCAAAACGAGATTTGGGGACATTTTCCAAATCATCAGCATTTCAGCCTAAAAGCTTCTCTGCTCGTTCTCAGTGAAGGGGAGGAGGAGGCTTAGGAAGGGCTTTCATCTCTTCCCCCAACTTACACGATACAAAGCCATAAGCCTATTTGCTCCCTTCTCCCACCAAACGTAGGTACAAAGAAGGAGCTTTTTCTCTAAGAAGTTCATGAAACACATTTTTCTCGTGCTTTTTCCAAAACTGCTGGGAGTGCTAAAATCCTTTAAAATGCTTTCTCAAATCGGGGATCTTCTATTTCCTATGTACTGTAAAGACTGTTGAAACTTATTTTCCCTTTAGATTTAACTGGGGAGAGATGACCTCTTTCTCCCCTTCAGCCCTCGCCCATCCCCCCCGCAATTGTTAATATAGATAGCACCACATTTCGCGGGGGAGGGGAATGGAACAGAGCAAGAAAAGCTCAATTCCTCTGTGATGTCTATCGACCTCCCAACATCTTTAAATCATGCTTGAACCTTTATTTCACTCTGGCTATTGTTTGAGGATGGCCGATTTCCTTTGTATTTTACTCACGCATGTGAGCACTCAAGCCTTTCCTGTGCCACCCGGCCTCCTCCCTTCTCAGAAATGCCAGACATCTGGCTGCTGCAGCAGCATTGCCTCTGGTCTTGGATACAAACTCAGGCTTCCCTGGCCTGCACAGGCCTGTGGTTACTCATGGACCCTCTGCCACTGATGTCCCTTGCAGGCACTTCCAGTGTCTTGACTATGTTGCTACCTTTATGGTAAAAAGTGGAAGCACTGATGTGTCCCATCTATGCTGGTGAAATTGTGACCAGGTAAATCACCCAGTCAGTTTTCTTGCCTAGATATATGCAGCATAGAACTAGCTTTTGGGAAGATCTTATGTAGATTTAATCTTTGTCTGTTCAACTCCTTAGCTGCACTAGTTGTATTTTAGACACTAGAGGGTAAGTCAGATAAATGTGTAAAATTCGTAATGCAGAAGGGAAGAAAAGAGTCTTTATAAGAAAAAGCATTTGTGATCCAGTTTATGCTGTGTTTTCATATTGCCCTTGTTGTTTCTTGCAGAAACAAACAACAGAATGAAATCAAACCTTAACCACTCTTGCAAAATGAGACGTGATTTTGATTGCACATCTCTTTGTGCTGGGTTTGTACCACTGAATTGTGCCGTGGAGAAAACAAGACTGGAAAAATCCTGCCCCTTGAATTATGAGGAAGGCTTTTGTAAAAGCTGTGCAGAAGAACATCAGAAAATTCTCCTTAGTGACTCATACCATGCAGCCACCAGAAATCTAGATCTTGAAGATGGAGAAAGACCCATACATAACAAAGAAAACAATCAAGTAACACAGAGACTTGATGAAGGTGTCTGTGAAATGGAGGCAATGGAAAGCAGTAAACTTAATGAGGACAGTGGTTATTCCTCTATGTTAAATACTCACTATGCTGATGCACTAGAACATGAGGATAGTTTACCATTGGCTGGGAATCTCTGTGGGACGCCAAAGCATTGTCTCATGAAGAACCAAAACCAAGAACAGTTTTCAAAGAGGACACTGTTGCCAGTAATCCATTATGAAGAAGTGATTTGCTCAACTTTGAAAAAGAGTGGTAAAAGAAATCTCAAGTCTTGGGCTGCTGTAGATAGAATTGTTTCTAGGGGAAAATTTGAACTTTGTAACTTAATTGGGAAGAAAATGGGGCTGGATAGAATAGACATTCTTGCCGAACTCTTCCAAAAGAACCTGAAGCATATATTAGCAAACATTTTAAGGCATCTCAGCGAGATGGATTTAGTAAAGTAAGTATATTGATATCATTGTATTTCACTGGGAAGGGGAATAAACCTAATCAGATGCCTTAATGTTTTAGATATGGGGCTTGTGGCGTTTACTCAATATTTAGTATTATGTGTTAATATATTAAAACATGAGCTGACAATGTAAGCCATGATACATATGGAGAATGTGTATTCCCTAAAAGGCAGATTAAAGACTACAACTGTGAACATATTCTACCTTTATGTAAAAGAAAATGTTATTCTTGTCATTTAATAAATCACTTTCCTAGGAGGCAACTGATAATGTTTGTACTGTTGTTGCAGTTTTGCCAAAGTCAGCACAACATGGCAGAAGATTCTACAAGAAGATAAATGGATTTTCCAAATGTATAGCAGAGCTGTGAAAAACCTTTCTGTAAGTTTCTGCACTGAACCATCAGTGTTTTTCTGTTATTTCAGGCCTCCTCCTACTCTTAAGAGAGTACATAAAAGTTTCTTAGGTTGAAAATTGTCACTGGAGTGTCTTTGTCCAGTTAGGATGCCTTGTCTCAAGCACTGCTAGTTACATCAGTGACTTTGGGGATCCCATAGAACATTGACTGAGAAGGTGATCCAAAGAGAGATGCAGATATTTTTAAGAGCTTCCACAAGTCCTGTGTTCCAGAGAAAGGCAGGAAGGAGAATCATTGCCAGCACAGCCCACTGGGAAAGCCCTAGAGCCTCGCAGCAGAGGCTGGCTTGCTTCAGCATCCCCAGTGATCCAGAAGGAAGACTGAGATAAACAGCTCAGCTCGCTCTGTAAATCAGGGTCTCTGTTTATAGCAGTAGTTTCTGAAGTCCACCATGCTTGCTATGGAAGACTGAAAAAGCTTTGAGCACTGTTAGCTATTCCTAATGCCTCTGTCCTATGAAATAAAAATACCAGATCCATCTGTACTAGTGTTTTATCAAGTCAGGACTCTTAAAACTCTTGCAATGTTTTTCCTTCTTGAGAGATGGAGAGATAGATCAAACAGGCTTAGGATTTTCCACAGGATAAGGTTCTTAGCCAGTCTGAGTTTTATGTAGTCTTTTACAGTGCTGTCAAGGTGAAACATTCATATTGAATATTCATCCATAAATATTGATTCTTCTATGCTATTGTGTTCTTTTATGTTTAACTTGAACTAGAAACTTGGTGGGTAGAGTTTATTTTTCACAAAGTTTCAAGATTCCTGTTTACCACGAAGAATTGGAAATACTGATTTTTTTGCTTTAAAAATTATGATGAATAGGTTACATGCTCTGCCTAAATAACTGTTAATATGAAAGTAGGATTACATAATAGAAAGTGGTTGGTATTTGAAGCAGGAACTAGGGAGCCATTCTATGCATTTATAATAGAAGTGACTGGAAAGTTGTGATAAAATCAGTATCACTCCTTGGTGTGATGCTTTATTATTGGAAACCAGGAGAAAGGATCTGAAGTTACTTATTGACCTTTATTGAACAAAAAAAAACTGTATCAGGTAAGTTCTCTTGCCAAATTAAAGACTTTGTTTTTCTTTTTGTTAGAATGTCACTAAGGCACCAGAGCATGCTGCAACAAGAGAGTATGTTCTCTACAGAGTATCCTTAGCTTCCATTCAGAAAGCAGCCCCCCCAAAAAACTTGAACAAAAAAAGCACCAGATCCAAAGCATCTAGGAATCACAGCAGGCTCACAGAGTTTTCTGAGGTAAGTGGTGATTTCCACTAATCTTTCATTTCTGTCATGTTGTCTGGAAAACAATCACCTTGTAAAGCATATTTTTGAAAATAGAATTTCCAATTTCAGGTGTTTGTAATTCTTATTAGTATTGATTGCAAAATTTGCTCAGTGTGCCTATTTTAAGACAATGTCAGAAGCTAACTGGAAAATACTGATATACTGGGATGTCCTACATCCTTTTATTTCTTTCTTAAGAATTTCACATAGTGAGTTTTTTTTGCCTAAGTTTTGTCTTTCAGATATAAAAAAATTTAGTCATTTCCTGGTATTTTCCATGGGTTTATAATGAATCACATGTTTTCCAAAAACTGTCAACTTTGATTCAAAACTGATGGAAATTAGAAAAAAGAAGAGCAAATATTTATTAGCAATGTGTATTTCTTTTAATCATTCTATGGGGTTTTTTGCCAACTAATTACCTGGCATTAAAATTACTTTTTAAAAATTACATATTTATAGTGTGTCACACATTTGGAGTTGTCAATAACTGCCAGCAGCCTATTTCCCCTTCACCTTAATATTTTTCTTAAGCTGTCTGGTTTTTTCCACATACTTTCAATGTAGACGTGCACCTATAAGACTTCTAAAAATCCTTATTGAAAGTTATTTCTTGTTAGTAAGCAAAAGATTTTCCTAACTAGAAATAGATTTTATTGTCAAGTCTTATTCTGCAAATTGATGCAGTAAGAGAAGATGAAATATCACTGAAAAGTATAGTTAAGATACTGTCATACTAGAATATAGAACTTTGTAGCATTAGGAATGTAAAAGTACAACTGTTCAGTAGCAGTCTTAAAATTTAATTCCTGATATATGCATCTATACACAACTACATCACTGTCCTTGAATGAAGTTTGGAAGATTCAGGAAGGCTGTTATGCTTACTGCTCTTGATTTAGCTGTGTCCTTTATCTTTTAGATTTTAAGAATTTTAAAAAATTTAAATTGGCTATCTCTATTCCAGTACAAAATACCTGCAATTATAGACTAATTATTCCTGTCCAGTCTCCCATCAGAATTTGATGCAACAAGAATTAGGCTGAATTTTTAGTTTGTCTCTCTACATTAGGAGAAGTTTTGTGGCACTAAGATAATATCAGGAACTGCTTGGAGAGTGTATTTGCATTCTACTCATTGATTTCTTTGTGTGCTTTTTCCCAACAGGCTGCTAGGAACTTGAAAAACACTGAAAGCCTTAAAGCCTGCTATCGCTGTGGCTCACCTGCCAAGTATGATTCCTACCTCCAAAGAGCGACGTGCAACCGTGAAAGTTGTGGCTTTGACTTTTGCACTAAGTGCATGTGCAGCTACCACAGCTTCAGTGACTGTATGAGCAGCAAGCCAGTGAAACACAACCCTGCACCAGGGCCACTTCCTGGGACTAAGAAAAGCAAACAGAATCTAAAGAGATTATGATCCGTCCCCCCCCAGTACAAATTGGCAAATGCCCCATAAAAATTTTTTTAGTCATCCACGAAGAGAATGCTTTCTGCTGTTCCATATTCATAAAAATGATTAATTCTGCTCTTCCTCTTTACTGTTTAACCATCCTGCTCAGAAAGGTTTTAAAAGCATATCTAGTGCTGTCGGGTGAGGCAAGTGAAGCCCCTTTTAATGTGAAAATGTGAGGGAGACTAGATTTTATGCTTTTTGAAGCTTTGCTTTTGATTTTAAAATGTGGGCATTCACAATACCATTTTCTCTGATGGCTTCTCTTACGTGAATCTTGTTCTTCCTTCATTTCTTTCATTTCTTGAACCTTTTCTAAGTTAAAAAAAAAGTACTGTGTGTTGGCTATACTGCTAAAAAATACTTTCACTTTTTTGAAAGCACAAGCTGATTTTAATATTTGTATATATTTGTAAATATTATTCATATTTGTCTTGTAAATGTGAAAATAAATGATTATTCTCAACAACTTGGTTGGCAAGGTCTGTCCTCCCTATTTATCATCCTAAAACATTGCTTCTCATGCTCTTTTTGCAGTTTTTTTAGTATGTATTTCTTTAAACTGGTGGTTTAACAAAGGGCAAGTCCTCCAGGGTTTGTGTACTGAATCCATTGTCATGCTGTATTCCTGAATCTTACCTAAAAGCTCTTATCAGTAATTACCTATAGTGTCAAAAGTGCCAACACTTCCTTTTCATTTCAAGGGAAGTTGGCTGGATTTATGCTGCTGTGGCCAAACCAGCTCACTGTCAGCAAAATATTCCTGATCCCACTGTAAAGAAAGGCAGGCTTTCAAGAACTAGACTTATAAGTTTGTGCAACTAACTGGGATGGTTTTTTTTCCTTTGGTAAATGAATAACAGATTGAGAGGACCACTTTTTAGGTCCTGCTTCTTGAACTATAGTTACATTTATATAATATATGCAAAATATATATTAGATGAATTATAGTATACAGGACAAATGGGAATGGCTTCAAGATTAGGAGAAAGTATGTTTAGATTAGATAGTAGGAAAAAATTCTTTTCCTTCTTTTACTAAAAATTCTTTTTACTGTGAGGGAAACACTGAAATAGGTTTCCTAGAGAAACTGAATACACAACTCCATAAGTGTTTATGGAGCTCTGAACAACCTGGTCTAATGAAAGGTGTCTGTCTGCCACAGGGAAGTTGGAACTAGATGATCTTTAAGGTCCCTTCCAACTCACAGCATTCTATGAATCTGTGATCCTATTATACTTCACTCTGGTATTTAGACAGTACCATCTTGATAGATATAAAACTATAGCTGAATACACAGAGAAAAGGAATCTTACAAGCAAAATTTGTTACAAAATTTTCACCTGTGTCTACTGAAATTCCTTCGTCCCGAAGAGCACAGATAATGTGATCTAAAGAGGCCTGCTATTTCCTATAATGCTTTCAAGAAATATGGCACAAGCATTCATTCTTAGACTGGTGTTGCACTGTAAGGATATATCCTGAATTAAAATTGTGTTTTCAAGCTGAATTTGATATATCAAGTTTACCTTTTCATATTTTTGAGCTTCCTAAAGGAACAATGCACTTTCTGGTAGGCTTAACAATTTGTATGCTGAGGAAGAGAGGTGCTTTTTTGCCTCCTTTTTTTAATCATTTACCTGTAGAAACTTATCTGTTCATGAAGAATTTTGAGAAAGATTCCTTGTTACCTCCAGATAAGAGAAGAAATGGACATTTTTTCACTAATGTCTGAGTGATAAGGAACAACTACTTTCTACCTGAAACCTTGTTGGAAAGGTCAAATTGTTTGACTTAATGAAGCTTTGGCCAAGCTGTAATGGATCTGCTGCAAACCATAGTGGCTGTTTTCATTTGCCCAACCATTTTTAATTTATATAATTCTCAGATCCTTGCCTTCCAGCTTTAGTTTTAATCAGAACAGGCATTCAAGATTTCAGCCTTCAGCAGGTGAATGACAGCTTCTTAAGGACCTTGATCTGTTATCAACACTTATAATTTTCTTATGCATAGGATCTTTTAGTGTGGCACAGCTATTTCTTTATCATAATCCTGCCCAGCATTTGAAACCTTGCCCAGTAACACTGAGCACAGAGCCTGAATAAAACCATGCATCTTACTGAAAGTCGCAGGATATTTGGTCTCCTCATAAATAGTTTCAGTGAATGATGAACTGCAGGAAAATGAAAGGTTAATAATCAGTCCCTACCCAGCCATGATAGCATCTACTGCTGAGGCACAAAGCAGGTGCTTAGAAAATGAGGATGATGGGTGTTACTACTAGTAGGTGCCTCAACCAGTGCTGAGGAGAGTGATTCCCGTGCCAAAAGTGTGAAAGTCATAGATGCAGATCATTGTTGATGTCTCTGCTGAGCTGTCTTGGCCCTGCCTTTGATATGCAATCGGTGTGAGTCATACCTAGGGCAGGAGCACAGCATTTGCCATATGGAGATGAGTACTCCTCAGGTACTGCAGCTGTTGTCAAAAACCACTTTCAAACCCAGCAGTTGGCCGCCCCAGTGACTTTGCAGGAATGTGATAAGCTGCTTACCCACACTGCATACGCCTTTCAGATCTACAGAGGGTGATAAATACCTGCAGGCTGCCAGAGTCTCCTGCCTGCCTGGTGCAAGTACAGATTCCTTCCAGTTACTTACTTATCTCTAGCAATGGCTCTGCATGGAGAGGAAGGGTGGGACGTTTCTCTGCTCTGTAAATTGCTCTGTCTAGCAGCTGTTCCCCTCCAGCTTGAGCAGCTGCGAAGACAGATTATTCCTTCTGCCTTACCCTAGCTGGGAGACTGACAAAGATAGGCATTTAGGACTTTCTGAAATCAATAATGAGTATCTGTATTTTTCGGCTCTTCTTTCTTGCACTTACAATGCTGTCCTGAAAAACCCAAGGAACTGCTCGAGGTGCTTGCACCTTTCTGCAGATCATTAAAGGCAATTTCAGCTCTCACTACACCAAGGAGAGAAGCTGAAGAGAAGCGCCTGATAGTGATGATAGTCACTTGTATATAGACAGGGAGAAGTTTTGACGCACTTATCAGTTTAATATATCATCCGACAGAAGCCTTCGTGCTCTAAGGACTGTGGGATATGTAAGAACCAAAACCAAGAAAAAAACCAACCCTCAACTCTTAGCCCAGCTGGTCACCTCGGAGCCTGATTCTAAACTGCAGCATATGCCAGATATGTTCTCCCTCGCCAAAGGTTTCACTGTAAGGAAGCAAAATTTTAGTAAGTTAAATGTCTGGGTTTTAAAAAAAATATACAAAAATCATAGATATGTCAGTGACCACACTCAAAAAAAAGAAGTCTGCCCTGACTTCGGGATTTTAAAAAGAAGGAATCTAGATTATGATTCTAAATAATTCTTTTCCCACATCCAAAAGCCAAGGACTGACAGCCCTTTTGAGGAAATTATGCTTCGTGTAGAGATTTTTTAAAATGAAATCTGTTCTGGAAAGGGAAAACCACGAGATGGTGCTCTTGACTCACTCACTGAGTGAAGCCAGACGAGCTCTTTTTGCTGTGCTCACAGAGAGTGTATCCTCACCTCTAACAAGTGTAGCTGTAGATCAAGTTACTAGAGTCATGGGGAATAAGATAAAATCTGCAACTAAAAGAACAACACCCAAACACTGAATTTAATTACTAATTTTAACATTTGTTTAAATCATTTGTGTAGGATATGTACACCTTTGCTAAACTTAAAAAGATACACTTGCCTTTCATAAAAGCTTTGTTGTTCTGCAAAATGCATATACCTTCTTCAAGGAGTGATTAATTGCCCTAAACATGACATTTACTTTGCCCAACTTGTGCCCTCGTTGTGACAACTGGAGAACAAAGTCACCACTCTTTAACAGTGGCTGCAAGCTGTCCTATGAAGCCATCAGTGCAGGTCTGGAGAAAGCAGCAAATAGAGCTTTGCTTGGGATTGGACATGGTGTTCCTGACTGATGGAAGTTTGCTGAACTCCTCAACAGCACAACAGCTGTGGTGCCACCTTGATGTGTCTTCTGGCAGGAGCTAACTGTGCCAACTAGAAAAATATTTACCAGGCACAGCATGCATAAGTCACTTCCTGTTGAGTGCCTTCATTGTACTTAGGAGGGGCTGGCATCTTGAGCTGAAATGCTATTACCTGAATGCAGGGATGGACCAGGCCACTATTGTGATAGATTTTTTTATTTTTGAAGACACATGAAAGAATGAAAGGATGCCCCTTCTAATATAGTTGAAATACAGAATAGAGGATGAGGAGTTACAGAAATGGACAACTTCTGGATTGTCAGTCTTTACCTAAGGATGTACAAATTGTCAGGGCCACTCAGTTTTAGTATAATCTTGCCAGAATGGTTTCTCCTCTGAAATAGTCCATGGGAACTTAAGGATAAAGGTCAAAACATAGTATCAATATTCCCAACGCAAAAGAAAAGCAGCTAAGCTCTATGAGCCTGCTGGCACGGGCAGAAATAGTTGCAAGACTCAAATGATGGAACAGACATTTTTGTAGTGGCCACTGAGATGGTTTGGCAGCAGCTGAGGTTTTGTCCCTTAAGGTTTTATATTGTTCTCCTTTTTGCATTCAACGTTGCCCTTACAATACCTCATTGCAGCCTTCAAACAAGCCATCTGCAGCCCTCAGCCAGCTGCAGTGTCAGGGCCAGGCCATGGCCAAAGAACAGCCCTAAGGATGTCATCTGGCCACACAAGTGCATGGGAAGAGGGAGGGAACCCTGCCCCTCCACTGCCCTGTTTCCCACCTCATAAATGCTGGGCTAGCTTTTGGGATGTGCTAGGAGTAGTTGCTCTTAGTTGGCTGGCTTAGCGGTGCCAGGCCAGGGCTGAACAAAAAATGCCTTTGGTCATTGGATGTTTCCTTCTAACCAGACCAAGGCAGTAATTGTTCATGCTGGTTTGGGGTTAAAAAGCCTCTCTGGCTTCATCAGGCCCTCAAGTCAGACTCACACTGAGAGAGTTGGTGGTGCCTCTAACTTAAAGCATTTGCTGTGGGCATATAAAGGTCCAGCAACCCCCAGCTGCTGTGCAGAGGGGCAGGGCTCAGGAGACACTCTTGTGAGTTCTAGGAGGAGGTATGGCTCTTCCAGAGCTAATGCATGACAGCTACAGCTTCACATGAGGGACTTGGCATGGGAACAGCTGTGGTGCCAACTCCTCCCGAAACTCCCCTCTGCCTTCTGCCCTTGTCGGCTCTGTGCCCACCAGAGAGTGCAGTGCCCCTGCTCAGCAGGGATGAAGGCTGCTTCCACTGGAACTGCATGGTGCATGAATCATAATGCAAACATGATGACAAAAGAGCTCTGAGACTTACCTCTCGTGTTTAGTGTCATTTTCTGAGGGTCTACCTTGGCTCAGTTAATTACATTGTACAACAGATTTTGGTTAGTCATACGTAGATCTAATTTTCAAGATTGCCCCTCAGTACCAAATTAGCAGAGAAAACATCAACTGCAATTTGCTTATAAACATGCTTTAAACACCAGCTGCTTGTAGAAATGCATATGATGTTTTTAAATAAAAAAAGCTCTGTGTTGCCTTAAAAATACTTGCAACAGGCAGCATAACATTTACGCTCTGCAACATGTTTACTTACATACTCAACAATAATAAAACCTGTGTGCCAGTAGGTAATCCAGAAAGTTTGAATTGCTTCAAGTCTCTTTCTTTCTTTCTTTGTGGCATATCATGGTGTGTAAAAAATTGTGATGCTAAACTGTAGTAGTCAGAGCCCTCCGAAGCAGGGTAAAAAAAACTTTTAAGCTGTCATATATTGAAGATAAGTAAATCAGTAGGATTGCCACAGGACTTCCAGTCTCACTCTATACATTTTAGCAATGGTTTTGGCAAAATAAGCAATTCACGTTTGTTCTGACCTCTGGACCTCTGTTAAATAGCAGTTATAGTCTTAGTATTTGTACTTGATATACAAATGTAAAATACATAAAATAAGATGTCTCGATGCCTTACACCACTACCACAGCCCCACAATTCTGCTATGAATTAACCATGTAGTAGCTAACAAGTACACTTTTAAATATTTTTATTTATACTCAGCTTGCCAACACTCATAGGGTATTCTCTTGTCAGTACTGATAATCTTTGCTTTTCTCAACACTCTTGTAAATAGCATTCTGAAGGCTGGCTTTTAAAGATCAAGACAACTCTTTTACTGTTTAACATACCAAACAGAAGGCATTCTTTCCTTGGAGTTACGATCAAGAGCAAGGTTTTCAAACAGAACCCTTTATCCTCACTTATAGCAAGGTTTTCACAAAGTTTCTTGCATAGATGGTAATTTAATATATTGCATTATGTTTACATGCCAGTCTCAAATATGATTAAAATTCTTTCAGATTTCCTGTCCATACACATTGACACTGAAGCAAATTAAATGTCTTTTTTTGTACTTATTTTACCATATATCAATTTCTTAAATTCTGGTGACCAAAATCAAAGGTACCGGTTGTGCATGTCTCAGTAAGATTTGTATTTTGTGTTGCCTGGTGCTCAAAGGAGCAATGACACTTCTGGGCATGTGAGGAGTTGTCTACAAAATAAAGATTACTGGTTTGATTCATTAATGTTTGGAATTGGGTTACTTTATTGATGAAATAATACATAGTTAGATATAGCTATATATATACAAAGGAGATTATATGAAATGATAAAACCAGGCTCAGCTCATGCCTCAAACACCTTTATGACCAAGCAAAGATCAGAGGTAACAAATATCTTTATTATTCTTTCTGATATGAAACTTACCTTTTGAAGCAACTTCTTACTGCAGATAAGTGATGTACACTTGTACAGCCCTCCTAAGTCTACATCACATACACCTACTGCTTATGCAGCTGATAAAAACAGGAATTTATTCTCCTATATAAAACCAAGACAAACATCTATCACTGCTAACTGAGCTGAAATAGTTGTCATTCCAAGTGAAAATAATTGTGACTTGACCAGTGGTTTAGGCTTCCAAAGTTTAACAGTTGTTAATTATAGAGAGGATGGTAGAGAGTAAATATTGCTTTTCCTTTGCTATCTTTCCTGAATACATTAAGTCTATGGTTTAATACGGGCTCACAAGGACCATAAGCCAAAAAGGAAAAGCCATCAGCTATATTACTATTTATTTCTGTTCCTTTGATCTTAAATTAGTAGATCCTTTTTCAGAGAAATCATTAAACAAGATTTTAATGTTCAAAAATATGTCTGAATATTTTCATTGCCATATAAACAGAAATTCTTTTTATGAACCAACTAAATTTTTATTCAGGGAATAAGGTTCTCCTATTCCAGAGTTATCTGCACACTTAATTCCAGTAATTGTTCACAGAAAATTTATTCAATTTCAGAAAAAAATACATTACACATAGAAATTAGAAAGTTTCTGTAAACTATTGTACAAGGGCTTAGTTGCAAGTAGGGCTATTATACAGTAAATTTTTTTCAGTACTGAGTTTAGTTTTAATTTAGAGAATTTTAAACTTACATTTTTGATCCTTTCTCAAGATGTAAAATGTGTTTTATTAAAGCTTTTTTTTAATTTATAAGTTTATTAAAATATATAATGAACATGAAGGATAACTGCAGGTATATATTTTTATCTGAAAAGTTGGGGTTTTAGCCTCCTTTTTTACTTTTTCATTCCAGATCCTTTCAGAGAAAGGGAGAGAGAAACATGCTAGCCCTTTGTTCAATCTGTCTTTGAATTTTATTAGCATTTAACAGAAATTTCTGTGGGAATCATGCTGAAAAGACATCAGTTATATAAAGCTGTGAACAGCAGATCATGAAAGTATGAAAAATAAAATCTGTATGCCATGTCTTTGTTCCTAATGAAAAACATACAAACTAGAAATAATGTGATTTGGCTTTCACTTTGTAATCCAGCATCCTAGGGTTGTAGGGGAAATACATGGTTATTATTTATTACACAGCTTAGAATAGTTGGGGAAATGTTTCATCCAGTATGATAAGAGGTATTTGCTTTAAAAAATCGGATTTTAAGTTGGTATATAACTGAGTGTTCCCTTTCAGGCTGCTGCAAGTATCACAGTTTGATGGTGCTGTACACCTGGTAGAAAAAAATTGAAGGAATAGAAATTAAAAGAAGTCAGCAAATATTTTGGCTCCCATCTCCAAGACCTGTTCAAAGCCAGCAAGAAAGCACATCATTTTAAAAATCAACATGGCAGGAAACATGATCCAAAAGGCTTCTCCTTAAGCTTGCCCTTAAGGGCATGAAAAGAGCTCAATAGAGGATTGTGATACACAGCCTACAGGCAAGAAATTGATCCATAAATCTTTGTAAATTAAGCCAGTATTTGTGTTACTGAAAAATGGATTTCATCTACTGGTGAACTCAGAACACTCATAGGCATGATATATCCTCCACATGAGCTTGGTTTAGAGATGCTGCTATATTGTATTAGAAACTGCTGCAAAATTGCCACAAAAACCCCTTCTGTGTGTATTTTCAACATCATTCTATGACATTAGATGCGTTTTGTAGGTAATGTTAACTCTGAGGAGGATGAAAAAGCATCGTGATAATGAGGTTTGTATTAAATGTCAGTTAGCATGACCATTTTAATTTCAGAGTAGTAGCACCATGTAGGTTTTTTATTTATGTTAAAATTTAAATACCATGAAAAGCATCTAGAATATATAATTTAGGAGATCTGAGAGATCATAGAATTTAGTTCAGAGAGTACAGGACATATCTATAATGAGACTTTACTGTCTTTTTGTATGTGCTGTTTAATTTTAAATTTGTGGATTTAAAGGTTGTGCAATTTAAAAATAGTTATCTACTTAACATTTCTTGATTTTCATCACCCTATTTTTCCAATGCTAATGACAAATTTTAATACTTTTCAGAATATTTTTCTATCTTTCAAGTTAAGACTTTCTGAGTCAGAAGACTCAATCTTTCACAAGGTCGTCTTACATAATGACCAGTGGGAAAAAATCTCCAAAAGAAAAACACTTATTTCCAAATGCAGAGAAAAGTTTCAGCAAACTTTTCTGCATCCCAGAGAATTTAGAAATTATGAAATGGAGCACAAATTGCCATCTGGAAGTTTATTATTTGTTACTTGGAGTCTGCTGGTGTAATGTACACATCAGGAACACTTGCGACATAAAACATGGTACGGCTTGAAGGGGGCGTGAGTTGAAGCCTGGTCCTTCCTTAATTAGTAAATGCTCGTTCAAGAGATTATTTTTGCATATAAAACTAGTCCTCAGAAATCTCTTTTGCCTTCAGTATGAGTATGTAATGAGAGTGTGCCTGTAAAACCTTTCTCTTTTTATTTCTCCAGACTTGTGATTTCTCTGCTTATGCTCTGAACAAGCAAGTAGCAAGACAGGTTCTTTCTTAAAAAAACCATACAACTGAGTTAGTGCCATCCTGAATGCAGGCTGGTGAGCTCAGGATTGCCCCCAGCTTTGCTCTTTACACTGTTATGACATGGACATGGGTATCACATGCACACCATTTCTCTCGTGTCCCGTCATTCATACATGCACATACTGCATACACAACTCTCCTGCTCTCAGCTTACAGCACTCTACCATACAAAGCTCACAGCAGGAACAGTAAAAATCATTTACTGTTATTTTAACCAAAGACAGGAGTGTAGAACACTTGGTTTTTCTCTTAGACAGAATTATGTTCAGAGCAAACAAAGGCTGAATTTTTAAAGAAAATTTTAAGCACTTTTGTACTCCTGTATTTCTGGTCAGCCAGAGGCAGGTGAGAACAGGCTGGCAGGGAGTGGTGCTGTTTTCCAACACTGTATAAACTTTCCCACAACAGTGCTTCACTGCTCGAGCCACTTCCTCCCTAGCAGTGTGGGAAGTGCAAGCACCTACCCTCACACCACTGGAGCCATAGTGCCCATTCCACCTCCTGAAGCAGCTGGAGACTACACTTTTTAATTTTAAAATAATTAGTATGGATAACATATATGCAAACAAAACAAAACAAAACAAAACCAGTCAGTGGTTTAACATCAAAAGTGAGAAGACAGAACCATCTTCTTATCTCCTTTCTGAAGGGATGAAAAACAAGCAGGTGAAATGAAAGCACATGGGCATACAATTCTTAATCTTTGGCCGGGGAAGTTTGTACTTTGGGATTTCCTTGGGGAAGCTATAACTGCTACAAATGTACACAGATCATTACCCTAACACAGTGATACTTTTCTTTCCTGCTGCAAAGTTGGCGATAAAAAGCTTGAGAGGTCACACCATCAGCGCCACCCTACATCCTTTGTACTAAACTTGGCTACGATTTCAAGTTTGCTATCATGTTTATCTTCCTATGGTGCCAACAACCATACCAGTACCCACACCTTCCTCTAAAGTAAGAGTCCACTACAAAAGAGGGCAAAGGCAAAGAAAAAGTCACAAAATAAAGCATGTACCAAAGATTTTTTTCCATCCCTTAGATATTTGTCATACATTATGTTTTTGAATCCTATTTTGCCATGAATCAAAGCACAGTGTTCCTACATTGTTGATTATCATTAATTTCCAAAAATAATGTCATAAAAATATCAGAGTTCGATATAATATAATTGAATTTATCTGTTTATTGATGCATTCATGAGATTTTTTTAGAACACACATATTTCTTGAACTACTACCTTGTTTTATAGCCAATGCTATTCAGTTTTAAATTCTACTTCACTGAAGTTATTTCTAATTCTTTCCGTTCCTATTGCTTCCTATCTTATTAAGAATGTAAAACCATCTCTCTGTATACAGACTTGCAGGCATGATGAGGTAGATTCAAAGTTAATGAATCTTCCTCTTAATTTTAACCCCTGAATATGGCCATGACCTTCTCCTCCTACATTGTTGAATTATAATAAGGTTGGGGGTGGTTTAATCTATTGATCCTGTTGTCCTTGACAGCAGTGCTATATTATTAATTTCAGACACAGTCTACATGCGCATACTCATCCCTTACTTCAAGAAGAGATACTTTTCAATCTTTATGTAACAGAGCCATGCTCAGCATCTAATTATCCCTGCTTAGGCATTCTAACCAGAGTATGTTCTTAATTTGTCATGGAATGCTAGTCACTGTAAGAGCAATTTATACTACACTACAAGGCATTCATAATATAGCTGTATTTTAGGCATCAAATGCATGATGAGTATCTTACAGAGGTTTGAGAAAATACTTGGTATCTGCTGAGTGTGGTAGCAGTCCCAGGACTCAACCTTAGTCCTGGTTTTCAAGATGAACTTTACTTTATAGGCTATCCAGTGGTGTTTAGAATAATCTTTTCTGCTTTGCAAGATGAGTGGGTTTAGAGCATACTCACAGCTATATGCTGACAAAATAAAAGTGTCCAGAAATGTTTACAGTAACTGAGGCTAACTAGTACAGAACAGCATGTACCTCTGTTAATGAATCCCCAGTGCCTCCAAAAGAGGCTGACTATGTGCATGCAACCTCTTTGTGGCAATGTCCATTCATTGTTAACTTTTGAACAGTACCCAGGAATTATTTGGGAAAAAGTTAGTTGGTATATGGTAATAGCACTGCTCTAGTACTAAAAACCAGAATATTCTCATGCCCAGGTAATTCCTCAGGTAACTTATCACTTGCTTGCATGAAGACAGTGGACCAGCTAAACTGCTGTAACATCATCATCAGTTCAGGTTTTAGAATACAGAATGATGTTTACTGAAACAATGTCATTTTTTTAAAAGAGATTGGAATTTTGCCTGCATTCTTAATTATATTTAGAATTATATATTATTATTAT
>VWYI01029396.1:0-32130 GCA_013399455.1 Anthoscopus minutus
AAAATTTGGTGTCCTTCATAAGCAGAGTTTTTTGTTTCTGTTAGGATTTTGACCTTGAATGTGTTACTGTGCTGCACACAAGTTCTTTGGACAAAAAGCCATTGATTTTTTTGTGTGCATTTTTAAGATGATGACCTTGACTACGTACCCCGTAAGAAGAAATTGAAGAGAAGGAAGTCAGCTAATGGAGCTGCCAATTCTGAGATGAATAGATCAAAAGAGTTCGATTTTGGTAAGATGAAAATTAAAGATGATTTCATCCCCCTGCTTTTTTTATGGAAAGGTTATGGGTAATTCTGTGCTGCAGGAATGGGACATTGTAATGCAGGCCTTTGCTTTAAAGCCATGTGTTCTTTGTAGAAGTATTACATCAATATAATCATCATCCCATTCTACCTATGTTGTTTTGTATTATTTGACTTGACAACATAAATACACAGATAGGAAGTTGGGATCCTCTGGCTGTGTTGTTTCCTGATCCATTATGTTGGGTTCTCCACAGAAATGCATCCATGGACTTCAGTTTACTCTGGTTAAAGATGCCTTGCCTGGGACTTTTTGTGATGTTGTACCTCTTCTTTATTCTGTGGTTGGTTTTTTTTTTTTTGTTTATGGACACATTAATCTGTCTGCTTTTATAAGGTTCTGTTCTTTCAGCAATAATCTCAGTATTTGAGGTTTTTATTAGGAGTTCTGGGAATTTAAGTAAATATAAAACTGCTTATGGATCTCCTTGTAATATGGACATCCAATCCAACAACAGGAATGTACATTGTCAGCAGAGATCTTTTCCCATGTTTTTTTTGCTTTCTTAATAGATTTTATAAGAAGCTGAGGAGCTGCAAGTTGTGTCTTGCACTTATGTTAAACAATTTTAATGGGAAGTTAGTCTTCTTGTCCCACTATGGCAGTGATGGAAAGTATGTATGGGTTTTCCCCATTTTAACCCATTGTTGAGCACAGGTTTTGTCAGCCTGCAGCATGCTTGGAGTTGCTCTGTGTTTTCCATACTGAGTTGTGTTACCCATTTTAGTTCTGCAGCGAGTTCTCAGTGGCATGGTGATGGGATTAGGAGTGTGAACATCAGTGTGGGTGCACTGTGCAGTTGCCCCTGCTGTGTATTTTCTGGAACATATCCCAAGGAGCAGAGAAAGCATAAAATGGAGGAGCCTCTGGACAGATGGGGAAAGTTTTCAGGATTGTTATTTAATTGGGATGATGTTTCACATATATCATAAGGTGTTTATATAGGAATAGAAAGAAGCCTCCATCTGTCTTGGTGCCCATGGGAAAACTAAACTGCTTTTCAGAGTGTAAGCTTAGCTTTGTGCTAGGACTTCAGCTTTGCTACATGTCCACAAAGTGTGTGACAAAAGGATGTTTTGACAGTGTTTAGTCAGGGTCCAAGGGGTTAATAATGCTGACAATCAGATTAAAAAATCACACTGGTTACCTGGTAAATCCTCTGAATTTTGAAATATCTCTGTAGTCCAGCTTATTAATAAAATATAAAAGTAGCTAAAAAAACAGTGTCCGGATCAAAATGTGATCAAAATGTTTCATTTGCTTTCCAGTTTCCTATTCTCTGTGTATCCACCTTTCCAAGTAAAAATGCCTATGATGTGGTGTGTTTGATTATTAATCCCTGTTGTGTTTCCACTGGAAGGGGAGGGACTAGATTATAGTAGATTAAAATACCCACATAGTATATTTGGCCAGTGATTGTGGGATTTGAAAACAGAAAAAAATGAAGCCTTGTAGCTTAATGGCTTTGGTAGGAACATTCTCACAAACTTGTTAAGGAGGAAATGTAGACCAGGCTGGGTGGAGCAGCTTCTCCTAAAATTGCAGGAACCACTAATATCCAGACCAATATTATTTATATGCTTTTATATGGTTTCTTTGTTGTATGGTATGACATCCTTTCTACCTGTTCTCCCTCTGATGAAAACTCGCCTGTTTTACAGGAGATTGATTATTGAGTCTTCTTCAGAGCTTGATGATCTGAAGGGATCTCAGCTCTTGACATTTTCCTCTGGGTTCTGGTCTGGAGTCACACAGGTGCCTTTAGAAACCCTTGTTCCAGGAGTGTCCATGTGTATCCACCAGCTCTGTGGAATAAAGCTGCCTTTCCCCTTTAGATCAGCCAATTCTGGCTCATATTTTCCTGACTCTTTTGGCAAAGCTCTGCTGTTAATCCATTGTTCCACTGGTCAACAGAAAATACAGTCTGTGGTTGTGCTGAAATCAGAGAGAGATTCATCTGGGTCTATGTCTACAGTTAAAGGTGGAAGTATTGCATGGTGAAAGTCGCACAGGAGTAGAAAATATTGAGCTCAAGATGTGTTTATCATATTAGATGCTGTGCAGTATAGGGTAGAAGTAAAAGAGTGGCAAAAGTAATTGTATAGATTTATCCACAAAGAAGAAATTTCAAGGTATAAATAGGTTAATTAATTAGATTATCTTCCAGGTAACTAGAATGAAGAGTTTATGTGTGGATGCAAGGTAGCATGGCAAAACACCCTTTTCCTGATTCTTGCCTACAGCTGAAGCATTCTATCCTGTTGATATCTGTGAAATTACATTAAAAAATAGAAGCTTAAATATGGACCCCAAAGTTGTGTACCTTGACCTGAGACTGAATATTTAAGCCCCTTTTGATATGGATTCAAAATTCAATCCTCTGTCTTGTCTGATACAAGAATTTTTTGATGACTGGAAGTGTAATAACTTGAATGGCCTCATTTTTTTACCTTTGTAGTTGCTAGATTCAAGTTTTTGGAGTAAGAAATAATTTTAAGTACACTTGCTTAACTCTTTCATAGAAGGCCAGAGAACATCTTGTTCCATCCACAAAAGAGTAGTGAGATTTTCCTAAAAGCATGGAGATAGTATAAAAAACAGTGAAAACGTTTGCTCTGTTACAGGCAGAAAATTAGATGCTAAAATTCTGCCCTTTAATCCAGCTCTCCATGGAACACAGATTTGGATTTGGATAACTTCTGTCTTGCAGCTATATTTTTTTTCAGAAATAGGATTTATGGGGATATTTTGCAACACCAGGACCTGGAGAAATACTGGATTGAGGTAGAGGATGGCAGATTTCTCCTGATCCATGTAGTTTTGCAGATTTGCACCAAAACAACTCAGTGTACTTTCTGTAAGCTTTATCAAGCTTCACTAGTTAGGTGTTTCAGCACCTAAATTTAGATAACTACCAACAGCAGATAAGAACTGCCTTCACCCCTGGTGGCAGCAAGAGCTGCTGACTGAGCCATCAAAGAGAGAAATAATTTTTGGAAGTTATATTAACCTGGCTTGTCTTATGGTTTGTTATTTTTTTAACTTCATTCAATATACAAGTTTGGAAAGTAATCTAAAACATTTTATTCTGTACTTGTTTCTCTGTACTTTTTTTTCTGAATGTATCCATGTATTTTAAGGTGTAGTCTGTACTGTACTCAGCAGGCACCTGTTAGTGAGCAGCAAAAGTAAATACTTCATATTTCATTCAGTGGTAACACAGATTTTGCAAGAGATTCTCAGTTTTGCTTGTAGCCTGACATGTCGTCCTCTTTTCTTTGCAGACAGATGGAATACACGAATTACAGACTTGAGAAAGGAAGTTGAAGAGCTGTTTGAAAAAAAATACGGTATGTGTTTCTTTCCAAGCCATTGCCTGTAGTCCTTTGTCACAGCAAGTGACAGACTGCTCTTTGGCATGCATCTTGTTGGCTCAGGAGCACACCAGAACTGATAACACCAAAGGGCAACTGCTGTTAGAAGATGTAAAATTGAGAAAAGTAGCTTTTTTGATGAGCTTAGTCATTTCAAAATGGGATATCTGTGTTTGGCGCCAAAGTGCAAAACTTGATTTTATTTTTCAGTTGTGCTCAGTCTCCTGAAATACCTGCATACTCATGTATCTTGAGCACCCACATTTGAGAGAGCTGTCCTTTTCTCTGCAATTGCACTGTGTCCTTAAGTGAGAGAATCTTTAGAATGGCACTAAAGAGATCCTGCCACGCACTGATGGTTCATTTTTGATTATGATTGTTTTGCAGTGAAGCAAAATTATATGTGTTAATGGCTCTTGAAAGGAAAAAGCAGCAGACATGTTAGACTTTGGAATTTGTTTCCAAACGCTGCACTTAGATATATTTTGTGTCCATGTATATCACAAAATAAAACATCATCAACAAAGGTTTAAAAATAAATGCTGGTGTGCCTCTGTCACAAAAAAATGGAAGTGCTTTCAGAATAGACCTTGTGAATCAGAGTTACTACATGTTTGGGATGTGACTATCATCTGACATTTAAACAATCATTGAAGGCAACTTGCACCAAGGGAATACAGTTCAGAATCTCATTCAATGTATTTTAATTGCTCAAGAAAGGAGCATCATTCTTAGTGAATTGCTTTTGTTTTGATTTTGATGGTTGCACATAGCAAAGTTGGTTTAAGAAAATTAAATTGGTATAAGACAATTTAAGAGGTAGACACTGTGGAATGAGATACCTCCTAATCTTACGATGTTAACCAGTCCCTTTCCAGCAATACTACACTTATCAGTAGGTGTAAGTGAAAGAATAACAGTCTAATAACAAGCAAAACAGCAACAGGTAAAAAGTAAGAGTAAATAATCATTAAGTACAAAATTGCTAAATGTCTGGAAGTCCATGGCAACAATGGGAAATCCACTGTACTCTAATTTTGCCTTAGCTTGGTTTTTCTCACCTCAAATAATTTTTTACATCTAGTTTCCATATCAAAACAAGAGAATGTACCAAACTATGTAGACCAGTCACACATGCATATAAAGAAATCAGCTTTTTGGTATTTGCACACTCTTGTATCATTCTACAGTATTTACCATCCTGATATGTGTATTGGTAATAGTGTGATCCTCATAACTTAAAGAAATAATTTGATGTTATTTTCAAGCTGTGGCTGAGTCAGTTACTTGCTTTTCATTTGTTTCAAAGATTTCATTAGTAGGGCCATGCTTTTTTCAGCAGTACTAGAAGTGTATTTTTTATTTCATCAGTGGTTCTTTGGATTCCTAAAAACACATGGAAACTTAATGAATTCACTGAAAAGAAGGGATGTGTGCCCCTACTCCAAGACATTAATGACTTGTATTCACAACATGAATGCTTGCATGTTTAAATGTGCCGAGGGGTTATTTCCTGTATGCTATTATGATATTTATCAGACTGATATCAAACAGATAATTGAGTGGAGCCACAAACTTGTCTAATGTTTTTATTCTCCTTTTTCCTTAAAGCTGAAGCTATAAAAGCAGAAGGTCCAGTGTCTATCCCATATGCAGTTTTCCAGTCACATGCAGAGGATTTGTGTGTGGAAGGGCTGCCAGAAGGGATTCCCTTCAGGCGTCCAACCACCTACGGCATTCCCCGGCTGGAGAGGATAATTCTAGCAAAGGAACGCATCCGCTTTGTGATTAAAAAGTAAGGAATTCTGCATGTTTGTCTCCACATTACTCATTGTTTTCTGCTGGTTCCACTTTGTTTCATTTTTCTTCAAGGAATTCCAAACTGGTTTCTACTGGCATATTAATTTGCAGTACTCAGGAGTAGTTTTTAGTTGATGTTCACTTTGATAAATTCAGCCTATCAGACCAGTGGAGCACTCACAGTGGTGGTGGAGAGATCTCTGGACAGATCTCTTCAATATTATGGACTTCATGTCAGGGGCAGATCTCTTTGTACTCTTCTGATCTCTGCACCTGCAATACATGTTGAAAGCCATTGACTTTGGAATATTTGAGGATCCTGGCCTGATTTCAGTTTCTGTTAAGTTACTGGAATGTTTTGCAAGCACATAGCCACTGGTTCCTGTGGTTTAGTTGGATGCATGTCCTTGGTGTGTCTGAAGGCAGACCAGGTAGTGTATGTGAAGGAGGCCTCAGATGGAGACTGACTGAAGTAAAAAGGAAACTTCAGTAACAGCTGATGTTTTCCTGTGGTCAGTGGTGTAGGGCCTAATCCAAGAATTTTTGAAACAGATAAGAATTTGCTGCTTGCGGGCTTAGAATTGGGGGTAGTGGCAGCCCCTGCCTCTGTGCATGCTGCCTTTACCATGGGTGCTAGTTGCTTACATTTGAGAGGAACTTGTTCAGTTTCTATCATTCTAATGTTTGCAGATAACTAAAAAAGAGGAAGAAGTGTAGATCTACCTTTTGTCTCACTTAAAATCAGATATCATACATAGATTTAATTATGTATGCAATGCTGGCACCTGATTTTGTCAAATATGTCTGAGTTGGTAACAGAAATTAATTTATTGTGTTCATTGATTCATTGATTCACCAGAGCAGCTAAAAAAACTAGTTTGGCTCTGTGGGAAACATCAGAATGTTTAATATTTTGTTTGTTTTACTGTGGATAAAATTAGATACATTTTGGAAACAGAAGTGTCTCCTTTGAAGTTTACTTTTTGGAGATAAAATTTTTTATTTGGATCTTTGTTTCTGATTAAGTGTATCTTAGAAGTGAATTTAATGGAACCTGTATGTTGCCATGGAATGTTGCAGCTCCAGTAGATACAGATTTTGGGCATGGTATTGGGCATGAAAAATGTTTTGGAAACTTCACTCCAGCCAGGTATTAGGCTACTTAGGTGTTAGTTGGAATTTAGTGCTGGGGATCACGGTGTCTCCTGGAACGTTTTTTGGTTTTGACCCTTCAGTAAGTAGTAACTGGAGGCTGTAGCTAGAGGCTAATTTCTCAAAGTGTCTGTCACTGTTGAAACATGTATCTTAAATCTTTCAGGCCTGAACTTCTGAATTCTACAGATGCTTCCATGGACAAGACCACTTCAGGAGGTAGGTTTTCAAATGTGTCAGTTGTACAAGCACAGTATGATATTCTGATTTGTCAGTCTTAGTGGTGGTTAAAATTTGCTTCTACTAATAATACATTGCAAGCAATTCCTTTGATTTTAAATTTTTTTAGCTATAGAGTTTTCCATTGGTTGTCCAAGCTAGTGTTACTGTCAATGGATTTGATTTAGCTTGGCAGAAAGAAAAACAAGTGAGCTAGCTAGGTGTTAGTCTTGAGATACAGAGAAAAGGCATCAGTTTTCACAGCTGGTAGAGTGTACTGGATAGGGAAACTGTCTGTACCACAGAATAATTTCTTGTATATGGGATTTTCCAAAATTAGATTAACTGAAATTCAGCAGTGAACATAGTGACATGGATTGCTATAGGATCTGATTTCCTTGGATAATGCAGCTACAGAGAATGCATTCCAACCACTTTTCCCATCAGGAATGCTTTTCAGCAGATGCATGCTCTTACCTGTCTTTTCTTCATTGAGCACCCATCTGAAGGCAGAAAAAATGACCATGTAAAAGTAAGACTACAGGAATTGCACCCATGAACTCACTGACTTCAAGTTGGTAGGAAAATAACATGAAAAAAAAAGTTTTGAAAGAATAGTACTTTTGCATGGACATTAGCTGGTAAATTACTTTCCCAGACTTGTTTTTCTCTTCCATTGAATTCTGTTGTCTCTTGGGCTTCAGGCCATACTTTAATTGTCCAAATAAACCAAGTGTTAAAAACTTCTATGCCTTAAATAACAGTTACAAACAGATTGCTCCCATCTCCAGTATGTGAACTGGCAATCTTACCCTGGTTGAACTGTGAAGTTCTAGTAATACCAGAGAAATCCTTAGTTCATACAGCACAAGCATATAGATAGTAGTATTTGCACTAGTGCAGCACCATTATGTGTATTATATACTCCTAGTTTCTGTTGTAAAAAGAAAATAAAAGTGAATGTTAGGGATCTAAATGAAGCAAAGCAGTTCTACCATAAGGATGGCTATTTAATGTGTGCAGGAATTAAACTTCTCCTGAAGTATAAGTTAACTTAGTGTATTGAGTCTTAATAACCTGCTGTACCTTCAAGCACAGAATTTGAGTACAAAAATAGTAGGTAGGCTAGTAACTGAGCCTTAGCCTTAACTGGACTCTTATGTGGCTTTTTTAATTAGTCTTTTTGCTGGTTTTTGAATAATTTTTAATATGGTTGTACTGATTATGAAGGCAAAGCAAGTACATTGCTCAACTCATAAAACCCCTGTAGCTAAGAAGACTGGTGGTAATCGGTTTCTGTGGCACATGGTTCTGAACAGTTGCTTATATGGCTTGCCATCACCAGCTATCACTTGATAGAGAGTTGTGTGTGACTTCTGCATCTTCTCTAAGAGAAGAGAGCATCCCTGGGAGCTGTCAGTGACATCTCAGAGAACACAGAAGACTGCAGCTGTCTCAGCCTCCTTTCCTGAAGTTTTCTTCCCGTTTGGATTCCCTCTTTCCCAGTAGCTCATTATCTTCTCTGCTGCTCCTTTTGTCCACTGCCATGTCAGGAGACAGAGCTAAGGAGCACCAGCCCCTGCTCTCTCAGCTCCTTGTGGCTCCATGTCCAATTCCTGCTCTGATAGCTTGTGTCCCCAGAAGGAAAGGAATGGGATGAGTATGGAATCTGTATTTTGACTGCAGAGGAAAGCCAGTGGGAAGCAGGCTGATCAGGAAGGTTTTGTGGAATGGCCTCAGTGCTGAAACTCTGAGAAGACTGATACTGGCTGCAAGACAGACCAGTTGGATCTCAGGAATGGCTGGAGAAGAGTGAGCTGGTGCTTATGCTGATAGCCCAGCCTGGTGCAAGTATGGAACACAAGTCATTGCTTTTGCATTCTGACTCAACCCACGGTGTGGCAGCTGGCCAATGTCTTCTTTGAGACTGGGAAACTTCACTTGCTGGTCACAAAGACATATCCAGGAGCAAAAAGTTATTTGTATTATATGTGCTTTGATCCCTTAAAAGCAAGTTTTCATCCCATGCACATGCCTAATTCTGCTCTGAATATCAAGATAATTCTTCAGGAAATGAAACCGTGGAAAAACTATTCCCATCTCCAAGTGGAATCTGCAGTCTGGAGGTGGATGATGAGGTTATTGCAGTTCTTCAGACCAATACAATGTGTGTATTTTGTAGCAAGAGTGATGTCACTGGTCAGTGGAGTTTTGTTGGTTATAATATTCTGTCACTATTTTATGATCATTCTTTCTAGTTCCACATTGAATCCATAGTTCTTACACTTTTATGTGTAACCTGAAAATGCAGGATGATTATGTATCATATAAACTGAACAACTGAAAATATAACCAAAATAATTAGGAAATGTTGGTTTTGTTCTGTGTCAGTCTCAAATACAGTGAAAGAGGAGTGGTATGGGAAAGTCACCAAACTGAGAAAGACAGTAGATCAACTTTTCTGTAAACAGTTTGGTAAGTACAGTATTCTTTTCTTTATGGCTTCGTGTTTTTTTGAAGGTTGCTTTCATTCCTTCCTTTGAACATCTACATAAACAAGACCTTTGTTCAGATTTTTTTTCAAGTATTTTAAATTCTGGAAGTTCAGTCAAAAAAGATGTTTTAGTTTACTGCTTATACAGTAAAACTTATGGGTAAATTCATAGTTTAAAAATAATTAAAAGTCTTACATATACAGCTCTTCTGATTGCTCTGGATTCCTTCCTATTCAGATTTTTTTCCTTTAGTGGTGAATAAAACAGCCATTTCCTTACATCCACTGCAGTAGCATCATAATTAGTGTTAAAACATTTCTGAGTGAATTTTCCTTTTCTATCCAATATGAAAAAATAGTCAACTTCATAAGAGCTAGAATAAAATTTCTTCTGATACTCTATAACTAGATCAACAACTTTGGATAAAACAAATGTATTGTACCCCAGTGAGCAGTCCTGGCTGGTGTTGTGAATGCCCAACATATGGCCATGTGGCAATTTTTTAATATGTTTTATATGCAGAGATTTGGGTTCTGTTGGATTCAGATATCCTGCATTGTTCCACATTTTAAGATCATAATTGCAACAGCCTGAGGAATTGGTAGCAGCTAGCTTTTAATGAAGGTTGATTGGTCAGTCTGTCCAGTTACTGGATCTGTTTTGTTTCAACAGCCAAGGCTTTGGGGAGCAGTGAGCCCAAAACTGTTCCATACAAGAAATTTGAAGCTCATCCAACTGACCTCTTTGTTGAAGGGCTGCCAGACAATATCCCATTTAGGAGTCCCTCCTGGTATGGAATCCCTTGTCTTGAACGAATAATTCAAGAAAGCAACAAAATAAAATTTGTGATCAAAAGGTAAGTCCAAATGTGGAGGGTTTTTCAGGAAAGAGTTCACACAAACACCCTTTGTGTAATCAAGCACTTGATTTCATTAAGTTGTGAAGCATTTGATCTCTAGTTACCAAATAGGCAAATTAAATATTCTGCATCATAAAATGGGCATTTGCCATGCAGACAAATACTTCAGAATACGTTTTGCGTATCTGTTAGCATGTTGACAATGTAAAAAACATAATAGAAAAATTCTGACTCTTCAATTCATGTCATAATAGGTAGTAGAATTTAATTTATGTCAAGAATTAGCAGATTGTTTGTGTCCTGGTTGCAGGCCAGAGCTGCTGACTCACACTTCAGCCGAAGTTACTCAGCCCAGGTCAGTCAATCAAGGTAAGACACATAATATCTGCAGTTGGAATGGAAGGGCTTGATGGGGAAATGCGTCTAGATCAATGCAGCCTTTTCCAAGAGGTAACCCATGTGTGATGAGTGTGCTGGCTTATTATTCATGAGGGTTGGAAAGAGTAAACTGAGCACTGTAGGTGTGGATGGTGAAATCCTGGTGCAGTCCCAGCTGCCTTTGAATAACTAGACTGGGTCACCTTCAGAGCCCCAGAGAACTGGAATTACTGTCCTGGCCTGAATTAAAAGTTTGGAGTCTCTTGGGATTTCACAGCTGAAGCTGAGCTCTTTCAGATCTTTGTTGGTAAGGAATTGTAAGGACTACTTGAAAGCATGATGTGCCTTTAACAGGGAGAAAAATTATTTTGGGGTTGATTACTGAATGCCCTGCATTGAAGTGTCTTGGTGCTTTCTTACTACAGGAATGTGCAATCCAGATCTCATTGGGTTTTTTAGAAGTCTGAATCTGCATGTAATAAGAACACAAACCAAGATTCAGGGCTTCCTATGTTTTTACACACGCACAGCTTCCTGGAGGAAAAAAATAAAAAGAAGGGATATGATTTAATCATCATGCAAGCAGTAGTCACCTCACATCATCACAATGTATTATGGATTTTTTTCGGATTTTAGGAAAAAACTTATATTCAGTAAGAGGGTAGTTAAATAGAAAAGGCTGTTTTTCTTATAGAGCAAGGAAAGGCAGGATTAAATTTGGGTTTTCTTAGAAGTAGTAGCAGCACGTGCCAGTGCCAGCAGTAAAAAACCTACCTAATAAAATCCTCTTTCTGAAAGAACAGGCGAGTGGTAATGAGATTAGATGAGAGCAGATGATGATTCTTAAACCTCAGACTGTTGGAATATGCAGAAAACTTATTTTTGTACTACTTATTTCACCGTATTTTTCACTAATTTATTGGTGATTCTGGAATTACTGGTGCCCAACCATGCTTGCTGGGATCCAGGGTCTAATGTCAGAGAGATAAACATAGCAAATGTTCTCCTGGGCTTAAAGCCCAGTGAAAACCACTTTTCCAGACAAAAGCCAAGGATCTTCTTACTGCAGATGCAAACTTAATGTTGCTAAAGAATATTGGACTTTTTAAAGCAAAGTATTATTATTTTGAATAACAGTAATCTTATGCTATCAACAGTTTGTGAATAACAGTTTTTTTAAGTAAATTAGTCAGTCTGATTCCTTTGCCAGTAGGACAAAAGCATGTAAATAAGTATAAACATATGTGCAGATGTTAAATACCTGTGAAATCTATCAAATAATTTTGCCAGCCTGGAAAAAAAAATAATGCATTTTGCCATGGAAGTATAAGAAACTAGAAATAAGCAAAATAGGTACTTTATGAATCAGAAATATGATTTGGAAACAAAAAAATTGTGTGTAGCTTCCTCCCTGCATGCCTTTCACAACTCAGAATGGTTTGGCTCAGTAGCAGTTGATTGGTATTGGCCAATTGTAATAAAGAGTAATGAAGTATGATGGCATGGGCTGACATTACCCCCTGCTCACTCACTCCCCTCTGCTGCTGAACAGAGGAGAGAAAATAAAATGTAGAGTTCATGGATTGAGACAAAGACTGGGAATGATCCCTTTCAAATACCACCACGGGCAAAACAGGCTCAACTTAGAGATATAAGGTGAATTTATTGCTAACAAAACCAGAGCAGGATAATGAGAAGTAAAATTAACCCTTAAAAACACCTTGACCCCACCCCTCTCCTCCCTCCTTGCTGCTCTACCTCATACCCCAGCTGTGCAAGGGAATGGGCAGTTCATCACCCCTAGCTTTTCCTACAGCTCAGGGAGAAAAGTCATTTCCCTCCTGCACTGTGGGGTCTCTCCCACGGGAGACAGTTCTCCAGGAACTTCTCTGACCTGGATCCATCTCATGAGCACCAGTCCTCCCCTAGACTGCTGCAGCACAAGTCCATCCCCCAGGCAACAGCCCCCCTCAGACTGCTGCAGCACGGGTCACTTTTCCACTGCAGTCCTTTAAGGACAGGCTGCTTCAGCTTGAGAGCATGGTTCCTCTCTCCAGGGCTAGCCCACGGGCTCACAGCCTCTTCCAAGCATCCACCTGCTCTGACATGGGCTCCTCCATGGGCTCTGGGTAGATCTCTGCTTCCCATGCCCTCCATGGGTTGCAGGGGCACAGCTGCATCCCCATGGGCTGGACCATGGGCTGTAGGGGAATCTCAGCTTCAGTACCTGGAGCACCTGCTCCCCCTTGTTCTTCACTGAGCTGTGTCTGCACTGTGCAGTTGTTTCTTTCACATGTTTCCACCCTCCTCTTCTCTGGCAGCAACTACAACTGCACCACCACTTTTTTTGTTCATCTTTCTTCTTGAATCTTTTATCACAGGGGCATTACCACCATTTCTCATTGGCCCAGCTGTGACCAGTGGCTTGTCCATCTTTGGAGCTAGGGCATGGAAGAAGCTTCTGGCAGCTTCTCAAAGAAGCCAGCCCTGTAACTCCCCCCTGCTACCAAAAACCAGGCCATGTAAAACCCATACAATGCCACTTGTTAGGAAGAAAAAGTGCTTTTTATTGGGCATCCTTTTCTTCTCTATCTAAGCTACAAATTGTCTACGCTTGCTAGCACTCCTATAATTGGTTTATATTTATAATAGAGAACAGGACTGAAGATGACTTTTTTAATAATAATCAAAATGTTTAGCAAAACATTCTTTAAATCTTCATGTTCTACTCTAAAGAATGTTATTATACACTGTGGTTAATTAATTCTAGTTTTGTAAGAACCACTAAAATAATTTCTTCCTGCATCTGAAGGCTCTGAAAAACAAATTGTTCTGTTAGAGTCAGTATTTGAAATTTGTAACTACATTTAAACAGATTTTTCATTATGTATTCATTGAAAATGATACACATTTTCAATTATGTGTATCATTTTAGCTGCTGTTAATATTCATTACTCATTTTTGTGTGTCCCTGTAGAGTCAGATGTAGTTGTGTTGTTAGTTTCCATGTTCTTGTGTTGAAAGAAGTAAGTTCAAATGCACCTCTGTATCTACAGCCTGGGTGATTCTCTGACACCTATTTCTGGTTTTCAGCGAAAGAAGATTGGAATTCCAAGATCACAAAGCTAAGAAGGGAAGTAGAAGATATATTTAGTAAGAAGTTTGGTAAGTTATATGCTAAATGAACTATTCTGTAAGCTGCTGCATTTTAAAACTCCTCTGTTTAAATGTTGCTGTATTTACTTAAGCATCAAAAGTATACTAGGACAGATATGGAAATCTTACTCCTCTTACCTATGTTTTATTTACTCTTTCCTATAACTGACATAAATGTTTTTATAATAGCATCCTAGGCCATAATTTTTCCAGTTGTGTCACAAGATGATTGCACAAAAGCTCTTGGATGAAAAGAAGTTCTCAAAATAAATCATTAGGCACTGCAGGCCTATATTAGATACTATCTGTAACAAGATGGGCTAAGTTCCTATTTGCAGTTACTCCACAGAAAATACCAGAGAATCTGTTTAAATATATTTAAATATTTCTATTTTTTTACTGGTTTCTTAAAATCACTTGAGCTAAAATTCTCTCACATTTAAGTGCGCAATCTGTCATTTAATTTTTTTTTTTCAGGTGAAGCTCTGGGGCTTTCAGAGGCAGTGAAAGTTCCCTATTCTGTATTTGAATCAAACCCTGAGTCCTTGGTTGTTGAAGGCTTGCCAGAAGGAGTCCCCTTCCGGAGTCCCACGTGGTTTGGAATTCCACGCCTTGAAAGAATCATCCGTGGGAGTCGCAAAATCAAATTTGTTATTAAGAAGTATGTTTGTGATCCAGGCTTTAAATGCTACCTAAACTCTGCTTCCATGAAGCACATACGTTTTATCACATACAAGAACATACTTTCCTCGTTAAATTTCTGTAGATGTATAAATTGTGTATTTCATGCATTAAGAATTGAGGGGGGGGAAAATGTTTTTTTTTTTTTTCGTTTTTCTGTATTTTTTTTCGCCTGAAGTAAACCCAGAAGAAAATTACAGAAGAGAAAATACAGCTTTATGTTTTCTATTTTTTGTGGTTATAGTAGATGGAGAGTCATCAATGCTTCTAACAGAATTTCATTGTAGAGAGCTGATGTTATGTGATTTGGAACTCAAGTGAGTTCCAAGAAATTGGTAACATTTTTCTGTATGACTTGTCTTGCAACTGATTGGATTTGTTCTGTTCAACTTGTAGGCAGGAGCTTGTGAATTCCCACTTGCCTCTAAGAGTGGTTAATAAACTAAAGGCAAAAGGTAAACAATTAAATATTATTTGCGGGCATCCATTTGTAAATACTTCATTTCTGCTTCTCTAGCAGAATGAGAGATCTTTGAAGTTGAAAAATACCAGTGTTGTAAATAAAAGGCATAATTTAAGATGATCTAGCATAGTAGCCTCTAAATCTGTTATTTGAGAAAGGCACTCAAACCATAAATATATCTTGTCAATAGTCAAGTATTTTACTTGACTATTCTAGTACAGAAAATGGAATTTACTCAATTTTGTTAACTTTTATTTCACTTTTAATGACTTCAACCATTTTTAACTGAGAGCTGTCAACTCATTCTTTTCCAGTAAATAATAATGGTGTTTTATAAGAAAAGAATAAAAGAATCTTTTGTCCATAGAAAATTCAGATGTTAGTAATTTTTTGGGGTTTTAGATAATAAAAAGTACCAGAACTCTCCTTCACACTTAGAAAAAAACAGTCTTTTTTCTGAATTAGTGGAAAATCTAGGTGTGCCTTTTTCAAGAGCACTAAACCTACTTTTTAAGATTGTGAGCATCGCTGTATTGTTCAGGTTTTACTGTGCAGACTCTACTTAGTTCAGTCTGTTAGAAATCTTAGAATTCAGCTGTTCTTTTGTTAGGTGTGCAAGATTTGTGTTTTACACCTTGTGTTCTTTTGGCTTCCAGCAAATAGTCCAAGGAGTTCCAAAAGGTCACGAAATTCTTCAGAAAATTCAAGTGTTGCAGAGATTGAAGTTACTGTTGAAGCCAGTATGGAAGAAATATCCTTAAATATTCTTCTGATGTTCTTTTATTATATTCCTCTGCTAATTTCTGTTCTTCTAAGCTTTCATAACCCATAAGTAACATAAACCTCATGTAGCAAACTCTGTTCCACTTCAAGGCTCCAGATCCACTTCAATATAGAAACAACTTTATTTTTCATTTCTGAAACAAACTGGATACTGTGTAGATGATGCTTAGGCAAAATGTTGGAGCTTGACAACTTGCTTGGGCCTGTTATTCCAAGCAGAGGTGTGGGAATTGATGTAGTCCTGAGCAGAGAAATTACAGATGTTGTCAGTAGTATTAAATGCTTAAATACAGCTCTAGAACTTCTTAAAAATTCTGCTTTTGATTAAGAATTGAAGATTTCTCTAGTAATCAAGTTTGATGCATAGTTCTTTTTGTATGTCTTGCTTCTGCTCTCTGCATTATATGTGTAATGTCTCTTTATAGGTCCTACTAAAGCACAAACAAAGGATGGTCATACTAATTCTCAAACCAATGGCTCCAATACAAATTGCAAGCAACAAGGAAGAGAGTTTTCTTTTGGTAAGTGTTGGGGGAATTAACACACATGCAATTCCTTTAATGTCAGTATGGAATATCCAGATTACATATCAGATATTTTGAGTTCATGTTCTGTTGTACAGTTAGTGAATGACTGAAGTTCTTGCTTTTGTGTACATTCAGTTCTGCATTATGTGGAGTAATCTGCATTAGAGGGATCCTGGATAATATGTAGAGTATACTGTCCAAATGCAGCCCAGATCCATTAGATCTAATTGATTCAGGTGCTGAGTCAGTTCTAGATTTTTGCTGGTCTGTTACTGCACAGTGCTGCAGACCCTTGAAGAACAGTTCTGGTGCAAAATACCACCAAGTACATAAACCCAGCTGAGATGTGATATTGTGCATAAATTCCATAAGCTGTCCACAAATTTGAAATATTGACATCACTGTGCAGAGATACCTAGATGGGATGTAGGGACCAGGAAGGATTTGAGCTAACATTAGTAAGCCATGACCTGTCAGAGCTGATTATGCATGATTGACCTCTCCAGTTTTGGAAAATCAGTGAAGGAAAAGCTGGGCATGACTGAAAGCCATGTAGTTGTATTCATGAATGTAGGCCAGTGCTTTTTGGAGGCCCAGGCCTGTTAGTGCAGTGCTCTGGAACAATCTCAGTATTGAAAGCAAGGTCAATTTGCAATCCATAAAAATTCTTCATTGTCTAGTGACATGAGTGACTGCATTCAAAGTAACTGTAAGTAGTTCTATGTCTCAGTAAACTATTTTTCAGGATACTTACATTCTGAGTTTATTTGCTTATGTTTGTGTAATAATTTGATGTTATTTGCTTTATCTTTTTTGTCAACTATGTTTTGTTTTTAGCTGTATGGTCATAAAACATATAAGAAAGGAATTATTTACTCCTACTGAGCCAACAGGGAATTAATGAGATACTGATTTGGCATGGGTGGTATTCATATTCAGAGTTACTTACAGTTTTCTTGGACTTTCCTGTTGCTGTTAGACCTAGGCTTTTTTTTTATCTGCAACTTTTTTAAACTTTAGAAATGATATTTTAGTTTTGTAGACCAGATTCATTGTGTGAGTGTTATTCTAATTCTTCCAATTTCCTTCTGGCAGATGCGTGGAATAGCAAAATCAATGACTTAAAGCTGAAAGTTGAAAATCTTTTTAATGAAAAATGTGGTATGTTTATTTATTCTTTTTTACTGAGATGCCTTTCTTGTGAACATGCAGTTAGATGTATGAGAGGTGTTCATATGTTCATTCCAGAGCAATTCTTGTGCACCTTACAGTTTCCCATCTGAGTTCATTCTCATGTACTTGCACCCACACAGTGTTACATTTCCACTAGTTATTTTACTTGTGTTTGAAAATGGAGAGGTTGTAGTTGGATTACAGTTTTTTTAATGATCCACAGACAGAGTGATTTCACCTACTGGTACATCATTTTAAGCTTTTCAGCACTCTGCTTATAAATGGCACTTTGATACGATTCTGCATGACTCAAAACAGGTTATGGGTTATGGGTGGTATCTGGAGAGATGTGCTCCATTACATTCCTCTTCTAGTTTGGAAGTTAGTGACTTTTGGAAATAATGGCTTCTCATTACTCTTCTGAGTGCAGGTTTTTTAACAAGAGCACTAATCTCACCTGCCCTTGGTGCTCTTCTCTAGAAGAGAAGGAGGCAGAATGCATTGTCTTCAACAAAGTGGCATACAAATAAGATATTGTTCTATGCAGAGCAAGCCAGTGGTGTGAGCTGGCTGCAAATTATGGTGAGGTTTACTGCAACAGAATGAATTACATTTAAACTGTTAATTTTCTTCCTGCATACTCATATGCTGATATACTCACCAGAAAAGGCAAAGCCTGCTGGCTCTACCTAATGGAGTATGCATGTGCCAACTACTCTATTCCATTTATACCAGAGATATTCTAATTCTGTACACATCCATTTACCTAACTGCTACCTCTGTTGCTCTGTTGCATTTCAGGGGAAGCTCTGGGACTCAGTGAGCCAGTGAAGGTGCCTTATGCACTGTTTGATTCCTTCCCAGAGGATTTCTGCGTGGAAGGACTGCCTGAGGGGGTGCCCTTCCGCCAACCCGCGACTTTTGGGATTCCAAGACTAGAGAAGATCCTGAGAAATAAATCCAAAATAAAATTTGTTATTAAAAAGTAAGGCTCCCATATGCCTTTGAGAATTGAAATGTAGAGCAAAAAATGAAATTGTGTTGCCAAGTTGCTAAATTACTCTATAAAATACACACTGGAATATTTTTAGTATTTGAGGAAATGGTTGGAAAGCTCTTGTGCAAGTGGAACAAGATACAATAATATCTTTGTTCTTAAAGACTTCTAGACTTTGTTGTGAGAGGAAGAACAAGTCCATATTTCTTAATCCATCACAATTATCACACTGCTGGTTTAGTTATTTCTGCAAGGAGCACTTATGGGTTGTTCATAAAGCTTGCTCTGGTTGTGTATTGAGAGCTGAAGAGTGGAGATTATTTTAATAAGGGCTGTAAGAATTTTCTTTCTTTTGCCTAGAACAGGTTTGGATACTCCTGTGCTGGTGCAGAAACAATGGCAAGGGAAGTTGATGTGTAGTGATAGAATAAGGGAGAATGGCTTTAAACTGATAGGGGTAGGGTTAAATTAGATGTTTGGAAGAAATTTTCACTGGGAGGGTAGCGAGGCCCTGACCCAGGCTGCCCAGAGAAGCTGTGGCTGCCCCATCCCTGGAAGTGTTCAAGGCCAGGTTGCACAGGGTTTTGAGCAACCTGGTCTAGTAGAAGGTATTCCTTCTCATGGACAAGAAACTGGATGGGCTTAGGTTCCTTCCAATCCAAACCAGTCTAAGATTCTGTGATTCTGTGAAGTTAAGGAGCCTCTCAGTCATTGCATTTCTTGACTGTCTCTTTGGCTGGGAAGATATCACTTAGCTACCATTTTTAGAAAATGGGATTTTCTTTAATGTTGATGTTATAATTTTATTATTTTATGTAAAATGTTCGTTTTGTTTGCAGGCCTGAGATGCTTGAGGCAGCTGTCAAAGAAAATTCTTCTACAAGCCCCCAAAGTGAGTTTTGCAACTGCTTAACTTTCTAGATAACAGCTTATTTCAAGGGTTAAATATTAATTCACAGAATTCACAGAATGACTAGGTTGGAAGAGACCTTCAAGATCATCGAGTCCAACCCAGCCCTAACACCTCAGCTACACCATGGCACTGACTGCCACATCCAGTCTTTTTTTAACACATCCAGGGATGGTGACTCCACTACCACTCCAGGCAAACCATTCTAGTATTTTATCACTCTTTCCATTAAGAACTTTTTCCTAATATTCTATATTTCTAAAACCTATATTTCCCCTGGCACAGCCTGAGACTGTGTCCTCTCATTCTGTCAGTGGTAGCCTGGGAGAAGAGACCGACCCCACCTGAGTGCAGCCTCCTGTCAGGCAGTTTAGGGAGTGATGGGGTCACCCCTGAGTTTCCTTTTCTCCAGGCTGAACAGCCCCAGCTCCCTCAGCTGCTCCTCACAGGGTTTGTGTTCCCAGCCCCTCTCCAGCCTCCTCTGGATGTGCTCCAGCGTCTCAAGGTCCTTCCTACCCTGAGGGGCCAGGGCTGGACCCAGCACTCGAGGTGTGGCCTCAGCAGTGCTGAGCACAGGGGAGCAGTGACCTCCCTGCTCCTGCTGGCCACACCATTCCTGATCCAGGCCAGGGGCCATTGGCCTTCTTGGCCACCAGGGCACTCTGCCGGCTCGTGTGTCACCAGTGTCCCCAGGTCCCTTCCTGCCTGGCACTCTGTCCCCAGCCTGCAGCACTGCAGGGGGTTATTATGAGAGAATCATGGTGTTAAGAAATTCCTGAAAGATTTATTCTACAAGCAGTTTCTTGTTTTGTTTGTTTGTTTGTTTTTAAGATGGGAAAAGCACTTACAAGTTACGGTTTAAATATAGCTTTAACAAGGGAGTATTAATTTTCTAAGTTATTCACAATTAATTGTGCCTCTAATTCTTTACTACATTCTGACAAAATGTAGCTAGTAATGTAGGATTCACAAGAGTTATTCAGGTCTAGAGATAAATTATTTGCTCCTAGAATGTAGATCATCTAAATGACACAAGTGCCAGAGACAGGAGTGCAGATAGCCTGTAGAAAATTGTGTCAGGTAGTTAGTCATGGAATAAATGCTCCAGTTTTGAAACTGAAAATAGGTCCTCTTTGAAAACTTTGCCAATATTTGTTGTTTTGCAATATTTTCTTTATCGAAGAGACTGAAGATTTTGAGCTCTCTATAAATGTTTTCTAAATTAATCGTCCTAGGAAAAAATAATTGCTCCAGTAAAGCCAATACAGCAAGGATCACAGAAAACACAGTAGGGAACGGAGCTTCAGGTGCTGAGGACCTAAACATTGTTCAAGTAACCATAGCAGGTGTGTATACTGGCTAGCTTCACATCATACTACTTGTGCTTCCATTCTTCATGATACCTGTTTAGTTTGATAAAGCTTTTTCAGTCAAGCAGTCAGCAAAACAGTCAGGCTGGTTTGATGAAATACAAGTACAGTCAAGAAAGAACATAAGTTACCTTTTGTTTTTGCTGAGATGTTAATTGCCTACCACTCATTAATATATCATCAGTGACATCTCTAGAACATTCTTAGTCCAACCACCTGTTAAGAAGTATCCATGTTTTTGTGATGCAATAAATTAAATACTGATTTGCAGTTCTTGGCAACTTCCAGATGTCAGTACTTGAGCTGAATTTAATGACCATGCAGGGTGAGCTGCTTTGCCTTAACACTGATTACTGCTTTTTTTGTTACATGCTATGGCCACTTACTGAATGATCAGATTTGCTTTTACCTTTACATACCATGCTATGTTCTGTAAGAAAATAAAATACCTTTTTTTGGATTAAATTACTTTACAAAAGCATCTCTAGATTAATCCCTGGAAGTGTTCAGGGTCAGGTTGAATGGGGCTTGGAGCAACCTCATCTAGAGGAAGGTATCCATGCCCATGGCAGGGATTTGGAACTGGATAATTTTTAAGGTCTCTTCCAAACCAAACCATTCTAGCATTCTGTAATTTCTTAACAACCATCTATTTTTGTGTATTTCTACAATTTGATATTACTAAAATGAGGAACAAAGTGCCTACTTAAAAGCTCTTGGGTATACCTGCTTTGAGTAAACATGCAGAGATAAACAAGCTTCAGGGGGTGAATTTTGTGCTTAATTCTCATGCAATTCTGATGATTTCTTCCAGGTGATGAAAATGAGCCACTGCCAAAAGCAGAAAATGCCAGACAATTGAGAGAGCAAGTAAATGATCTTTTTAGCCAGAAATTCGGTAATTGCTTCTTACTCCCCATTTTTATATAGGTGTGAGTGCAATTAATGCTGTTCATACTGGAGTTAGTGAATGGATATTCACTCACAGTGAATTAATTATGTATATATGGTCACTTAAATGAACAAATTTGAGAATTGTACATGAATGTTGTGCTTTAACTCCAAAAAGAATCTTTTGTAAGTGATGTAGGCAATTCAGTGTGTTAAACAAAGTCCTAAGAGTTTAGATTGCTTCATGGTTCCCCTTCCCTTTTCCTGTTTTCTGTGTCCACATGGTTGAAGTATTTATTTTGCTTGCAATCCATGGTTCTTCTCAGGGCTTCATAATCCTGACCTCTTAATACTTGGGATTAGAGTAATTTCTTAAATGCAGTTTAGCCTTTTTTGCTGTGTATAGTTTTGTTTGTTTTTTTTACTTTTTATTGTACAGTAGTAATGACCTGGGTTTCCTTGTCTGAAATTCTTTCACTTGTGCTGCATTGAATTGCTTTCCATAGCATTGCAGGAAACACTTTTTTTTCCTTCATGCAGCTGTCTCCTCTTATATCCTGTTCTGTACTGTTCTCTAAGAGCAGAATCTGTGTTCTTCATATGCTGAACTGTCAGAGTTGGAGTTGTGACTAATGCTCTCACAGTAGTGTTCATGAGTGTAATCCAGAACCTCATCTCTAACACTGTAATCATTTCATTGCCAAGTGAGTTTTCATAGTTTCAGATCTGATAGAAAGCATGGCTTGAATTTTGTTTTTTATTCATCTGAGGATTTTTTCTTCGGTATAATCATAAATACTGTAGGTTTGGAAATAAATACAACCTCTCTCACTTAGGTGAAGCCACTGGTATGAATTTTCCTGTGAAAGTTCCATACAGAAAAATCACTAACAACCCTGGTTGTATGTTGGTGGATGGAATGCCTCCAGGTGTGACATTTAAAGCACCCAGTTATCTGGAAATCAGCTCAATGAAGAAGATTTTGGAATCAGCAGAGTTTATCAAGTTTACTGTCATTAGGTATGTAGTAGCCATTAATTAGATTGTGAGTACAGCCCCATCGATGGAATAAATGTGAGAGAATAGAAGTTGTAGTACATCTTCAAACAGTTGTTGGCTCTTTTTGGATGACAATATATCAGGTCAAATGAAGCCCAGATGTTCCTAGCATGAATGAAGGAGGACATGTCCAATTTAGTATGACAGAAGGCATGTTATTACTACTGCATATTACAGGAAGCTGTCTTTTGATTTGAAATCTAATCATAATGTGTACAAAAATCCTGTGGTTTTCTGGGCCTTGCTCTCCCAGTCATAATATCAAGTTTTGAGACAAGTCCAGAGCTCACTGGTTTCTATTCAATATTTAAAGAGACAATATTGTCCAGTTACAGTATAAGGGAATTTCATTTGTAGATGTCTCAACAGACACACACACACACATATCCAATGTTAATTTGTATGTATGAAGCAGAACAGATCAAACTTTGGAATCATTCTAAGGAGGAGTTGAAAATAAAAATTGATTCGTTTCTGTAACTTCTCAAATCAGAGATGATTTCACAGGAGCTTAAGAGCTTCAGTTTATTTTTAGAGAGAGAAGTCTTAAAAATAGATTTTACTAAGGGCTCTGAATTCTCAACCCTTAATCATGACATATTCTAACCAAAAGAACTTTGATATATTTTTGTATTGAACCATGAAGAAGAGCTGACCCCTTGCTAAGCAGCAGTGACCCAAGGGAAGGGTTTAGCTTTTCCCATATATGTTACTTTTCAGAATGCTAGTTTTGAAGAACCAAAGTGCTCAAGAGCTGTTATTCCTTCTGTTTTACTTGACTTTCTTTTCACCTCTGTTACACAAGGTGTGGGGAGGTTAGGTTACATTAGGAGGAAACACCATGCAGTGCATTTTAGAATCAGTAATCTCTTTTTTTTTTTCCAGACCATTTCCAGGACTTGTGATTAACAATCGTAAGTATTTATGAGACACTGATGACAAATGTATTTTTGTTACCTACCAAGATTCATTTTCTACATTGTGTCTTAGTGGCAAAGGCCCCAAGTTGTCAAGGTCTCTGTATAACTCTTACCTGTGTATTTCTCATTAGGATGTCCTGACTAAACATCTATGTACAGTTACCTTGAGGGCAGGGAGATAAATTCACATTTAAACAGCATGAGATTAGCATTGACGTGATATGAAAATGTAAGACTCTGATTTTGTATTTTTCAGCTGCAGAGTCCCAAAAAAATTTAGATTCTGATTGAGCAACACACTTACATGAGAGTATCTACATTGTAGGTTTAAATCCATCACAGTAGCAGTTAGTAAGCAAGAACTTTCCAGTAGCTGCACAACCCTGTTCCAGTGAAAAATTCTACACTCTGCTGAAACTATAACTTTTTAGAAAGGCAGAGTGTAGTTAGCTGAAGTGTCATGGCCAATTTGTCCCTGATAATGAAATTGTCTGGGGTAATGGGAGAGAAGGGTTTAGTATTTTGGTTGCTAAAATAATTGTGACCTTTTTGCTAGATGTAATTTAGGAGAAAAAGCAAACCACAAAGACTGTCACTACAGTGTCCCTTGTGTTGTATTCTTTGTGAGCCAATGTCAGATTAGAAATTCAGAGGTTAAGTAACCTGTCACAAATTGGCCTTACCCAGCTTGAACCTTAGCAACCCAGTGTTTGTTCAAATACATTCAGCCAGTGTATTCCAGCTAACAAGCTGAGGTCTATGCACTGCAAGTATGAGATGTTCTCATGAAGATTTTGTAGCCAGCAACTCCCACTGACCTGCTCACAGACCTAGGTGCACTTCTGAGGTGGGAGAGAGATTTCTTTGCAAGGGGGAGCCTTCCAGGCAAGTAAATGTGTAATATTATTTCCAGGAAATTAAGTTATAAATGAAAGAATACATTGAACTGTTGTCAGTTCAGCATAAGCTACCAAGGTGTGTTGGGAGTTGGGGAGCAGATTGGTCACAGACCACATAGGGTTTGGGCATTATCTGTGTCCACTAATTATGATCAAAATGAGCTTATACTGATGGATACCAAGGTGAATGATTGAAAGGCTTTGAGCCAACTGCCTATAAGTATGATGTTTTATTCTTCATCTGAAGAATATGTGGAAACTTAAGAGGAAATCTTTGCTGCTTGCAGGCAAGACAGGGAATGTTTTTCCTGTAAAAGAAAAAATTGAACTGCATCTCAGTCACAGTGTTAGTAACCTGTTCATGTGACAAGTTTCAGGATTTGCAGATTCAAAGGTTGTCCCTGTGTTGCATGTGAATCATTTTCATTGTGAAGTAAAACAATGATCTTGTCTAATCTTAGACTTGTTGGAAGAAGCTGAAGCAGAGGCACCAGCAACAGCACCAGCAGCAGCCACAGTAGAACCAGGTGATGCAGAGTGTGACATTCACTTGTCCTTGCAGGAGGGGTGGGGTATGGAGTTCTGCATCTTATTGGCAGATGTCATTAGCAGTCATGTCCTAGGTATAAGGTGCTCATGATGAACCATTTCATTTTGAGAAATGGTGTGCAACACTTTAATAGCTGTTAAACATTAGTGGAGAGTGCCTCTACTTTCTTAAAGCTGTGTCATTGGTGTGTTCCTTGATTTGATTTTGACAGATGATGAGTGAGCTGGACAGAAAGTTTAGTGGGGACAATGTGTAAAGGCCACTCAGTATCCATTTATTAGTGTCTGCTTAACTCAAATGTGTGCATGTACAGCCAAGTGAAGTTTGCTTGCATAGCTGGCAGTGGGGTCTGGGTGGAATTTCTGCCTGCTGCCAAGCTCTGTAACCCCTGCTAGGCTGCATCTGGGACTGCACACACATCACCTATCTTAGTCTGAACAAAGGACTTAGCTTTGGGCTGTGAATTACCTCAAGTAAATGTGGTTGGGTAACTTGCTTTGATCCAATACAGTTTCTAATGTTCTAATGAAGTAAGTGTTCATATACCTTTTAAAAATTTGTGTCCTAAGTTGTTGTAGTGTAGGGAAAACTTCTGCAATTTACTGAATAAATCATTACACAAAAAAACTGGGAAGCTAAGAGAAAACATCTGATAAACATTTTAAGAGTAAGGAACACTTGTATGATGAAAATTATTATAAGGGAAACTACTGGCTCCTCTGTTTGGGTATGGAGGTGTGGGAGGGAGATCAGCTGCTGGAGGTCTGTGAGCTTGCTGTAGTCTGTTGGTCCTTAACATCTGCAGTGTTGAAAAGGTTAAATGGTTTTCCCAGAACATGTTCATCTACAATCTGTGAAGATATAGTAGAAAACTCAGCATGGAATTAAAGCATTCTTCTTGTCCTCTGTTATGCACCTTCCCACTTGCCCCCACAGTACACATACTTGCCATCAAAGACAGTGCTTAGGAGAAGAGGTGACTCTTTCTTTAAGCTGTTCCAAATTCAGTGTATTCTGTGCAAATCCAGATGATGTTCTGGGTCTTGGTGATATGTCTGCCACAGTGAACCATTCTTAGAATAGAAAGTGTTTCATAGTTGAATATAATAAATGTTTGGGGTTTTTTTATATTTTGTTGCAGACTATAGAAAGCTACACAAATCTATCTCAGACAAAGAGATATGAGTCTGATTGTTAAAGAAAAATTAGGTGCTTTTTTCAGGGAAAACTTAATTTCCCTAATCTATCTTGTTGAAACTATATTCATATTCATTTGACTGTATTTTTTTCATTTAAGAGCCAGCTGAACCAAGCCAAATAGAAGTATCTCTAGGAGGCAAGTGTTTATCTTCAGTTATTATCAACAAATATTTTTAAGTAATGCTGAACAAAGTTGCATCTGTTTTTAAAGTCAGGTCAATCAAAACCAAGAAAAGATCTTTAACTAGTTCCTAGAACATTTCTTCATTTATAGTAGAACATTTCTTCATGCTGCATCATCAGCAGCCAAAATTACTATTTAAATAATTTTAAAAAGGCATTTTATTAATTCTTCATGGTTGTTGAGTCATGCCTATACATAGACTCTGAGTGACTGTTCATATCCTGAATGATGCATCCAGTTATTCAGCACAGTAGTTTCCACAGTTGATGCAAGTGAGTGATTGCCATCATCAGGAGCTCTGAATGCCATATTGGCTTTGATATACTGTGTTGGGGGCAATGGAGTGGAGTTCTGTTGTTCTTCTAGCACTTACACTCTGGAAAAGATGCATTTTCCCTATTGTCCAAGAATATACTTGAGCTCTATCCTTTTCAGATAGAATCATAGAATCATTTTGTTTGGAAAAGCCTTCTAAAAGCATCAAGTGAAACTGTTGCCCCAGTACTGCCAAGCTCACCACTAAACCATCTCTCCAAGTTGCCACATCTGTGTGGCTTTTAAATGCCTCCAAGGACAGTGACTCCACCACTTCCTTGGGCAGCTTCTGCCCAGGCTTGACAACCCTTTTATTGAAGTGTTTTCTAGTTCATAGATACATGTAAGACCGAGGAAGCTGTAGGTTTTGTATCCCCTGTGTGTTTTTGCACGTGGTCTTGGTGCATTAGAAATCCTGAATTGACCTCAGAGTTGGGATGTTGTTGTCTGCTGCGTGCTCTGCTCCTGTAAATGCTGTCTTTGCTATATCCCAGCCTGTGAGCACAGCCCTGGATGGCCAAAGCTGTCTCTGCTGTGGTTCCAAGATGATCCAGGGTGCTGTGAGAGTTTGCTGGGGTGCTGCCTTTGTGTCAGGTGGTCCCAAGAAGGGTTTGCTGATGTGCCTGTGGCAGCTTGATGGCAACATAGCCAGCAGCCCTGGGATGATGGCTGCTGTGCCTCAGCACTTTCCATCTTGAGATTCTCAACTTTGGTTCATTCCCTAATCCTGCTTACATTGCCTCAAAAAAGAAAGCAGCAAATCTCAGTGCTCCTGTTCTTCTGTAGCCCTTTCAATGGAAATTCCCTTTCCAGTCTCCATTGCTTCACTTTCCCTGTCATGTCATTGAACTCTAAGCCAAGCCAAGTGCACATTCTCAACTAAAATGAGTGTTACAAGCTGAGTTACAGGTTCACTCCAAGGGTTTTAAGTCAGTCAGTCTTAGAGTATGGACTGACCCTGTTGCAGCAATCAAGACAGAAAGGAGGCAGCTGTTAGAGTCACAGCAGAGCTGAGTTCATTTATGAAGACTGGGACATCAGATGTCTTTGTCAGGCCAAAACTCTGTAGGACTGCTGAAGCTAGATGAAGTAGGAGAAAGGCAGTTGGTCCTGAATACTGTCATGTGGAGAAAATTCAACTGTGGGCCTTCAGTGTGATGGTTTGGAAGATAGAGAAAAGTATAGTTATGAATTTGTCATCCAAAATTGTAACTACAGAAATGTTTTTGTGAAAAGGCATACCTTGGCCAAAGTCACAATGATCATGTGGTGAAACACTTTGGCTTTGTAGTGATGAATTACTCACACCCTAAACCTTATAAACAATTTCAAGGAAAAATTAATTTCCAGCCAACATCATATTCTCTGTAAAAAGAACATAATCAGGCTCTGAGTCATATGGACAGTGCTACACAGACACAAGATTCTTTTGATTTACCTCCAAGCATCCCTGTAATAAATAAACTGTATTAGAAGGGGATGAATACTTCAGCCAACATGATTTTCTTTAAACATATCATATTGCCTTCCGGTGTGATGCTGTGCTTTGAAAATTAGCAAGGGTTAAAATTTATTTTGGACAGATTGAAATAGAATAATGCACAAATCTGTATCTAGTTGAGAGAGAAGCAGTCCTACTAATGCCAATTTTATTTCCATTCATTAAGAACTAGCATGCTCTAAGATCCTAAGCTGCTTTACGTTGTAGTGGAAGTGGTAGTTTCCACAGAATCAGATTGCTATGAACACACTTTTTATTATTATTATTATTAGTTTAAAAATATAATGAATGCTTTTCTTGTTTTTAATAATTTTTTCATAAGTACAACAGCAAAAAAAAATTGATGGGGAAATTTTACTTTTTTAACAGATAAAACAAAAACAGAAGAAAATTCTCAAATAAGGCAAGATCCAGACGTGACGTCATAGACCTCATCAATACTCGGTAAAAGAATTTAGTGTTTCTTCAAGTCAACACCTGTCAAGGAATAATATTTTCATATTTTTGGCTGGGGAGAGGAGAGATGAAGTGTAATACTGAATGTCAGAAGGTGCCAGTACTTTAGTTGTTGATGTGTCTTAGTTCTCACATATAAGATGTCAGGTGTTTTGCACTTTATTATCTAAGTAGAATATAAAGCACACTGTGTTCAAATTTGTGAGGAAGTCCTCGAAAAATGTGGCCTAAAATGTGTGATGGTAATCACATACCTCAGAAGGTATGTGAAGAAGCAACTGAAAGCTGAGGGAATTAGTTTTTATGAAAAGCTCTGATAGAGCTGTGTGAAAAAGCATTGTTATTCATGGTAATGCACATATATTCCATCTCACTAATTGAGCAGGAAAGCTCTTCACTATGATTGCAATATTATCTGAGCTTGGGACACTTAGTAAAGCTATTAACTGTGATGACAAACCAACCTCCTATAAAAGTTTTCTTTTTTTTAATAAATTTAACTTTTATTAAAAGCCTAGTTTAATTTACAATGCTTAAATATCAAAATCTTTCTCTTACTCTATTCTTAGTGTCACTTATTCCTAAAAATTATATTTTTGTGGTGGTGGAGAGCAATGTTAGCAGTGCTATCACATCACCAAATCTAAAATGCTGACCCACATGGTTTGGAGTCTGTGCTTCATTCAAAGAAAATTTTAGTTTCTTGGTAGTACTGCAGCCCAGATATCTTCCTGATTCTGCAGCATTTGATACTTTAGCAGTTTGATTTAATTGGTATGAAGTTAAATGAAGCGTTAACCTGTGGGTTTCATTCCTGGTACCATCTAAATTTTTGGGGCCAAGGGACAGCCTTGAGCCTCCATCCCTGCAGCATGGACACAGGACCTGACAAACCAGCATCCCAAATGTCCATGCCCTGAGCACTACAGGCACATCAGTGGTGGTCTTATTAAATCTGTGAAGTCTGTCTTGGAGGTATTTGTCATAAAATTGAATGTGGCAGGATAAAATATACTAAAGGAAAAACTTTGATTTGTCATGGGATGCATTGCAGCCAGTGAGATATAAAAAAACCATCTCACTTGTCAATTAAAGATTAGAGAAATGTTGTCTGAGCAATGGCTGCACAATTTGATGCTGCAGTAGTTCAGAGTTTTGGATGATTTAGGCCATCCACTGAATTTATACTAAAATAAATATTTGTTCTAAATTCTGACAGAGACCACTTGAACACACATTTAATTTCATATTTATTGAGTACAATATTCAGCTTCTGCATGCTTGCTGAATCTAGGCCTAAAGAACTGGAAAATAGAGTACAAACTGCTCATAGTTGTAATAAGACAAGGTTTCAATGAAACTAACTTACTTTTTAAATTTCTCTTACATATCCAGAAACTTCCTGTTCTGAGAAGAGCCTGCTGGGCCTGTCCAGAGCTGTGTAATATAACTGTATAAGAAAAGTATCTTCTATATAAATCCTTTTGTACTATTATATAGAAATGTCTACTTTTTCAGCAGTTCTGTGAATTGACCCAAATCAAAGAATGACTGTAGATTTGGGATGTCTGAGTTTACTTTGGAATATATTTTAAGGACTAAATTTGGTGCAGCAATGCTGGGATGACAGGGATTAAAATCAACAGGGACTTAACTGAGGCTGTCCACATTTTCAAATAAAGCTGAATTTCAGTATATCTCAATGCATCCTAGCTTTTGTAATGAAAAGTTCTTGCAAAGAGTTCAGTTTGTTTACTTTGGAGAAAAAACCCTCCATATTAATTTTTAACTATTGTTTTAATGGCTTATTGGACAATATTATCTGTATATTTGAGCTATTTTTTCCTATTGTATCTGTTATAATTTGTATGTTTTTCCTAAATAAAAGATCAACAGGTTCACTTGATGGTTAGTATGAATTAATGAGGTAGGCTGTGAAATGGTTGGTATTCTAGTGTGGATTAGGAACCAACTGAAATTAAACCCCATCATAGTTGGTTCTGTTAATAAAAAGTATTAAGTCTATGTTATATTATATCAGAGTATTACAGAGTTTATCTATGATGGGTTTGGTCTTGCTGTCCTACCATAGGCAATAGTTGTGTGGACCTGTGTCAGAGCTTTTCTGCTGAAGGCTCTTCTGTTCATCTAGAAGTAGTTATGGAAACATGATACAGCCTGCTCTAGGTCCCATTATTTCAGAAACTCAGAATATTCTGTGAATACAATTAAGTCTCCTGTAGTCCTGATTATGCACCACAACATGTAAGATTCATGTACATTTTTATTTTTTTTTCAAATTTCACAAGCTATAAGATGTCCAGTCTGACTACAGGATAATCTCTAAAAAATGCAGATTATTTGTAAAGGTTTCTCTTTTACTGGCAGTAGTTTGAGATGTTTGCATTATGCACAAATGGTAAATTATATTCCTTGATAAAGAAATAAAGATGTTTCTGATGTTTTTCATAACTGTCCATACAGTTTGGTCTTTTACAACAAATGAAGTCCTAGCAGTAATTCTGTAGGCAAGTAGAACATGCTGCAGCATGGTTATTTCCTGCTAGCAAAGGAGTGAGGTCCAGTCATGCCTTTGAGACTGAAATCCAGCTCTGGGTGGGTGAGGTAGTTGTCTATTAAAGGAAAATTTTGAAGCCTTAAATTCAGTTAAGCGCAGTGTCTGTTCCCTGGGAGCAACCTGAAATTCATCAGGTAAATTCAGAGCAGCACATTTCTGTCATTCTGGAGATAAGGGAGACCTATAGGACATCTGCTTGTGTTTCACAACATGCAGATTTACGTGGTCCCACTTCAATACTGGGACCTTGTGCTGGTGATATCAGCAGGTGCAAGGTTAGCTCCATGCTGAGGCATTTTGAAAAAGCTCATCCTGGTCCTACCTTCCTTCTCTCCAGATAGGAGCTGGTGTTGACTGGTGCCATGCTGCCTTCCTGCCTCAGCAGATAGCTGTTCCCAGCCCCATGGAACGAGTCTACCTGCTCATAGGTACCTTTCCTATTAACCCAGCCATGTGGGCACTTGTAACAGCTACAGCTGGTCTGTAGCTGCATAGATAAATTGGCCATAAGAGACACCAACTCGACTTGCCTGGCTCTTGAGAGAAGTAAAACAAGTCCCTGGGTACGATAATGACAGGTTGGATTCAAACTCATACAGGGCCAATCCCATTCAGTCCTGAATGCAGATATTTTATTGGCCAGTGACCTGGGCACAGTTAAGACCCTGACCTGTCAGGTGTGTAAGCACAGGAAATTTGAAGCCCCTATAAAAGGAGCACCCATCAAATTTCGTCTGTTGTTGCATGAACTCGGTGTGTTCAGTTGTGCTCGTCTCCAAAAGTGCAACAAGTGGTGACCCCGACGTGATGCAACAGCTTCCACGGGTCAAGAGACAGAGGGGAAAGGGGATGGGGCTGCAGCATGGGGAGCTGTGGAGAGCTGCATGGAGAGCTGCATGGAGAGCTGCATGGAGAGCCACACAGTCCCAGCAGA
>VWYI01029396.1:32945-95166 GCA_013399455.1 Anthoscopus minutus
GCATGGAGAGCCACACAGTCCCAGCAGAACTGCATGGAGAGCCACACAGTCCCAGCAGAGCAGCATGGAGAACCACACAGTCCCAGCAGAACTGCATGGAGAGCTGCGAAGAGCAGCATGGAGAGCCACATTGGTCCGGACACCTTGTAAATATTAGAAGCCAGCAGGAAACATGGGAGGATGGGTCTCAGTTGAAGCTATTTACAGAAAACAGTCCTTGAAAGAGAAGTTTCCCAAAAGATTTTCCCTTGGGAACAGATCAGCCACTGCCAGGCTGAAAACTCTCTGAGGCTCAGAAAATCCTGTCCACACTCATGCTATGATTGATGGTATTGGATCATTTTCTTTTCAAATGTGCATTAAAATTCAGTATAATACTGTGTAATATTTAAGGATTTTAGCTTAATAATTTTCTCCTGTATAGAACTCACATTAATTTTACAGGTTGTTTTTACCCTCAAAAGAAAAGAAGCGCAGAGGAGAGGAGANTAATGAAGGCTTCATGAGTTGAGATGAGGACTGAGAGAAAACATTCCAAGAGCAAAATAGGCTTGGCTTAGAGGTACAAGGTAAATTTGTTACTAACAAAATCAGAGGAGGATAATGAGAAGTAAAATAAGTCCTTAAAAACACCTTTTTTCCCCCAACCCCTTCATCCTTTCCATCAACAGCACAGGGAGACAGAGTGTGGGGGTTTTGGTCAGTTCATCCCCTGCGGTTTTCTTCCACTGCTTTGGGAGAGGAGTCCTTCCCCTGTGAGACTGTGGGTTCCCTCCCATGGGTGACAGTTTTCTACTCTCCAACGTGGTTCCAATCTTATGAGCAGCAATCCTTCCAAAACTGCTGTGATGTGGGTGTCTCTTTCCATGGGGTGCAGTTCTCCAAGGACAGGCTGCTCCAGCCTGGAAGCAGGGCCCTCTCTCTCTACCAGGTCTTCCACTGGAGCACAGCCTCCTCCAGGCATCCACCTGCTCTGGCATGGCCATCCCCACAGGCTCTGGGTGTATCCCTGCATCCCCTGTGGATCTCCATGGGCTGTGGGTGGATCTCTGCATCCCCATGGATCCCCACGGACTGTAGGGGAATCTCTGCATCCCTATAAATCCCCATGGGCTATGCATGGATCTCTGCATCCCTGTGGATCCCCATGGGCTGCAGGGGCACAGCTACTTCACCATGGCCACCACCATGGCTGCAGAGGAATCTTGGCTCTGGAGCCTGGAGCACCTCCTGCACCTCCTTTCCCATTAACCTTGGTGTCCATGTGGTTTCCCTCACATATTCTCACCTCCTTCTCTTCTCTGGCTAGGAAAAACTGTGTGCCCCACTTTGTTTTTATGTTCTTCTTAAATATGTTATCACAGAGGTGTTACCATCATCTCTCATTGGCCCAGCTTTGGCCAGCAGCATGTCCATCTTCAGAGGCATCAGGGACTGGTTTTGCTGGACATGGTGGAAGCTTCCAGCAGCTTCTCACAGAAACCACCTCTGTAGCCTCCCTGCTAACAAAAACCAAACTGTGCAAATCCAACAGAACTTAGCTTGTTCAGATGGGATGTTTCTCTTCTGAGAGTGTTCTTCTAAAATCATGCTTCTTGACACGTAGTAGCTGTGAGACATTTGATGGAACACTCAGCAGTGTATCACATGGAGTTACAGGTGGTGTTTCACTGTGAACTAATCCTTCACAGACAGCAGCATCTAAAACTTCTCATTTCTCACATCACAAGATGAGGAATGAGGAAACAGGAAGAAGCATGTGAATTTAGTGGTTTCCAGTAATGTACTGCCTGTAATCTTTAAACAATTGTAATTATGAAATTAGCTTTTATGACAAAGTTTTTAGTGTTCTGCATAAGCAGCAGTTATCTGGTAACTAACAGAGCAGAATCCAAACAGCCCTGGGCGGATCTTTTTTAGTATCTGTGGTTGTATAATTTTGCTTTGCATATAGGGAAGTTCCCATGTTAAAATAAGAAGAAACCAAGTGTAAATAACCATTTACTATTGCACAGCTGCAAGTACCACACCCAAGTCCCAGGGGAGGGCTCAGTTAGCATTTGGTGTTTTTAATGCATCCAGAGCAAGCTTTTGTCTTTAGAAGCTCCCAAGGGCATTGGGCTGGTCCTGTGCAAGGGTTTGCTGCTGCTGGTCAGTGCAGAGAGCCCCTGTCAGCTCTGTTGTGGTTTGGGGCTGCTGCCCACCAGGGTCAGGGGTCAGGGGTGCTGTCTCTGCCTGAGCCATCTCTGCTCCTGGCTGAGTGTGGGGCTGGGTTTGCTCTCACCCTCAGCTCATGGTAACGTGCTGGCCTGCTGGGGACATTAGCTGCACTGGAGCACAGCTCCTGAGGGGATGGAGCACAGGGTCAGGGATGGAGCTGAGTGTTCACAGCTGGCTGGAGCTGGGCTCCTCCAAGGATCCTGTGTGGCTCTGTCAGATGACTGCCCCTCTGGTGCCCATTGTAATTGAGTGTGCCCTTGGTGGGAACAAATGTGTTCCCAGGTACACCTTCACTTGCAAGCAGTGTGGAATTGATCCCTGCAGCGCTGAGGATTGAAAAGGAGGAGGGTATGAATGCACTGGAGCACTGGCATTTCAAAATGAACAGCTTAGCAAGGGACTCTCCTGCTCTCCCAGCAGGACAGTCTGGCTCCAGCCCACTCTGGGGTTTCCCTATGCCTGTGATCCCCTCTAATTCAGCTCTGTGCCCAGGTAAGGTGGTGAGAAGGACTGGCTCAGGTCCTCGGGGGCTCCTCAAGGGAAACTTGGTGGCAGATTTTGGGGAAGCTGCAAGTGACTGAAAGGAAATGGTGATGCAAGGGGAGGGGCTCTTGCACACTGAGCCCATGTCTGCCCCATCCTGGCTGTGCCGCAGGTTCCCCACATGGCATTTGCAGCCACACAGAAGACAGTACTGCCATTCCTGGGAGTGTTACACGCTTCATTCAGCCGTTCTAGCTCTGATAGAGAGGCCATAGGCACCTCTGGCTGTCATATCCAAGGGACCTGTCCTTGACCCTCTGCTGCAGCACCCTGTGCCATCACGGATCAGCATCAGCAGTCTGAGTCCTTTGGATATCAGGGCAGCCAGCCTGGCCCTCACCCTTCACTGTCCTCTGACTCCAGAGGTCCCTCCAGGTTGTCCCCAAAGCTTTCCAGCCCACCTCCTCCCCAGTCCTGGAGCCACTGAAGGGGCTGGGCTGGGAACTTGCCACGGGAAACAAAGTGGCAGTACAGTGTGGTTTGACTCAGTACAAACCACAGGGGTAAACAATTACGGTGCGATTGCAGCTGGAGTTCCGCTTCCCCAGGGCGTTCAGACGAAGCAGAGCAGTGCGAGGGCAGAGAGGAGGGGAGAGCAGCCCGAGGGCCACGGGCAGGGTTTGGAGTCGAGCATTGCGGACAGGAGCAGCAATGGGGGACGCTTTCATCCGGTACATCGAACTGCTGGGCTATGAGAAAAGGTTTTTCCCCAGCCAGCACTATGTGAGTACTCAGCAGCGCTCTGGCATGTGAGGACTGAGGACTGGCCAGGGTAAAATGCCTGGCCAACAAATTTCCTTAGATAAATGTGACTGAGGGCCTAAACGCTTTGTTTTAAGGGGGTCATGGCTGATAACATGAGCTGGAGAGATTAAAACGTCCTGAACACATAAGACTTTGGGCACCTCCTTTGCAAGCCATCAGTTACTTAGCAGTCTTGGAAAGGGCTTTTGTTCCTCTTTGCTTCTCACCCACCTGCATGTTTCTGTCCCCTTTCTGTCCATTCCAAGCTCACCTAGTGCCTAGTTTACTTGCTGGCAAGGCAGAGCTACTTGCATTGGGGTGGTGGAAAGAAAACATTAAATTTTATCTGAAACTGGACCATCCACAGGGCTTCCCAGGCACAGTGGGGTATGGTGCCCCATTTGCCTGCAGAACTGCAGCCTCTGCTTTTCTCCTCAGGTCTACATGTTCCTGGTGAAGTGGAATGACCTCTCCGAAAAGGTCGTCTACCGCCGCTTTACTGAGATATATGAGTTCCATGTGAGTCCTCCTGGGACACATGGGCTTGGGGTGGGGAAAAAGGAGGGTAAATGCCATCTGAAATTGCCTCAAAGCAAACCTCGTTCAAAAGAGGCTTCTGGGTCCAGTCCTTCAATCTCTTTTGCCACCTGAAGGTGGGAGCCATTAGCTCTGTGTCCCTGGGCACAGAGTGCCGAGGCGTGGGATGCTAGTGGCAGCAGGGTGAGCACCAGGAGAGGAGTCAAGCTAAAGGCAGAGGAGTGGGTGTCACAGAGTGTTCCCCTGGTGCCATCCTCACTATTGTGCCTGGCTCTGCTCTGCAGAAAGCGCTGAAGGAAATGTTCCCCATTGAATCCGGGGACATCAACACAGAGAACAGGATCATCCCGCACTTGCCAGGTGAGGGGCAAACACCGTGGCTGGGGGGGTGAATAGAAATTGCAGCTGTTTGGGAAATTCCCTGGTGGGTTGAGCTGTGCTGGCTGCCTCCCAGACAGCTGCGTGGTGCAGTACTTCCTGTACACCAGACTCGAAATCAAAACCCCAGAAAGATCTGAGCAGTGGCAGCAGTTCTTCCAGCAGCCCTGCAGATCCCATCCTTCCTCTCTGAAGGCTGGGCACCCCAAAGGCACGTCTAGAAGAATCACCTGTGACCTCTGGCTGGTGCAAAGTGTCTGGCTTTGGGGAGGCTGAACTGAGTGGAGCTGAGCTGAGCCCTCTTTTGGTGACACCATCACTGGTGTTGGCTTAATGCCCTTATGGCAACACAGATACTTTGTAAGAAGAAACAATGCAATGTGTCTTCAATGACAGAGAATGAACTCCTCATCCCAACAGCTGGCACTTTGTCTCCAAGCAAGGTGCACATCAGAAAACTTTCCCGTTTTGTTTAATTTCCTGCTTTAAAGGAGGCAGAAGGGAGTCTGAAAAAGAGCTGCAGTTGTGGTTGACATCTCTGGAGAAGGAGTAAGACTGCACTAAGCAGCAGTGTGGGTGCCAGTCTGGGAGGGGCTCCATAGCAGCTGGACTAACACCAGCATGCTGGGCCTCTTCCAACACGCTGCCCCCGTCGTACTGGCGCTGTTCAAAGCATCCTTACTCCTTTTGGGGAACTGAGAGTGCTGGAGACCAGACAGGTGTCAGACTGCTGCTGACCACACAAAATCACCCCCCATCATGCAGTTCAACACTGCTCAGGGTTGGGACTGCCAGCAGTATTTTAGAGCTCTAGAGTCAAGAACACCATAATCAGTGGGATGAGAGGATAAGCACATCTACTCTGACTGCAGTGTGGTCCCCTGAGCAGGTGCCCTGGTGCATCTGCTACATTTGTGGCCCAGCAGCTGGACTTTGTCCTGAACACACATGTAGGAGTTACCCCAAAACTGAAACAGGGTCAAACAGGATCATTTCTGGGTTTGCAGGAGCTGTGCTCCCATAAAGCTTCACCTTATTGCCACAATGCAGCCATGCAGCACCTCAGAGCCAGACCCACAAAATCAATGATTCAGAGCAGTGTGCTTGGGAAAGTATTAAAACCAAGGTGTTCTGTCTGCTTTTTCTGAGCCTTTTTTCCTCTCCCCCAGCCCCAAAGTGGTTTGATGGGCAGCGCTCAACTGAGAATAGGCAAGACACACTGGCCGAGTACTGCCACACACTGGTCAACCTACCCCACAAGATCTCCCGGTGCCAGCATGTGGTCAGCTTCTTCAAGGTCCGTCATGATGACATGAACCCTGTCACAGACAGCCAGTGAGTCCAGCTGCCTGCCATTTTGAGGGAAATCCTGCATTCTTGGCCTTGGATGCTGGCAGTAGCCTGCAGGGAGGGTGTCATGCTGTTGGATAGGGCTGGTTGGCATTGAACTGCCTTTGCTCTGAATTGTTTAGGATCAAGAAGCCTGAGGTCTTCCTCCTGCCAAAGGATTCCAAGAAAAACCTCACTGGTAAGAGGTCTCAGAGGGCTGCAAGTGGTTGTCTGCTGGGGAGAGAGGTTGTCATTCCATGGCAGATACCCTCACCAAGAGCATGGTTTCTGTCCAGAGCTGCAGCTGTGGGGATGCCAAATCCTCAGGGGGAATGAGTTATTGTCCTGAAATCCAGGACAGAAACCTGGATTGGGGTAGAAAGAGGCTGGGAGAGCACTTTGTGTTGTCCTGGGGCTGCTTTTGGCCTGCCTGAAATAGAGTGTTTCTGGGCTGGGGGCTGGAGGAGGGAACATCTTTACTTCTGTCATGCAGACATCACGGGCCCCATTGTCCTGCAAACATACCGAGCCATCGCTGACTATGAGAAGAGCTCCACATCTGAGATGGCTCTCAAAGCTGGGGACATGGTGGATGTTGTGGAGAAGAGCGAGAATGGTATGTGTCCATCCCCCTGGAGACCCCTTGAGGGGCAGCCCACTCCCTGCCACAATTTCAGCAGCAATGATACTGCCCTTGCATCTTGTGGCCGAGCAGAGCATGTGAGCTCGTCATGGGAGTGAAGGGTAAGGGGCAGTTCTAGAAAACTTTGCAACATCCTAGCCATGCCTCAACCTGAGGCTTCCTGCCCAGGAGGAACAAGATGAACTGGTCAAGTTCTCTAGTTGCAGCCTGTCAACAGAGATTGGCCCCAGCACTGTCCCTTTGGTCCAGGACACAGAGATGCCTGCACCTGACCTGGCCAGGACAGACCTGGTGCCAGTTCCCAAAACACTCTCTGCTCTTGCCCATGGTTGCTTTCTTTGCAGGCTGGTGGTTTTGTCAGTTGAAGAATAAACGAGGCTGGGTACCTGCTACCTATCTGGAGCCAATGGATGGCCCTGATGAGTCTGAAGAGCAAGAACCTAACTATGCAGGTGAATATTGGGGTGACCAGGGTGTGTGTGTGTCAGAGTGCAGCCCACTGCAGCTCTCCACTGACACGGCTCACTGCAAAGCTGGGCAGTTCAGACTGAGAAGGATCACTGAGCAGGGAGATACTGCTGTAGGAACTGCCAGGAGGAATAAATCTCATGGCTTGCTGCCTCAGCATCAACCTTGGGAGCTTCCCATGACCTGCAGCTCAGCATTAGATTTGTGTTTTGGCTGATCTTTACTCAGTGGCCATGCTGAGCCAGCTGGTGAAGGCTGAGGTGCTGGGTTAGCAGAACAGCATGATGGAGCATCCATATCAGGCACAGGTGTTCACACTGCTTCACCTCCCTGCTGTTTTTATTAGGGCCCAGCCCTGTTCCCTCCCCTCTGCATTGCCCTGCCATGACAGCAGGTCTTTATCACGTGGTGCAGAGGGAAGATCCTGCAGACTTGTGCCAATTGCTCAATAGGCTTCAGCTTTGTGGGTTTCACAACACTGGAATAGGCTCTATTAGCACAACACTTCCTTCTGCCTTATTTCACCACCTGAATTCTGAACACACTTTTGAGCAGAGATAGGTGTGCTTCCTCTGCTTGCACCCAAAAGCTTTCTTCTGGAGAGATGTCTGAATCCAAGCCTGAAAAAGCCTGAGTCTTGCCTAAAATGTAGGGTGCCTCCTAATGCTGTGGTGCTTCCTCGGTGGCTGGGGAGGATAAGCCCCCATCCCTGAGTTGTTAGCACATGATCCACCATCCCCATTTTGTATGCAGGTGAAGCATACACAGTCCAGAAAAGCTACACTGCTGTGGAAGAGGATGAGCTGACCCTCAAGGAGGGTGATACCATTGAAGTCATCCACAAGCTCCTTGATGGCTGGTGGGTCATCAGGTGAGAGATGCCATGAGCAGGTCAGGCAAGCAGCACTCAGGCAGAGGGAAGGGAGCATCCATGGTTCTCCACATCAGGGCTCTGAAAGCCATGGTGTATGTGGTGCCATTGCCCAGAACTTCCTTTTGCAGGCTGCTTCTCAGAATCTATTTTTTGCCAAGTATTAAACATTGCAGCTGGAGATTCCTCTGCTGAATTACCCAAGAATTCAGAATCATCCAAGAAGGTGGCAGATGGAAAAAAGAAGTATCTGTTATTTTTTCTCTAATTGTTCGGTGCATTTTGCTTTGTAAAACCTCAACTTTCATCCCAGCTGCAAGGAACATGAGAAGTAACCCTCAAGGCTCCAGCAGGGGATAGGCATGAATCATGACTCATGGAATGTCCTGAGTTGGAAGAGTTCAGTGGCAAGTTGGACAGGGCTTGGAATAACCTATTCTAGGGGAAGGTGTCCCTGCCTGTGGCAGAGGGTTGGAATGAGGTCCTTTAAGGTCCCTTCTAACCAATCCATTCTGGGACTCTGTGACCACCCACAAGAATGATAAAATCTCTCCCCTGGACTGCAGGAGGTGGTTGCAGAGCCATGACTTCAAGTGAGGCTGCTTTGTGTTGCACTGCAGGAAGGATGAAACCACAGGTTACTACCCCTCCATGTACCTGCAGAAAGCCGGGGAGGTGAACGCCTCTGTGAAGAGTGAGCTGAGGAACCGGGGTGCTCCTCCACGGAGGTAGGAGAAGCTCTGTGTAGAGGGCAGAAGAACATTTCCCTCTTCCTTGAGGGAGAAATTAAACCAGACAGGGTGTTGTGGTGTTACCTGCTTGCCCTGACAGTGAGGAACTGCCTGGAGAAATGTAAGCAGGGCGCAGACCAGGGCTGTGCTCCCACCAGCTCTGTGATCCCCAACTAGCACAGGCACCCCAGCATTGCTGATGCAGGACTCCAAGATCCTTGCTCCAACAGGTCCTCCTGTCAGGTGTATTTCTCCTTGTCCTGCAAAATTTCTTTTCTGGGCTAATCTAGTTTAATTTTCAAAATGGCCATTTTCTTCCTAATTGTGTGCACTGAATCTTTCAGAGGCAAGGAGAGATTTGACTAAATGGAACTGCCAAGTGGCCTACCTTAATGGGAGGATTTGAGCTATTGCAAGGGATTGTTTTTTATTAAAAATATAAAAAGCAATAATAACTCATGAATTCCAATGCAAAAAGAATAGCTAAAAGGGGCAGAACTTGCTGCTATCTCTTTTTTCTGCAAGATGACAATTCAGGCCTGCTAAAAAATCTCTCCAAATCCAGTTTTGATGAAGCACGGACTGAGTGTGAGACAGTGTAAAATGGTCCAGGATCCACCAATCTGAGCACAGTGATGTTTGCTGGGGAGATGAGGTGGCCTGTTCTGAGGACAGTGGCTTGTCCCCCTGCCATTGTGACTGCTGCCTTCGTGGCACTGGCAGCCAGGCCAAGCCCCACACCAAGGACCTCAATTTTGTGGCCAGGGTAGGTGCTGTATGTTTATTCATCAAAGAGCTATAGTTCCCTTCTGGGGCTTTCTTGAATAAACCTCATGTCCATGTCATCCTTCCAGCCTTATGCTCAATCTTCCTCACCAATCCCTATCATTACTTTCCAGACTTGTGCTCAAGGTTCACCCTTCTGCATTTGCTCGCAAAGCACCATCCAGCTGCTTCTGAACATGTCGTAGATCATGTCTCACTGATGTCAGCCCTCAAGGGCTGACATCTACCAGGCAATATCCAAAAGCAGAAACTGCGGTTTGGGTGAAGCAGAGGAGAAATTGTGGGGAAAGAAGTGTGTGGTGTGAGAGCTGCCAGCATGAAAACTGAAAGTTTTGTTTCTCACTCCTTGCAGATCCACCATCCGAAATGCAAAGAGTATCCACAAGCAGGGCCGGAAGCAAATCAGCCAGGAGACCTACAGGAGGAACAGCAAGAAGTACATCCAGAACCGGCGGAACATGCGGGGAAATTCCCAGAGCAAGGCTGATGTCATCAGTAAGTCTCAGTGGAACTGGATTCCTGCAGGCATATGACCCATACTCCCCACCAGTGCTGGCAGCTGGAGCAGGATGGGACACTGAGGTCACACCATGCCAATCTGCTCTTTTCCTATGGGAAAAGTCTGTGCAGGGATGGTGTTTCTTTCAATGAGTTTTCTTACCCCTGGCTATAGGTCAGACAGAGCAGAATATTGTCCTGGAAGGAGGTCAGCCCACATTTGAGACCTGTGCTTTCCTTTGTGCACCTAACCTCCCCTATGCTGCCATTACCATTGCAATCGTTGTGTATATTTGCTGTCAGCAGAGCCCCCAGAAGAAAGTGTTGCATGAAGAACCTTAGAGTTATAGAATTCACTTTTAGTAGGAAGGGACCATAAAGACCAATTTGTTCCAAACTTTCACTTGATCAGGTTGTTCCAAGCCTCATCCAGCCTAGGCTTGAACACTTCCAGGCACAGGGCAGCCACAGTTTCTTTGAGCAACTTGTGCCTCACTATCTTCACAGGAAAGAATTGTTTCCCAATATTTAATCTAACCTTGACCTATGACAGTATGAAGTCTCTCCCCTTGTCCTACCAGTTCAGGCCCTTGTAAAAAGCCTCTCTTCATGAAGAAGGAGAGAGGTAGACATTGAGGTATACACTTTAGATCTGGTTGTCTCCATGCAGTATCCATGACCTTCCCAGAGCTGAAGATGGGCAGACCTCACTCAGACCTAAAGCTGGGCTTTCCCTGAGTACAATTCCCAGTTTGGCACTGGTGGGTGCATCGTGACTCCCTGACCTCCAGGAAGACCACTACATGCAGCAGGGACAGGAGGAGCTTTAGTGGCCATTATGTAGCAAGGCGCTGAATGTTCATGGGAGTGGTGTGTGTTGGAGAGCTCTGACCTGTCTGTACATCTTTTTTACTTGCAGTTGAGAAAAATGAGCCAGAGGACAAGCCCAAGGCTCAGCCTGCTGTTCCTCCCCGTCCTAGCAAAGACCTCATCCTGAACCGCTGCACTGAGAGCACATGGAGGAAGATCCTGTGAGGATCCTGCGAGCCCCCACACCAGACACCCAAAGCTTCATCTCCTCCAGCTCCTGTGCAGCTAGGGCTCGGAGCTGGACCAGGGATCCAGGTGGTTCTGGCAGCCACCACAGGCCAGGGAGGCTGCTGGCCATATCAGCCCAGTGCCCTTCCTCATCCTCCACCACAGCCAGCCCAAGGTGTCCTGATAGCACGTGGAGCAGGGAGCAGCCCTGCTCTACTAGCTCCTTATAAGCACCAAAAGGCCTCATCTCCAGATGCCCTTGTTTGTATTTTGAATTAGTTTTGTGGTTTCATCAATAAAAGAGAGACACTTGATAGACCTGAGGAGCCGGGTGGCATGGTGGCAGGAAAGCAGCTCCTCCCGGGTGAATATTGAGCAAGGCTCTCTTGCAAAAGATGCTGGCAGTGAGGAGATGTAGTTGGAGGGATGGAAAGACAGCAGCTTCTTCATGGAAGGCAGCAGCTTGGCTCCCTCGAGAGGAAAGTGTGGGCTCAGTGTTGAGACAGGGCTGCTTCTCCCACGGCGTGTGGTGACACGGCTGCCCTCGGTCACCCCACAGCAGCCCTGTCACCGCTGTGCACGATCTCGCTTTGGGCTTCGTATGGATCTGGGCCTACGTGGAGGTTTGGGCCTGAGTCTCAGCTTTTATCTTTATTTGGGTCTGGGTCTAAGTGCACATTGGGGTCTGAGAGTGGGTTTAGATTTAACATGTAGGTCTGGGTGCACGACTGGAGTTCGGGCCGGGCTGCAGGGTCAAGCGCGGCTCAGGGTCCGGGCGGGTGAGGACGCGCCCTCAGAGGGAGGCGCGGCCCCTTTAAGAGACGCGCGCGCGCCGCCGCGGCCGGGCGCGCGTGCGCAGGGGGGTGACGCTGGGCGCGCGCGCCTGAGGCGCAGCCAACATGGCGGCGGCCTGAGGGGAGTCATGGCGGCGGTCTGAGGGGAGTAATGGCGGGGCTGGCGCGGCGGCTGCTCCGCAGGGGCTTGAGCGTGGCGGCAGGGCCGCCGAGCACCCGCCAGTTGCGGGAGGCTGAGGAGGCCGCCCCGGTGTTCCAGTACGCGGGGAAGGCGGCCAGGCGCAAGGACCGCGTGTTCGTGTGGGGTTTTAGCTACTCGGGCGCCCTGGGCATCCCCAGCTTCGTGAAGCCGGACGCAAGCTGGAAGAAGCCGCGGCGCATCCAAGCCACGCCGTACTGCTTGGAGACAGACCAGAAGGTGGGCCCGGTCCTCCGGAGCGTGGTCAGGCCGGGAACGGCGTTACTGAATCGGGTTTAAAGACTTTGCAGTGATTCGGTGTTTTTTATCGATGTAGTGGTATTGCTTGGGATGATTGCTGTTTTAACTGCAGCACCATATAGTTTAGAAAATACGTATTTGTAATTTTCTGAGAGGCATTAGAGAGGCAGGGTGTGAAGAGCATTTCCCAGATAAAATGGGTCTCTGCCAGGGACTCCATGACTGCTCCCACCTGACGAATGGGAAGCTTTTGTTGAAAATGATGTAATTCTTTTGCCCGCATGTTTCACTCGTGCTCTGCTGTCTAATGCAGAGAAAGCCAGAGCATTCATAGAATATTTCGAGTTGGAAGGGACTGTGAAGGATCACGGAGTCCATCTCCTGGCCCTGCGCAGGACAGCCCAACAATCCCACCGTGCACTGACAGAGCTGTGTTCGGGGCCGTGCCCATTCCCTGCGAGCCTGGTCAGTGCCCGACCACCCTCTAGGGGAAGAACCTTTTCTTGATATCTAATTTAAACCTTCCCTGGCACAGTTCCAGCGGTTCTCTCGTGTCCTGTCCCTGGTCCCAGAGCAGAGACTGGAGCTGTAGATTCCAGTGAGATCTGACCTCAGTTTCCATTTCATCCACAGTTGCTCCTCATGTGGCTTTTATGCTGGGCTTCTCTTGTCAAAAGGAGTAAAACCTGTTATTCTCTTAATATCTCTATATCTTTCTGTGGTTTGGTTTTTTGGTTGGTTGGTTTTTTGGTTGTGCTTTTTTTGTTTGTTTGGGGTTTTTTTGTTTGTGTTTTTTGTTTGGTTTGGGTTTTTGTTTGGTTTTTTTTACCTGCTGATACAGGTTAGCAGAGAGGTCTTTCTGTGGTGTTAAACGGGGCAAAGATAATGCAGAAATAAAGGTGTATGCACACAAAACCAAAACTTTGAGGTGGAAAGGTTGGACCTGAGTTTTCACCATTGTGCTTATCACAGAAAACTCTTTCTGATAATTTTTGCAAGACCACCCATGGTCTTGGGTTGCATGTGAATGTAACTTAATGAAGAATGAATGCTGATGAAAAAGCTGTAGCATGGAGTGAAACTTGTTTTTCTAAGCCACAGTTTCTAACTGAATGGTGTGGGTTTTGTGTGTCTTCAAAGATATCCTCTGCTGCCTGCGGTTATGGATTCACTCTGTTGGCTTCTAATACCAGAGACATCACCAAAGTGTGGGGCATGGGCCTCAACAAGGATTCCCAGCTTGGATTCCAGAGAAGCAGAAGAGATCAAAGTAAGAATTTAAGTGTTTTAAAGACTTAGAGGGTGACACTGCAGTGCGCCTGTGGTACAGGAATCTGCGTGTGTTTGGAGCTGTGAAAAACATCAGGAGGCTTTGATGCAATCCCAGGCTGTGCTTTGATTTTTTTAAACAGGTTTTTTTCTGAAATTTATCTGTGTTTTTGTGCACTTTGTAATTGGTGAATGTGTGCCTCTGTTCTGTACACTTCACTTCATTAGTTTCATCTGGACAGGAATGTAGCTGTTTATTCTGCATAGTGTGATGGTGGTGAATGTGTGGCTTTTAAGTCTATAGTTTGATAGTGGGCACAGTGTGGTTAATAAAATCCTTTTGGCAGGATGATTTGCTTGTTTCTGTTGCCTTTGCACATAAAAACTAAAGTCCTTTATTTCTCCTTCCCTCCCCAGTTAGAGTTTTTTTTATACAGTCTGTGGGGTTTTTGTGAAGCTGTAGGATTAAATTATTTTAATAGCAAGTTGCATTTTGGAGGAAAAACAAGTTTTCCAGTCATTTTGTCATACATTAGGCTCTCAAACTCATTTAAGAAGATGATTTCTGTGCAGAACATTGCACAGAAGACAGATAGGAAAAACATAAACTTTCCTTGTAGAATGGCTGACTGCATGGACATTGCCCCATGAACAGCTGAGGAAAACCACAATAAAAGCGGTTTTTTTTGTCATTATGGTGTATAGGAGTGTAATCCATCAAGGCAGGGTGTGTCTGATATAGGCAGGAGATTAAACTTAGTGGAGAAGCAAAAGAAAATTGCAGCTACAGTGCAGCAGGTTGAGGTTTGCATTGGTGCTGCTTTGTGGTGGCACACTGGGTAGTTCTGTACGAGTGTGTGCCTAAACAGCAGCTGAAAAAATGCAGAGGCTGCAGAAGCTTCTGCTCACTTCTGCTTTTAAAGATTTCAAGACTCTTGCTCAGTCTTGTGGGAACCCAGGATGGAGGGAATCTTTCTCTGCCTGTCCTGAGCACTCCTGACCCTCAGGAAAGCTCCTTTCAACCTCTGTCCATGGAGAAAGCTTCCAAAGCTTTCTGAGGGGTTGGAAACAACCCCAGTGTGAATTAGAGAGCAGTGGAGTTGGTAATTATTATTTAGTGAAAATGTATTCTTTAGGTTTTATATACTGTGAGTGTAAGTGAGGGTTCAAGATGGAGGATTGTAGGTGTTGCCTCAGTTTCCCTTCTCCTTCTTCTTTTCATCTGACCTGGAAATTATTTTTGTCAAGAGAATCCAGGAACAGGTGGAATAGCTTTGCAGTTCACTCCTGCTAAGGAGTTTGTTTGGCAAGATCGGTTGAAAATGTGGGAATACTACTGTTCCATGTTTAATGTCCCTCCAGACGAGTTTTCCTTTGGGATTTGTTGCTCATTGGTGTTTTACATCCTGACTTTGATGCCTGCTGCTTCCAACTGTGTTTCTGTAGATGCTTCATTTCCAAGGGAATTTGCAGCCTTCTGGCTGTTAGATGGTTGTATCTAAACTATTAATAATTCAGGCTTACCCCCCCTATTCCTTTTGTCTCTTTTCTCTAAATCCCCATCGCTATCTGCCATGTATTGATGACTATGGCTGGATGGTTTCTGCAGATCCCAATAGTGTTTGTGTCTTTCTGCTGGAGGGAATAGAGAGAGGAGAAGGTTTTTTTGCTTTATGACTTCCAAGTATTTCTAGACAGATAGGGAGTTGGTTGCCTTTAAGTCCCTGCTCTATTGCATGGCAGATACCCACCACTGGCAAGCTGCCTCTTATGCTGCCTGTCCTCACATCCAGTAGTGCCTTATTGCAAAAGACCAAATGTAAACTTTTTTAATTTAAATTTTTTTTTTTTTAAATTTAGATGTGGGGTGTTTTTTTTGGGTTTTTTTCTGGTTGAAGGCAGTGAGAAGCAGTAAAGCACTGCTACCTGTGTGCAATATTGCTTTGGATCCTCTGGGATTTGATTTCACCTATTATGGTGACTTTGATATCAAGGCTTTTTATCTCCCCTTAACCTTTTCCCTAGTATTGATTTATGGTTTGCTGTTCTTCCCCCCACCCCCTTCCAAGCTGACTGTAACTGATTACATGTTCTTCAATAAATCTCTTGAAAGTAGAGCATGTCATTTTTCATAAACTTTAGAGGTCTTATTCCCTATGGACCTAGCTAGTCTTTCTTGCATTCCTTATTTCTGAAAGTGCTTGTAATCTTTTCTTTAACTATGAAGCTATAAGACTGTTTTGGTCACCTTTCCTGGTACATTTATGTGATTGTTGCTCTTGTACCTTGTTTGCAATGTCCCCAGTTGCAGAGAATGTTTGTGTGTGATACTAAGCTCTAGTAATCCAGCTGTATTCAGCAAAGTGGTTGAACATGAGGGTGAAAGCCTCAGTTTCACAATCCTGCCACCTAGAGCCTTAATAACATTCACCCTCTAGTTATGGTGGACTTCTGTTTAGGCAGTGGTTATTGGCTTCAGCTATCTCCATAGCTTTTACCTTCTCCCTCCCTCTGTGATAAATCCCTGTCAACCTCTTTGGTTAGTATCTTGCCTTTCTAAAATGTGTCTCCTTTTATAACAAAGCAGAAGTGTGTGTGAATGTACAACAGGATCAGCAAATATATGTTGAATTTACTTTTCGGAAGCTACTGACTTAAAATTGTTCTCTCTTCCTTAAGCTAAGGGCTATGAATATGTCTTGGAACCATCTCCAGTTCCATTACCACTGGAGAAGCCACAACAGACTCGAGTCTTGCAAGTGTCCTGTGGGAGAGCCCATTCCCTGATCCTGACAGATAATGAAGGAGGTACAATATTGCTTGTGCTGATGATTTCAAGGGGTGCCTGGCTATGCTTTTACTAAAAGATTGAAAAAAATTGTCTTCAGTCCTTTAGAACTATATTCCAGGTGAGCTGTTTGCATTGTAAATAGGATGCAGGCAGCTGTTGGCCTTGTGGGACTCCTGTTGTGAGGGAAAGCCATGAGCTTCACTTGGCTCAAGTTGTTAATGTGTTAGGAACTTTATACTCCAAGGTTTGTTTCTCTAGCCTCAGGCCTGGCTGAGTGCAGCCTGTTTCTCTTGTTCACTCAGATGTGTTTTTGAACACATTTGGGTGACTGTGCCAGTACTTCTGTGTTACTTCCCCCTTGAAGCCCCAGAGTGCAATGTTTATAAAAGCAATTTATTAATAAATAGTCCTTTATAGAGATGATCCTCTTTGTGAATTGTCTCTTCGCATCCCTGGGAACTCTCTGGTGCAGTGGCTTCAGTGCTGCCCCAAGTGATCCAGTGCAGCTCCTTAGTGGGTGAGCTGCTTGGTTTGTTGGTTCCCACTCCTGTAGCAGTGCTGATCTGTTTCTGGGTCACTTTGACAGTGGCATGATGAACTAGGCAGTGGGCTCTAGGTACTGCTGCTCTACCTGCAGCAATACTGCTGGGTGTTGGTGAAAATGGATTCAGTCACTTAAATTTAAGTGGACTTACTTTGAAAAAAACTTATGCCAATTTTTATATTGCTGTGCTCCGCCTTTCAGACTTAGAACTGTGTGAAAATATTTTGTGGACCTGAAAAGAGGCTTTCAGGGAATTGGGCAGTAATAAAACTAGTGTGTTTTGTCCTTGTTTTCAGTTTTCACAATGGGAAACAATTCTTATGGACAGTGTGGCCGGAAGGTTGTTGAAGATGAAATTTACAGGTGAGAATTCAAAGATCTGAACTTTATTAATGTTGGAAACATAATTGCATGAAAACAATGCTGCAGAAAAGCCTGAAGGTGGAAAAGGTGTGGTAGTATAAGCATGCCATTTATGATTAAGGAGTCTGAGACCAGGCTTTTGTGCTGCACGCATCATACTGGCTTTGAACCCAGGCTGGGCACTGTAGCACTCTGCTGACCACAGCCACAAGACACAGAAGAATGTCAGCATGGGACAGTTCTTGCAGGGCATAGTGAGAAAAACAAGCTTAACTACTAACACAAATTACCAAGAGGTAATTTGTGTTAGTAGTTGGCTTTCTCCCTTTAGCTGCTCAGAGTACATGTGCTGTTCCTGAGGATGTTGGAAGTGCCATTTCATTATGAAAGAGGCATCCTCTTGTTAATTCTCTGCTGTAACTGCCTCTGAGTCTGTAGTGCTTTTCCTTCACTGGGTGTTTTGTGAGTTGCACCAAAGCACATGCTCAAAGTGCTCTGTATGATACAGTAAGTGAATAGTGGGAATATGCTGAGTTTCTGATTCCCTAGTAGGACCAAAAAAATTTTTGTTCGCTGCTCCGTCTGTGATCCACAACACTTGGTCTGTGAAGTTTGGGAAAATAGCTGTAATTAAGTAGCTTTTGTTGGTCTTGATACTGGAAGTATCAAGTAGTCTTGACTGACTGGAAGTCAGTCATTGTATTGTTTATAATTCCTGATATTGTGAAAAAATGACAGAGATGTTAGCACTACACTGTGCTCTGGGATATCTGATTTATGTTTATGTAAGTGTAATGTTTATATGGGTACTGCTGTGTTATGTAGTGTCTCTGCTCTTTCTAGACTAGGGACTGTCTTTGAGCATTGCTCCTGCCCTCAATTATCATGAGCTTATATTTAAAAAGTGACAGTTCTTAAATAAGAGAATATAGAATTATGTTCCTTTTTCATGCAAGTATTTTGCAGTGAGACTACATGTGAACAAATTTCTCTACTTGTGGTAATAAAGTGGCTTTCAGGAGAGGCAGGTTTATCTGTGTTTTTCAGTTGCAGTCTTCTGAAATCCTCTGTGTTGCATTTTCTCTTCTTGGTGGTTGTTTGGTGTCCAGTGAAAGCCATCTCATTCATCAGCTGAAGGAATTTGACAGCAGAGTTGTCCAGGTATGAGGATCATCTGAACTCAATCCTGAAGATGAATTGGAAACCAGCTGAACAGCCAAGCTCAGTCATAGACTCAAAGCAGAGTCAAAACCAGTAACAGCTGTGTTACTCCAGAGATCTGGGCTCCAGTCCTGTTCACATTTTTCCCCGTGATCTGGATCACAGAGTGTTCCCTCAGCTGATAGCAGATGACATAAATCTCTGAGGAGTGACTGATAAACCAGAGGGTGGTGCTGCCTTCCAGAGGCTGGAGATCTAGGCATACATGAACTTCATCAAGTTCAGCAGTGGAAATGGCCAAGCCCTGTTGATGGTGCAGAGCAGTTTCAGACACCACCATGGGCTAGGGGTGACTGGGAGGCAGCTGTGCAGAAAAGGCCCAGGGTACACCAATACCATGTTGTCCAAGATGACCCAGCAGTGTGCCTTGCTGTAGAGAAGGCTAATGTACCCTGGGCTGCATTAGGAGGAGTGTTACCTGCAGGTCAAGGAGATGATTCTTCTTTTCTGTTCTGCCATACTCAGACTACTGTGTCTACTTCTGGGCTCTCCACTCCAATGCTCTCTTCCTGTTGTGATTTCTTGTTCCTTTTTGTCACTTTAATATTGCTTAGGAGTTCAGATTTTGTCTTTGCCTTTTCAAAAATGACCTGTGAAACCATCTACTTAGGCTAGCCAGTATTTTTCTAGGTCAGGTTCCTAGGAGAACAAGGGACTGCAGGGCAGCAGAAACACCTGCCATGGCTGCAGTATTCCCAGGCACAGGAGCAGTTTGTTGGTATCTGTGCCCCTGCAGCCATACTCCATGGGCAGACATTGCTCCTGTTCCAAGGAAGGGTCATTCATTTATGCCCACCTGATGAGACTGCTGTGGTTCATCCTAAATCTGTTTTGAATTAGGCTTGCAAAACTTCTCATTGGACTTTTCGTGATTTTTATTTTTTTTCAGGGGAGTTGAATACTTGGTACCTGTTTGTACTTTGATAAAAGCAATTCTGTGTTTAATATTGGTAGTCACTCTCTTAACTTGTTGATAAAATCCCTTTAGTCTTTGTTTAGTTTTTAATGTCTGCTTTTGAATAGCTTTTTCCTTGGCTTCAGGTCGTGCCAAGGCTGTGGCAGACATGATGGCTAGTTCAACATAAATATACATTTGAGAACAGCTGTGTGCCTAGAGCACTTAAATGGCAAAGAATCTATAGCAGCTTGTAGCTAGCATCAAAAATCATGTGGTTAGCATCCTGTGGAGGGAGACCTCTTCTTTTTGCTATTTTATTGAGTTGTACTGTTGAATCAAACTTTCCTTCCTTGTTTTGGATCTTAGAACAAAACAACTACAGCATCACATCACTTTCCATGAAGAGAATTCTGCTGTTTTCTGTGTTGTATCTTATGGTTCTTGGCCTTCCCTTTCTCTAGAGCCATGTGATCAGGAGAGAAAGGTCAAAATCTGAACTGGTGAACATCATAGAGGTTCATTGCTCAATTTATCTGTCAGTAATGCTTCACTAAATCGAGTCTGAACATGTGACCTTTCCTGACTAGCTCTGACCTCTTGTTTGTGTGCAGGTTGTGTGTGGGCAGGACCACAGTCTGTTTAGAACCAAGAAAGGTGCAGTCTATGCCTGTGGATGGGGAGCTGATGGACAAACAGGTAGGAGCTCAGCTTAGCTTGCTTTTCAGGGTATTGATGAATATAGCAAGCTGTCCTAATTGAGAAGTTGTGATGTGTGTTTGTCATGCATATGTGGACAGAAAGAGGCTGCTCATGTTTCCAGTTGTGTGTAGGTATTTGCAGTACTCTGGAGTAACCAAACTGAGACAGTTGATTTTTTGAGGACCCTTAGGATGCTGCCCTGGCACTCCAGGCATGCAGTTGGAGGAGTGTATCTGCTGTTTAAAGCTTCTGAGGGGATGTGGAAGTGACACAGACAGCTTTGTTCTTCAGTTTGGTGGTGGTTTAGCCTTCCTGATTCTTGTTTGCAGGGTCAGTTCTGCTCTTTTGAACTGATGGTGCTTTGGTAGCTGTTGTGTGTTTTAGCTTGGGATCCTCGGGGTGGGCCCTTTCTGTGGTGACTTTTGCTGCAGAGAACTTCCTCCTCACAGTCATTCCTACTGTTTTTTGGTTTTGCTGCTCCCAAAGCTGAGTTCTTCCCATGATTCTTTTGTGTCAATGTAGTGTAACCTGGCTTTCTGTCATCTACATTCTGGTTTCTTTTCCAGGCAGCAATTTGTCATGTAAAGCATTTGCTTCCCAGCCTCTTTTGCCATTTCCCCTGCTGTTGTCTAACTGATTGCAGTGTGCTGTCACTTATGGCTCTCCTTGCAGAAGACAGGATCCAGCCAGTTTGTGAAACTTCATCTCTTTTGGGATATCTGCCTGGCTGGGTTATTGTTCTTCAAACACTTTGGTCCATGCAGACAAGAAATATGAGAGTCTTCAGAGGGTGATTGTATGAAGTTGTGTACTCCAGAGTGGTGGCTTTGGCTAGTGGAAAGGGTGTTTGTGGCTGCTTGTCTGTTGTAGCTGGTAATTAAGCAGTATGGATAGGAAGATTTATTTCAGAGGAAGGGTGATTTTGTTATAGCGTGACAAAAATGGTCCTGTGCACGCATTAAAAGTGTGTCTGGAAAAAAATTCTTCATAATCTCTACTTTTTTTCCTTTTAGGTCTTGGACATTATAACATCACTGATGTTCCTACTAAGCTGCATGGTGACATTGCTGGAGTCAACATTATCCAGGTCTCTTCATATGGGGACTGTTGTCTGGCTGTTTCAGATGAAGGAGATGTCTTTGGTTGGGGGAATTCAGAATACTTGCAGTTGGCATCTGTCACAGAAACCACACAGGTCAGTTGACCCCAGGGTGTGTTTTTATGTCTTTCAGTTCAGCTGCTGCACTCAGAGTTAAAAATTACATGTTTCTCCCTGTTCTGGGTTCTTTTGACAGCAGTTACAAACACCACTAGCAGTCTGCTTTTACATAAGCTTACAAAACCAACCTGTCTGACATGTTTGTGTAGCTTTAGAGGGCAGCTTGCTTTGATAGGCAAAGGTTTGTGTCACCTCAACCCAGTTTGTTAGTCTAAGAACTCTATATTCTTCTTCCTCCATCCCATGGACTTTGCACCAAATTGAGACCCAGCCCAAGTGCTTTTGCTAATTTCAGGACAGGAATTAGTTTTTTGGCTGGCTAATCTAGGATTTCAAGTGATCCTGCTTTGAGGATAGTGCTGAACCAGATGGCCCTTGGAAGTCCCTTCCAGCCAACCTGTATGCTGGTCCATGACTTTTTCATGGGCATCCTTAGTGGGTTTATAGCTGAGTCCTAAATTCCAGTGTCTCACAGATAAAAGGTTTTTTTGAGCAAACTTACATGAGGCATTGGTAAATTGCTGACTTCACACTGGGCATTATATTACTGAGGTAATTAGGCAGTTGGTCTCATGTTACAGCTGCTTTAGGTAATGGAGTCAGGCAATTAATCAATACTCAGGCTGCTCTTGGCAGAGGGCTGAGCAGACAATTGTATTAGAATAGCTTTAGCAAAACTTTATCTAGCTTTGTTTCTTGTGCCTCTCCTGCTGTAGGGCTAAATGCTGAGACCCATAAGGCCTGAGGACAATGATCAGATTGTGCAGTGTAGCAGCTTTCCTGGCTGGGTGCACGAGGGAGGTCTGCAGCACCTGAAATGGATGAACAGCACATTTGCCAAAAGTGAGAGTCTTAGCTAAAATACAGATGCAGTCTGAAGTGTAGAATGGCAGAGCTATGAAATGAAAGATTGCTCTTTACAAATGTCAAGCTGTGTATGTATGTTATGTGGGACTGTACCAATAAGTACGATCTTCTTTAAGTAATTTTTCCCTAGTGTGTTCAAAAAGGCTGCTGCAGATGGAATTTCAGTGATCTAAAGATGTTCTTCAGTGTGAAGACATGCTCACCTATTGACTTGCCCATTGTGTCTGGCTTTTAAAAGCCAGGGATCAGAAGCAGTTATTAGTCATTCCCAGCCTTGTTGCCATGCATGTAAGCTTTCCCATAGGTAACTTTTTCCACTTTGTCCTGACCTTAATGAATTCATATAGGTTTTTTTTTAATTTTGGGACTCATTTTATTATTCAAGCAATAAAGGTTGTGTCAGGAATCCAATGTACATAAGCTCTAACCAGAACTAGAGAATAATTTAAAATGTGTGTCTAGTTTGCAGTTTACCTTGTCTCTAACAGCTCTTCTGCAATCTTGTGCAGGTGAATGTTCCCAGGCATTTGCCATTCAAGATTGGGAAGGTAAAGGAGGCTGCCTGTGGAGGGACTGGCAACGCTGTGCTGACAGGTGAGTTCACTTCTGGAATCATTCACTTTGCTGTGAGGTGGCACAGTAGCTGGATTGTAACATTATGGAACAAGTGTCCTGTTTTCTGGAAACAGGGAAATACTGTGTTTAAGGAGCAAAGCTGAGAGGCTGAGAAATGTGATTTAAGAATGTACTGTAGTTGTTTTCATGAGGGCAGAGCATTGCTGCCAGTGTGTGCTGTTGTGAGTGCTTCTGCAGACTAGAGCAAGAGCACAGCAGCTGTTTGCTCTTCTGATCTCTTGCTGGTCATGGCCTGTAGTGAGCGTGGATATAGGGAGGAAGTAAAGCAACACTTGAGAGAAAGTAGAGCCCTTCATACTCCATATGAATCTGATATGTTTATAAATCATGAGCTAGGATGGAAAGAAGAGAGTTCTGGGAAGAGTGAAACTGTGCAGCAGGTCCTTAGTGACTGTTCTTTGGACTGGCAGTGGTTGGGGAGCATAGCTGGAGGGTTGCTGCATGAAGGAATTAGGGAGGAGATTATATTACTTTCTTGAAGGATTACCTCAAGGAAGATGTTCATATTTATAATGGGGGTATTGTGACGACCAGACATTTGAACTTCTAATATGAAGAGAACAGAGCTAGCTGACATAGAAACTTATTCTTTCTTATGCTGTCCAACTGTTGCTTTTCTGGGCACCCAGCTTAAGGCAGAATGCCAGGCAGAGTGACACTGAGTTGCTGGTTTGGGCATACATCAAAGAAGAAAGCCATGATAATAAACTCTCAACCTATCAGTCAGTAAGCTGAAGTGTTTTATCCAGCTCACTCTTGTGTTGGCATTATTTCCCCATGAAAGTTTTACCTAGGAGGCTTGATGTGCTTGTATAGCTTAGGAAAAGATTGAGGCATATGGATGGGAATGCATTATTTGCAGCTTTTAAGTAATCAAAAAGTGAGGCTGAGCTGGAAGAAAGAAAAATATCCCTTTGGTTCTGATTAACTCTTGGTTGTGGCATGAATTTCACAAGCACAGACTTTCTTACAGAATGTGTTCTTATTGTAATACAGAAGAAGGAAATGTTTTTGTCTGGGGATATGGAATTCTTGGGAAAGGACCAAACCTAATGGAGACAGCAGTGCCAGAGATGATCCCACCCAGCCTTTTTGGCTGGTCAGACTTCAGTCCAGACATCCGTGTTGCTCATGTTCGCTGTGGACTCAGCCAGTTTGCAGCACTTACAAGTAAGTTTCCCATCCTACTGTCATGGGGAGGTCATATTGCTGAGTTACTGGCAGAAGAGAAAAAAAGAAAAAACCACAAACCTAACTAAAACAAAAAAAAAACCACACCAACAAAACCCACACCCCAAAAAGTGCACCCATCTTTCTTGAAAGTGAAGGCACACTGGAATGCAGCATCAGGGAGCTGGACAGCACATTTGCAGGTGTCAGCATGGTTCCTGGCATCTGTTTTGTGTTAACTTATGCTTTAATTAAGAAAGTATTATTTGTCTTAACACAAAAAACTTTTCTAATACATGAAATCCAGAAGATTTTTTCATTTTCCTGTATAGAATGAATCAGTCTGCTGCACTTTAGCAGTTTACAAAATTAATGTGCTAAATGAAGAAACTAAAATTGAGTCTAACCAGACTAAACTGAACTTTGAACCAGAGTTTAGTCTGGTTAGACTCAATTTTAGTTAGCAGCCTGGGGTGGTCAGAACCAAGCATTTAATATGCAAAGGTTATGATACTGTGCTCTGTGCACACTGTGGGTTCCCAGCCTTTGAAGGGTTTGAAATTTGAAAGCCATTGAACATCAGGCAGCAGTTCAGAGATCCAACTGTCAGCATGAAAAAATGCCAGGGCTGAGTCCTTTGGGACAAGTGGTATGTGTGACACTGTCAGTTTGGTTGCAGGGTGCTTGTAACTGGGCTCCCTTTGGTATTCAGAAAGAGTTAGAAACTGTGCTTTGATGAAATTTTACTTAAGTTAAAGATTGTGTTTTGATTCTGAGATCTGTGTGTTTTCCTGAGGAGCTCAAAACTTCAGTTCTGTTGGACACAAATTTTTGCTTTTCCCTAGCTGTCATTGGAAGGTCACTTGTTTCAGACAGATGAGCAGTCTCCAGGTGATGGCTTGGGACACATCTCACTGCCTTGCTTACCAGATTTGCTGTGATGAGAGCTGATACAGATCAACTGCAGTTGTCTAACACAACTTATTGTTAATTAATTTATTATTTATTTATAATTATCTGTATTTATATCTTTTCTATATTTATAATTAATTAAATTACTATTTTATTATAGCACAAATTATTCATTTCACAAATGATTCCCTGGAATTTCTGCTGCTGCACTCTTCCTTCAAATACACTTCCAAAGCAGGTGATGGAAGAGGGGAAAAACAAAGATTTGTACACAGAAGTTGTTTCTTGTACTGCTCATTAGGCATCATTTTCTCCACACAGAAGTACATTGATTGTACCTTGAAGTAAAGCTGGTGCCTGCCATACTCCTTGTATGATGCTGTATGCTCCCAGAAAGACCATAGCCACATTTGCCAGCATCACAAATAGAATTCTTCCTTTTTATTGGCTGTTATTCTTTCCTATTTTTTTTTTCTCCTATGTAGACAGAGGAGAGCTGTTTGTGTGGGGGAAGAATCTAAGAGGGTGCCTGGGAACTGGAAGAAAGGAAGACCAGTATTTCCCATGGAGAGTAAGGATGGTGGCAGTAAGGCCAAGAGTATATTCTTTGTTGTCCTGAGGGCAAGGACCATCATTTGCTGTGTGGTTTTGTTGAGCAATTCTGAAAGGAATGGAAGCTTAAGATGACTGTAGAAGTGCTTTGTTTTCCAGAGGTCCCTGTGTAGCCTGCTTGGTAATGGAGGTATTCAGTAAACCTTTTAGTCTGCTATGCCAGTAATGATTTCTAATCCTAGAACATCATCTGGTGCCACATCTGAACAGTTCTCATCTCTTTCCTGTCCACCATCATCTGCTTACTACCTTTATTGCCTCTTCCTTCCCCTCCTAACCTGTGCTTCTGTTTGTATGTTCTGCAAAGAAAACCATCAGTATTGACCATCTGTCCAAATCATTACTCACCTAAATTAGATGAATATTTTGGTCTGTAGTGACTACAGGTCCACATAATGGTGGGCTTCCTTCCCACCTGTGGTGGCAGGTCACTGGACTGACTGTCAGGTTACAGGAGATCTTTTCTCAGCTATGTTCATAGCTGTTTCACAGTGCTTCCAGTTCCACTTCTTCCTCCCAGATGACTCTAAGAGCCAGACTCAGTGGATGTAGAAGAAATTTTGGTTCTGGAGTTCAGCATTCAGCCTAACAGATGCTCCTGGTCTCCATGAACCCTTTGTAGGAGATGAGGGAGGCAATCAGTTGGACCACCCTGGAGTCCCTGTCTGTGTCTGAACTTGCAGTAAATGTGTTTCTGTAGTATGCTTTCTTCTTTTGTTTAAAAATGAACAAAACCAGACCAGCTCTGGAACATTTGCCTAAAATCACACTGCTGTGGCTGGATAGAATTTCTGAATTCACTTCTCCAGGTGTGGATGGACATTGGGGGTTACTGTGGCAATGTGCCAGGATCATTGTCTGTGACCTCCTGCCCTAGAACTAGCTGCTGTCCTCTGCCTTGGCTCTAAGGAAAAACTTGCTTCTTTAGACTCTCCTCAAGTCTGAAGTCAGTTTTAAGTGAGTGAGCTTCAGGAGTGAGGAGCTGGTCTCTTAGCATCAAAGCACAAACTGCCTTAGGCCGAGTTGAGCCTTTGTCTTCTTCCAGTTCTTGCTATTGAAAGAAGAAGCCCTGTGGTGCTTGGGCAGATCCTCTTCCTAATGTTTAGATTATGCTCTCTTCAGTCATGCTGCTTCTGCTGCTGAACAGATGGACTGAGGCTACAATCTCCTCACTGTCTGCTAGTGAGCGTGCTCTTCTTTCTCCTTCCAAAGCTTTATATGCTTCTGTGAAGGAAAAAGAGAAGTATTTCACAGCTCAGTGCACAAGCCTGCCTGCTGCTGAATCGAATCTTGCTCTTTCTGTGCTTTCAAGTTGGCACTTGCATTGGTACAAATCCCTGTGAAACTAGCTGGCGTGTTGAGCAGAAGGAGGATGAGAAATAGGAAATACCAGGTGCAAAGTACCAGCTTGAGAAATAACCCACTCTTGTGTTTCATCCAGGTGACTGTACCCGGAGAGGTGCTGGATGTGGCCTGTGGAGTTGATCATATGGTGAGCATGGTCAGGTCTTTTACCTAGAGATGCTGCTGGGTCTCAGCACTGTACCAGGGTGGTGCAGGGACTTGGTGACGAGCTTCTTGGAAAGGAAAACTCATTTTATGGAACCAAGTGACTGTGAGCAGAGACAGCCATAGCAGTGTCCGGGTGCCTTATCATCCCTGCAGCACTGAAATCCTGTGGCCTGGCTGCAGGAAGGAAGCATATTCCCTGAGGATCATGGACTTGCAGGGAGTGCTCTGGCTCCTTCATGATGAGCTCTCAGAGTATCTGAGGCCCAGCCCCAAGCTGATGAAGCCCTGTGTGCATGAAGAGCATCTCCCTTAAGGAAGACTGGCATGGGATGAAAATCTTCAGCACAGGACATTGATACATGGACATTTCCAGTCACCAGCTTGGGAGTCAGTGTTGGGCAGAGCCAAACTATTTCTCAAGGGTAAAGTAGTGTGGTTTTCTATTACTGTTATGTGGAAGAGAGATCATGCTACGTCTCAAAGCCAGGCTCAGCTGTCCTGGGTGGCCACCCTCAGCTGCACTGTGCCCAGGCTGTTGTCCTGTGCAGAAACTGGATGCACAGCCCTTGCCTGGAGGCAGTGATGTGTCTGTGGACTGTTGAATGCTTTCTGTATTGGTGCTAAAGACTGAACACCAAAGGAATGCATTCAAAGAGTGAGAACCTGTTTGCAGGGGCAAGTATTATTAAATAATAATACAGACAGCAGGCTGTCTGTGCTGCAGGAGGACAGAAGCCAATCCAGCTTCTTAAGGGAGGCTGGGAACAAAGGCCCTGATCAGCTGCCTGCAAAACCAGTGCTCAGGCATGGACATGGGCAGTGCTCACTGCCCCTCAGGTACCTTTGTTTTCTTGTGCTGATCACACATCACTGCCTTGATTGGTTTTGGATTCCCTACACTCTTTCTGTTTTTAGAGGCACGGTGGCTCTCAGTTGCAATTAGCTGGGGATTTCAGGATTGCCTAGCAGGGGAAGGAGTCTTAATGGGTAAGAAGCAGAGCTTCATTCCTTGGGACCTTCTTAGCAGTAAGGTGATGGAGGTGAGATGCAGCAGCTCTGAGTATCTGTAGCAGGCACGTATCCAGTCTCACCCCCAGGCATGGGAAACTCTCTGCTGTGAAACACTCCAAACAGGCAGAGTTGTGACTTTTCTCTCTGTGTGGGTTACTTCTAGCGTGCAAACTATTTTGGTGGAGTCCAAGCTAGTAGGTTTTCAATTCTGTGAATAAAGTGATCATAAAGTCTTTGTCAGTAGTAATAGGAATATTGTTGACTACGATCTGCTCATGCCTTGATTGGATCTGCATTTGAACTGCAGCATTTGGTTCAGTTATGTGACAGGAAACCACTTCTGTCAGCTGAGCTGGCTCCATACCTGCAGGACTGATGGGTCAGGCATTGCATCCATGGCCCTGTGGGACACCACAGATACTGGCTTCATTAGATGAAATCTGTGCCAAAACTTGGTGTGTAAACTTTACTTTGATCAAGTAAGTTTTGAAGGGTTTGCATAAAATACAGGAAAGGTGAACCAAAGTACATTGATGTAGAGACATCTCTCTTGAGTTGTTGGTGTTCCTGTGTAATGCATATTGCTGGGTGGCTGAAACCATCAGACCTTCACTACTCCAAACTCCCATTTGATTGGCTTTAATTAATACCTGATTCTGTGTCCAACTCGGGCAACATATGGTGTCCAGGCATGTCTTACTGGCCTCATGGGACTAGGTATGCCCTTTCAGCCTGAGGAGGCTTATTAAACCATGGAAAACACATACAAAAACTCTGCTAACAACCGTTATTAAACCATGGAAAACACATAAAAAAACTCTGGTAAGAAAGGTGTTAAAAACAATTCACGGATGTTGCTGTTGAGGTGGGCTGGTTAGTGCTGGGCTCCCAGCTGCTCTCATTCACAGCTGTTTCCCAATGCACCCTGGGCCTTCTGATCAGCTGGGTTCAGTCCTTGTGTTGCATTCTTGCTGTACAATAAATTGTAGAGTCCCTGTGAATGAGGTGCCAATGGGGTTTTCAGCACTAAATACAGGTGGTGTGTGTCTTAATGCAGTGGGGGTGGTTGTGCCTTCCTTGTAGTGGTTGTGGGCATTCTCAGACACGTTGTGTGGTGGGGACAAGGTTAGAGGCAGTGGGGGCAGTCTGGCAAGCACCAGCACTCACCCGTGCTTTGGTTACAGTGAGGGGGGAGCATTTGGACCTCAGCCAGGTGCCCCCCAGGCTGCTCTGTCATCCCTACCCCATCAACAGGACAGGGAGAGAATCTGAAGGAAAACAAGGACAGGGGACCTGTTACCATCATGGGCACAGCAGATTCATGTTGGGGAAATTATTTTATCACCAATGAAACAGAGAAGGGCAATGAGGAATTAGTATGTCTAAATAGAAGTTCAACAGTGCCTTTCCCACACCTCTCCCTTCTTCCCAGGCTCAGCCCTGCTCCTGACTTTTCTATTTCCTTCATCTCCTCTGCTGACGTCTGTATCTACATGGTTGTCTGTCACAGATTCTTATTCCTTTCTTTTGGCTGCTGCTGTGCAGCAGTTTTTCCCCTTTCTAAAATACAGTTCTTTGAGAGCTGCTCCTGAGGGGCTCAGTCTTGGCTCACAAAATGAAAATACTCTCTTCCCACCACACCCCTTGCCTGTTGAAGGCAGATACAACCTGTGTGGCTTGTGCAGGATCAGGGCCATACAGGAGCCCAGCTCTGCTGGGGTAACTTCAGGTCACCACCACTGTGAACTGCAAAGCAACTTTGCATCATTATGTCCTTCAAAGTATATAGCCCAAAATATACCAGCATCCCTAAATACACCTGCAGTGAGGGAGTGTATGGGCCAAGGATGCACATGGGGAGCAGCTCAAATTAGAACTGGAATAATCTACTTCATTTAGCATTGATTGCACAAGTGATTTGCCCTCGGATCAGCACTGTACTGGTGTGTTCAGCTTAAAATAGCCCAGCAGGGCTTCAGGAGGGTCCCCTGGTGCAGAGCTCTGTGCACAAACAGCTCCAAGCACTGCAGCAGCCCAAGAGTTGCCACAGTGGCTGGGGAGGAGGAGCTGCAGCAAGGATGGGTGAGAGGTTCAGGCTCAAGAGCACTTGAGCAACTTCAGGCCTCCACACCCCACCCCAAGGGGTCCTTGCAATTCTGAGCTGGAGAGTTGAATGCAGCATGGCCCTCAGGCTGCCCTGCACAGCAGGGCTGGGCTCATCTGTCAGCAGACTGCCCCACTGGGCATAAAACACATGAACACTGCAAGACAAAGATTATCTTAGGCACTTGCTGTGTTACAATAGACTTTTCTCTACAGGATCTTTCAAAATCAGATGAGTCAGAGAACTAATAATTAGCCTTCAGCATTCAAAATACTCCTGAAACAGTATTACTTCACAGTGCTTCATCATAACTGAAAAATCTATTTTTGTAGCATTTTTTGCAAGGGGCTGGAATCTCCCACCATCTCCCTCCAGTGCCTCAGCACCTGCTCTAAGGTGTGAGCCTGGGCAGGTGAGGTAAGAAAAATACTGATGCAGAAAGGCATCATTGTCTTTGAGTCTGGATACCAGTTTAACAATCTCAGTCCTCTTACTTACCTTAAAATGCCATTTGCTTTTGTGGAGAGTTACAGGCAATGCTGAGGTGGTGTGGCAGTGTCTGTGCTGATTTATTTGGGTTTTTGTTTTACTGGATTAAACCCTTGAGGCAGCTGCATTCCATACTAACAGTTCCACAGTAATTTCTTACATGAATGTTTCAACACTTGATCATGAGAGTAAACAATGGATTACACTACACTGAAAAGGTTTGGTGGTTTCCAGAAAAAGGTTTGAGGATGGAGATTGTGGTGGGTTTCATCTGTAGGGGTCCAGCACACCAGGGACAGACCAGAGAGCCTTGGGGATGTCTGCTGGCCTTCATAAATTGTGTGTGAGTGACACCCAACACAGCTGCAGCTGAAAGAAATGAGAGTTACATCTTGCAGACAATGCCAGGCTCTGCTTTATTTTCATCAGTTTGATCAGTACAAAAGCAGACAGCGTTAAGTTTCACTTTTTATTCTTTTTCAGTTTAATTACTTTACAAAGTACAAAATATACTGTCATTTATTTTGGAACATTAGGATTTTTTCTTTTTTTCTGTTTTGTTTTTTTTTTTCATACAGTACATAAATCTCAGCTTTTCAGCATAAGACCAGCAAAGAAAAGCAGCGTGTGCACTTGCTGGGAAAGCAAAGCAGCCACTTCTCAGCTCCAATGTCCAGTGCATGATCCCAAGCTGCTGCCACCACTCCCTGTGCCTGGTGCTGGCACATCCTGCCTCGTGCAGAGCTCACAGAGGCAACTGATGCATTCAGGCTCCCCTGTGCTTTGTACCTCCAAGCCTGCAGGAGCTGCCCACCCACACGTGCAGGGCCTGGCCCCTGCATGAGGAGGATTCCCCCACCCTGTCTGTTTGCATCAGATCTGGTAATTAAAGGGAAAGAAATACACGGTTTTTTCCACCCTTCCCAATGAAAGGCTGCATGGGGTTTCTGAGAGGTGAGCAGGGAGGAGAGGCTGCAAGAGTCTGGGGTTCCCAGCCCCACTTCAGCCTGTTTGGTGTGTGTCTGAGGCCAAAAGTGGTATTTCACTTACAGAGCAAATGATACATAAATAACTTATTAAATAAAAGAAGTCCTAAAGGTTTGTGTTTCCTCTCCAGGCTGCCCAGCACAGCTGTTATAAGCAGCTGAGGAGAAGAGACAGATCCTGTTCCAAGCTGGGCAGCTTCTGCACCAGGAGCTCTGCTCTGTTGGCAGTTCTAAAAATTTGGGTTAGTGTTGTGTAGGTATCTGGAGGGAATCTGGGCTCCTTTGGACTCCATACAAAGGGGAGAAAGAGAAATGCTCAGGCTTGATCAAACCACTTGAGGCACTCATTAAGTGGTATTGCACTGTGGCCCCAGAAGGGCTGACCCCTCCTAACAGCCCTGAACTTGCACCTGGAGGAACCAAACCAAAAATCTGCCCCAAGCACTGATGAGGACAATGAGGCTCCTCCCTCAGAACTAAACCCTTGTGGCTGCCCAAAGAGCAGGAGACAAAGCAGCCAGTGCCCTGCTGTGCAGCCAGAGCCACTCCTCACTGCACAGTGGGGCTGCAGATATTCCCTGGGCACTGTGGCACCAAGACCCAAATCCCAGCAGCTGCAGCACCTGCTGGCATGGCTCAGTGCTGGGAGCAGGTGAACATGTCAAGGAAATGGAGGTGATCACCTACCCTCTAATTGTAATGAAAACAAGGGGAGAATGGGTTATGTAAGGAGTTAACAGTAAGAGAATGAGACAGGCTCTTCCAAAGGCTGAAACAGAGCTGCTGCAGCTGCATCCTGCTATGAGTTACTGTCTGGCAGCCTCCTCTTCTGCCTGTCCCAAGAGCCATGGTTGTCCTAGTGCTTGGGTCAGCAGGACAAGTGTCCCCTCTCTGTCACTGCCACCCCCAGCTGCTGCAGAAGCACAGTGGAGGAGGAGGCACTGGCACAAAACGTGGATGCCACTGTGCTAAAATGAACACCCTGCTCCTCAGCTTCATGTCTCAAAGCCAAGCCTGGAGCCCACACAGATAACAGAAGAACAGAATGTGGCCCAGCCACAGCCAGCAGGGACAGGGGACACAACCCTGCTGGCTGTGGCACCACAGTCCTGGGCAGGAGAGAGGCAGGGAAGAGTCAGTACCCTGTGCATTTCCAGGCATTAACCTGGGCACTAATGGCATCCTACTATCAACAGCTGCTGGATTTGCAGGATTATTTTTAGCAGCAGTTGGAGGAGAATTTTAGGAGAGAGGTGAGGGCACACCTGGATCCAGCACAACCAGAAGCATTTAGAAAAGATTGTCCTGGGATGCTGATTTTCTGCCATGGTATCACTGGAGCAGTTCACAGTTGAAATAAAATGAAAACCTGGAGGAAGGAAGCAGACCCATGGGGTAGGAAGGGATCCCAGTAGGCTGGGGAAGAATGAGGGCATGACTCATTTTTAATTCCATGATACAACTAAAGAAATGGCAGAGGTTATTGAGCTGGATCAGACAGTTCCTAATGGTTGAAGGAGAAATGGGTGCTCCTCCTGCAGAGCCACCTTCTCCGTGCTCTGAACCTCCAGCATCAGCACCAATGGGCTAACACACAACACCAGAAAAGACAGAGGTTTGCTCCCGGGAGGGAAATGTTAAAACTTGGGGATTTCTTCAAGAGCAGGCCTGGTTCAATAGCCTGTCTCTAGTTCTGCTGCAGGGGAACTCCCCACGGCCCAGGGCTGAGCCCTGGTGGGATGCTGCTCTGTGCAGGTTGGTCCTGCCTGAGGCAACACCACCAGCTCTGCAGCTCCCAGTCCTAAGAGCACCACCAGCTCTTCAGGTAATCTCAGTGACCTCCAAAATTCAACCCCATCTCAAAGCTGGCATTAGAAATCATGACAAGAAACAGCTACAACTAAGGTTGCAGATTTTTTTCTCCTTTGTTCTATGTATAGGAACCCCTGGCTCCTTCCTTCAATGTCCCACATGGCAAACTCTTGCTTTTGCCACTGACCACAAATCCACAGAGGAGATTGTTGCTTTTCTTCAGCAGAAGAGAAATTCCCTTTCCCTTCCAGCTGATGGGAATGACTGTGTGTGGGCAGCAAGGACACAGAGGATGAGGGAGCTCTGTCTCTCCCCTGTGGCCTGGCCCAGAGCAGCATCCTACTACCCTGAGCCTGGGGCTGCTTCAGTGTTTCAGCTGGCAGATGGGGCTGAACTCCTCTCTTATGGCCCAAAGGAGCAGTAATGCTCACAGCAGCCAGCCTGGCAAGTGGGTGCTTCAAGCAGCATTCCCACAAGGACCAGGGAAAAACATTTTTTCAAGTTACAAAAGAGTGATTAGGAATCCTCAAACTTATTAGAATAACTGCAGAAAGCTGGTTTAAATCCTCAGGATGCTGAAATAGAAGCAGAAAGCCAGCCAGAGAAGGGGAACTCTAAACAGCAGCCTCCTATGGCATCTTCCCACAGGTGCTGTGCAGCAGACACTGCCTCTGCCACAGCCACACAAGGAGGGAAGAAGCAACCAGCCCCCTCAAAATGAAGGATGAAAGGAGGCCCATTTTTGGCATAATCTTTTAGGGTTGGGAGGACCCTGGTAAAACCACTGGGTCTGACTAGAGAGGGACATGGTCAGCTCCCCTGTGGTACAGGCAGAGGACACAGCTGGACAGAGGGGACATGCTCCTGCTCTGCTCTCAAACATGTTTCACAATCTCAATCCTGCCAGATGCCCAGTGGGCATCTCTGTCCATGTCTGCTCCAAAACCCACCCACATTTCATTTACAGAATTTTGCAGAAAACTAAAATTGGATGAAAACAAAACCCCAAGGGAGCCCAGGGCATTAAGCAGCTGATTTGCAACTCTCCTGCTCTGCACAGCTGGGATGGTGCTGAGCTGAGCTGGCTGTGGCCATAAGTGGAGCTGAGCAGGCAGGGGAGGATGTGTGGCTGCCATCCCTCTGCCACTCCCCTCACCCTGGCTGCACAGCTTAGGCACTCTCAGCTGGGAGGAGATGCCAGGGCTTTGTGTTCCCTCATGGCCAGGCCCTCTGCAAACTCAGAGCATGCAGAAGCAAAGGTCCTGGCTGCAAGAGAATTACAGAGAGGGAGAAGCTACTCCATGTAATCTGCAATAACATGGTAACATTCACTGCCACGCTTTGAACCTTAAATCACCAGTGCTGTCTAGAGAGATCAAGAAAAGATCTTGGCTTACATATGTTCCAAAGAGGTACTGAACCCTAAAATTCACACCCTAAAATGAGAATGTACTTTGACACACCAACCATTTCCCCTTCATACAACAGGGGCTGTGCATTGCTGTGTGCTCACCAGAGCATCTGCAGAGGTTGTTACTGCTGCAGCCAGGATTTGCTGATCAGCATCCAGTGCACGTCTCACGCTGCAGAACCCCTTCCTTTCCTTCACCTGTGCTAACTGGAGCTGTAGCTCAACCCAGCTGTGCTTCATAAGGATTAAATAAAGGAGGCCAAGGACAGCAGAGTAACTCAAGATTATCTTCACAGTCAAGTGTTTCCCTGCCAGGGAAGCTGGGAAGGTCCCACAGCCTTGCTGAGGATGTGCAGACTCCTTCTGTACCAGGTCAGTGCTGCCAGGATGCCTGAGAGATGTTGCTGGCCCCTGACCTATGGCAGTGCACAGACAGACAAGACAGACAGATGTGCTCCTGAGGAGAAGGTATGGACATCTGGAGACAGGTTTGCACATTTCAGCCAATGTAAGCACACCCCAGCACGAGCTACAATGTGTAAATACTGTTTGGCAAAGGATTACTGGGCTTTACCCTCCTGCAGGTAATAGAAGTTTAATCCAAAGCCAGGAGTTTGCAGGCAGGACTGGAACAGGTAAGTGAGATGCCTTAAGCTGCTTACTGGAGATGTCCACAAGAGTCAAAGTAACAGAGAGAAGAAATCCTCCTCAGAAAATGATTTCTTGTCTGTAACTGAATGTTGCTGGGGGACACCTTCTTTCAGGAATTAGCAGCAATGCTCAGCCTGAGGCCAAAGAAAGAACTCCCTTTTCATTAACAGAAAATACCAATTAACCAGTGCTGATGGCAACACCTGCACTCAGTGATCTCTGACTGTGCCAATGCTCCTCCCATTCACCTCGTGCCACATCTAGAATAAACCTTTAGTCCAGGAATCTGGAGTGAATATAAACATACCATGGGACAATTCTGAAAACTCATGTAAAGGAACAGCAAAACATCCTGTTTGGTAAGCACTGAACACGTGCCTCAGTGTCCCTCAGCAGGGATGCTTTAGCATCCAAGGGCCAGCCAAGGAAAGTCATTCATGCTTTTTCCCATGGATGCTCTGATCCTTGTCTAGATGCCACATAACATCCCAGTGGTGAAAAATCAGACTTGAAACTCAGTGATTGAATCCAGCAGCATCAGAAACTGTAACTGCTCGTCTCTCCAGTACTGGGAATGCAGAACTAATCAGCCAGCTGTGTCTGTGTGTGTGTTTGCATGTCCTGCACACCACTACAAACCGTGCCCATGGCACAATCCCAGCTTGCTTACTGCCTCCAGATTAATGCAAAACCCTGGCTCACAGCTCTGTATGGCACAGCCTCAGGAAAACCCTGCCAGAGGCTGGCTCTGAAGCACAGCTGGAAAGTCCTCAGGAAAATGGCAAGATCTGCCATTTCTTTATGTCACGAGTGAAGTGGAAGAAGTTAAGAAATCCAAGATATGCTGGGGCTGATAATCACAAAAACAAGCTTCTCTTTTTGCATGGTCACATGTGGGGCAGACAGCTGGCACCCACATCTTGGGCAGCACTTCTCTCCCAGCCCTGGGCTGTCCTGTCCTCCACAGTGCTGGCAGTGGCCATGGGCACAGCCTGGACACAGTGGTGCCACTGGGGGCTCCTGGGGCTCTCAGCTGTGCTACAAGCCAGAAGAAAACACACTACTGCTGCCCCATGGGAAAAGCCCCATCATCTTCCTGTGACAGGACCAGATGCCAGCAGGTTTTAAGCATTTTCAGCACCATTCTACTTTCCCAGTCAGCAGCAATTTCCACCTGTGTGATGCAGGAGCTGATGAAAAACCACAGGAGGGTCCCCATGAGACTCAGGTACCCTCCTGGCCCTGGCAGGGGCAACCTGCTGTGACTCTTGGCCAAGGTGGTCTGAGATGTGCAAGAGCAGCTACCCAGGGACCCTGGGCAATCCTTTATTTCCCCATGTGTGCACACTGAATGGGAAAAAGCCTGAGGGGACAGGAGAAAAGAGTCATTCCAACTCTTGCTGGCCCTGGGGAACAAGGACTGGGGAAAAGGAAGAGCTGTCCAGGAGCAGGGCTATGGTGGGACAATACTGGGAGCAGTGAGAGAGTAACTGGAAAAAATTGACCAAAGGCAGCCAAGTTTCAATGCAGACATAAGTGTGGGTGACACCTGCCAGAAGCTGGCCAGAGCAGAGCTCCCCCTGCCCAGGCTTTCTCAGAGCAGCCAGGCTTTGCAGGGAGAAAGAAAAAGGGGGAAATGTCAAACAACTGGATATTTTCCCCTTTTCCAACACCAAACTCTTCTGTCAGGGGAAACAGAACCCTCTGCATCCTATCTCAACACAGGCAATGCCCTCAGGAAGTCTGATGTGAGGAGACAAGCCAGTACTATGAGACATCTTTTCTGTTTAATTCCATATTTCATTTTGGTTCTGGTTTTCAGGGCTCTCTGAGCCAGTGTCCATCTGCTCTTGGCCCATCCCACTGCTCTCAGAAGAGTTCCCACAGCCACCATGCTGCCATTGGCTGTCCCCAGGCAACTCCTTCCACACTGAGAGTACAGCCAGGGTACACCTCACCTTGGAGCTGAACATCAGGAAACCATATGAACTTCCTTTCCTCCTGCCCCTCATTCATAAATTTAATAAAATAACAATAACAATAATAATAATAATAATTATAATAATAATAATAATTAAAACAAAGGCTTATTGGAGCTGTTTCTGCTCAACTTTCCACAGTCTCTTTTCATGTCACTCTCTGTAATCAGATTTTTCAAGAAATACTGTGAGAAAAAAAGAATAATAATAATAGTAATTATTATTATTAGAATAATAAAAAGCATCTGGAACCAGCTCAGAAGATTTCTAATGCTTTTCAGCTTGACTGACTTGGAGTGCATTGACCACACCATTTATATTTTCTTCAGGTACCTGCAAGAAAACAAAAAAGAAAGGTCACGTTCCAGGAAGGAAAAGAGAGGCAGGAGACAAAGCCAGATCATTCCCAAGGATACAGACACTTTGCTGTTTTTTGCTTACACTTGAAGCTTGCTGAGAAAGGGCCCCATGTACAAGGACACCCCTGTTCACCCCTGGCACCCCCAGAGCAAACACTGGAGATGCAGATGATTTGCAGTTGTAGGGGGGGTGCTGGTGGGGAGCCAACTCTTTCTCTTTCCTCTTTCTCTCCCCTTCTTTCCCTTCCTTTTGCTGGGGAAGCATTTGCATGCCAGGAGCACCCTACAGGTCTGAGACCTGCAAGTGTGGAGGGGAAAACCCTGGTGGGTGACAGGAGAACATGCCCATTAAAAGAGGAAGAGAGCTTCCAGTCTGTTTGTGGTGTATCTGTGCTTTCTTATCCAGTCTTCTGAGGAGACTTAAGCATAGAAGTTCATATAATTTATGGGTCTCTTTTCATGCTTACTGCAAGAAAAACCTCTTGTAACAGAAGATGTAAAAGATCTCAGAGTGACTCACTGGAAGAGAAGAACATCAAAAGTAAAGTTACATCTGGAACAAAAAGTGTGACCTCTACATAGAAAACTCCAAGAGCTCCACTGGCAGCTCTTGAAAAGGAAAGAGGACTGAGGGAAAAAATAGATTATCTGGAAGTTGCTGCAAGAAGCCAAAATAATTCATGTCAAGTAAATAGATGAAGGAACTGTCTCCTCTACAATGTATTTAAGGCCAAGAGTACAATACCTGAATTCACTGGACACTCTCAAGAGCTCAGACAGTGGAAATACAACTGGTTGTGTCTTTCTGCAAGGCTTGTAACAAAATTGAGGGAAAACCCCATAAGAAATAACAAGAAAAATGTTCAATTTTAGAATAGGAAGATGAAGTAACAGCAGTCAACTCTGATGATCTATGAACAAAAGTACTTCGGAAAGGAAGAAAATAATCTTAAAAAAAGCATAAAGCAAACTCTTCTGGTTTGTCTGGAAAACCCCAGGACATCTCCACCAGAGGGAACAAGACTTTGAGACAGGACTCTTCATTGATTCCCCTTCTTTTTCCCAGTATAATGAACACTGCAGTGGAAGAGTTGTTTGACTCTTGTCCTCTACATAAGATAAGGAGAAAAGGCTAAGAGTCAGTGTTTTAAACACACTCTAGTCAGCCCCAGCAGGCCCAGGGGTATGGGTCTCTCATCAGCACTGGACAGAAGCAGGAGGAAGCAGCTCTGGCCAGCTGGCTTTGACCTGCACAGACACTTCTCCATGAAACACAGCAGTCCTTCACTCCCTGCAAAATGCCTGACCCCCTCAACAGCACTGAAATTATATCAATCACCCCACAAATGTTTTGGCAGGGTTTTCTCCAGGACAGATGTTAAACAGTTTTGATTTGTAGAACCCATCCTAGTTTGTCACCAGTGGAAGAGTCCCCCAACCCTCCCTGCCCCTTGGAAATGAGCCTTGTCCCAAGGCAGCCTGGTGCACTGTGTTCACTTCCCAGGTAGTGTGCAGATCAAAGCACTGACCATGAAGGAATAAGCAAAGCTCCAAATTACATCCCAGACACAGCTCCAGCCTCTTCAGAAGCAAAATGCTGGTGAAAGAGAGCAAGACATCTGTGAACAGGAGGCAGCAAGAGCCGAGTACCTGGAAAGGCAACTCTTCTTCCTTGCTCTCTCTAGAGGGAGCTGGGAGCCATGGTCTCTCCAGACCCTCCATCACTCAGGGTACAAGCCAGAGACCTGGAGGGTCCCATCTCAACCCTGTTTCCCAAAAGGATTTTGTCTTGAGCACAAGTCCTGATTACCAAGGCAAACATCTACAGCTACACTATGGCAGGAAGACCTGAGTATTATACCCAGGTCAAATAAAAATTAAGCAACAAAAACCACTTTAAAAAGCACAGGAGAAAAAAGATCAGATCAAAGGGAAGAAAATGTTTTTATATAGTAGTCTAAATTGTTGACAAGAGGTACTGAAGTACCTTAATTAAAGAAAGGGAGAATTTAGAGAAAGGGTTCAAAACACACTTAGTCCTTGAGAAATGTCATTGGAAGTCAAAGTATCTGGGTAGCACAGTTAGGGAAAATGTGAAAAATTAGGTCAGGGTCCTGGCCAACAAAACCACCCTAGAGCCAACAAGCATCCAGCACACCCACAGCAAAGTCAGGCAAAAAATGCACCTTCCAAAGGATGGAAAGGTTTGATAACTAGAACAGCACTGCCTAGGTGAAAAGGCTTTTAAAACCATACATAAAGAAAACAAGAACAGCAAAGAAAAACACTGAAATACAGCTTTGAGTAAGGGAGACCTGCATGGCCTCCCTGATACCCTGCCAGCTGCTCAGGGGCAGGATCTGCAGGGCCTGGAGATGAGGCACTCTGAGAAGGTGGAGCTGCCTGCAGAGTCATCACAATTGTATGGAGTAAGTTTTCAGTTATGTATCTACTTTAACTGATAGGGCTGAGCTCTCCAGATATGGCTTGACGTGTAGAAGCACTCTGCACCTTGTGCTCTGCACAAAAAGTGCACACCTGAGGCCACACAATGGGCAGAAATGTGAGGCAAAGCTAACAGCATTGATTTTTAAATGGTGTTTTATTAGCTTATCTTATCAGCACAGTTAATATTAAGGAAAAATAAGACAAACATATATAACACTTTGACCTTTGCTATCTAAAATAATATTTACTTTCACTCTTTACACACATGACCTATCAGCTGTGAATGTTCACACCAACTGTGGAAAAACAAAATAATTTGAAAACTCCCAAACCTGCTGTGATCTCACTAGAGCTTTTACAGGTCAAAGGTAGGATTAGAATAGTGAATTTGCAAGTGATAGAAAGAGAATATGCAATAAAGGGCACATTTAAGACAAAAATGAACAGCATAAAGCAGCTGACTCCCTCCTTCAGGACCAGGGAAATGGGTTCCAAGACAAATGTTATCCTGTTTGTGGCTACAGGCACAGGATTTTCCCTTTCTAGGGAATTCCTCATTTTTGAGGGCATCTTCTTTGCAAAGGAAGAGCAGAGGTAGGCCTAGAAAGTAAAATACCCATCACTATAAAAAAACAAAGAGAACTCTCCAAGGTTGGCAAGACTCTCATGTTGATGACTGTGCTGCAACTGCTTATGGGCACTCATGAGAACAAACACAGGAACAATCTTATCTGCTTCAAAATTGCCTTCTCTTGCTGGGCTGGAAATTATTACTTGATTATCAAAAAATAGGAAGATGCAGGGACAGCAGAGCTGATGGATCTCAGAAAGCAAAGGTTAGGACAATGCAGGCACCAAGAGATGAAGGCAGAGATCTGCCAACTGGGACACTGTCCAAAAAGTTCCCAACACACAAAGGCACCTTGATGACTCACCCTTAAGGGGAAGGAAGCACCTAAGGAAGCACTTTCCCCTTAGGGTGGGTTGTCACAGCATTGTCCTGAGAATCTGGAGCCTACAGCTGGTTTTGGAAGCGAATTGAAGGGTTTGTGGCTGTTTCTAATAAAAGATACAGATTCAATGGAAGCAGCTGCTCAGGGAGGTTGTGAAGTCTCCATCCCTGCAGGTCTTTAAGGACTGAGAGTAGCTTTTTTTGAGAACAACACTCACTAACACAGTTTTACTTTGCATAAGACCAGGCTCAGTTCAGGAGCCTCTCAGGGCAGTGACAGCCAGCAGGCTGGAGACAGGAGATAGCTGGGCTACAAGGGAGCAAAGGCACTGCAATGAGCCATCCAGATGAGAAGTCACATTCTCATAATGGGTTTTCTAAGGAAAAGAATCTCCCCTAGACCAAAGAAGCTGCATTCATACTCACCAAGGCGTGATCAAACTTAAAAGTACTGATGTAGTAGGCTGGGATGTCGGCTGCGGCCAAAGGCTCAGAAATCTGAGCAACAATTCCACATTCATCTGTGGGGAGATAAAAAATCAAACACTGTCTGGAGGGGCTTGCAAAAGTCTCAGAGCTCACCAGCTCCATGCCTACATATGGAGAAGTTTGTCTTCACAAACATCAACCAGAAGGAATCTCTGTAAGAAAATGTATTCTTTCTCACAGAATCAAGTTTTTGGGCCACAACTATACATTGCACATTTAGTTTTATTACCTTCTTTTTGCTACAGAGAAACACATATTCTCCAAAGGCACAAAACCATTAGAACTGGAATGATTTAGAGGTCCAAAGAAAGGCACTGAACGATGTTCAAGGAGAAAGCACAAAGCCTAGCCCTATATATCTTTAACACCCGTTTTTCTCTATTATTAAACACTTGGCCCTGCAACTCTGGAAGAGGAGATGCTGACCCATTAATCCTGCACACATGGTTCCTAGGCTGCAGCCCACCACAGCCCCTGAAACAGGATTTCACACCACTTTCACCACAGAATCATCATAGAATGTTAAGGGGTTGAAGTGGACCTTAAAAATCCTCTAGTCCCAGATGGGCAGACACCTCCCACTGGAGCAGGCTGCTCAAAGCCTTATCCAACCCAGCTTTGAACACTGGGCCATCCACAGCCTCCCTGGGCAATCTGTGCCAGAGTCCCACCACCCTCACAGGGAAGAATTTCTTCCTGATATTTGATGTAAATATCCTGTGTTTCACTTAGCACCCATTCCCCCTTGTCCTGTTACTCCAGTTCCCGATGCAAAGTCCCTCTCTGGATTCCCTGGAGCCCCTTCAGACCCTGGGAGGTGCTGGGAGGTCTCCACAAAACCTTCTCTTCTCTAGGCTGAACCCCCTCAACTCTCCCAGCCCCTCTCTGCACTTGCTCCAACAGTTCCATATCCTTCTTATATTGGGGACACCAGACCTGTGTGCAGGGCTCCAGCTGGGCTCTCACAAGAGGACAGCAGAAAAAGCAGAATCACCTCCTTCAACCTGCTGACCATGCTCCTTTGGATGCAGACCAGGATTCAATTTGCCATCTGAGCTATTTGCTTGGCCTTCTGGGCTTCAAATAAAATTTAAATGGTTCATCTGTCTTGTTGCAGATCAACAGTGATGATACACTGTTTTCAGATGAAACCTGGAGTTTCACTGATTCAAATTCAACATCTGAACTTGATTTTAAATTAACATATCTAAACATCAAATATTTAGGGGCCTGGTCAAGGTCCTGATGTGCCATCAATGACATATCATGCCATTTCTACATATTTGCCTCAGAGATGTGTAAAGAGAAGGTACATGAACATTTCCTTCTTGCTACTTTGGGTGGTCTGGTGTAGAAGTTGCAATTAAACACAAAAATGGGCCCAATCCTTTTCAGATATGTTCTTGAAGCTTGCATTTTGTAACTGGTTCAGAGCCATTGCATTTCCTGAAGATCAGGCTTTTGTTGCAGTACTCAGATCAGACCCTTAAAATTGCAGGGGACATAACAGAAATAGAAATAACAAGAAAACTCCTGCAGACATGAAGCATTTGCTCTGTGCTACGTAGGAGCAATATCCTTTTGAGTAGAGAAAACAAGTGGCAGGACTGGATGTGAAATATATCTGTGAACAAGACCTCCACTAGGACTGCTATAAATCTATAAAAAAGTCTATTAGAATCACAGAATTATCCCAGCACTGCAGTGGAGTATGACAGTGCTTTCTGACCACCAGCTTCAGTAATCTACAATGAATTTCCATGCCACCCTTTAGCCCAGTTTTTCTTTTAACCAGAGCCCCAGCTGTAGCCACCTCCAAAGCCCAGCAGATGAATGCAATGCAGCTGGAACTGTTAAGCATGTAGCACTTTCAGGAGTATATCAGAAATCAAACTTAATAGGAGTCAGGCTTCTATTTGAAAAAAAATCATGTTAAGCTGCTGGCTCTTAAAATGCATCACCTCAGATGGATTTTTCCATTCCCCTTGAAGGCCCTGAGGTGCCTGACTGCTTGCACACCAGCTGATCCTCCAAATGTTACTCACCAAAGCCAAGAGGCTGCCCACCAATCCGCACCATCTTCCAGAGTTCACCAGATGCACTTGTAAACAACAAATTATTAGGAAATCTGTAAAAAAAAAACCAGACACCAATTAAAACACAGCAGTGTGTCAGATTCTGCCTGTGGGACATCTTCTCTTCCTGCATCCTTGATATGCATGAAGCCAACATAGGGCAGTAGCTTGGGCAAACTGGGAATTCTCAAGGCAGGTGAGGCAGATGCACCTGCCTGACCCTCCAGGTATCCTATGGCAAATCAGCATCTGCTGCTGGAGGTGGGCACAGGTACCCAGAGAGGCACAGGGAAAATTTTCTAAGCAACAGGCTGTGTCCCAGCTTTACAAATGTTGAGGCTGTGAGGGTTTGATTTGAGCTGCATTTGGAAACACCTAGGGATGGAATATGTTTCCATACCTGCTCTCAGGAATGTGAATGGCAACCACTGGTTTTGTGTCTGAGCACCATCAGTGCTTTTTTCTATATCATCCTGGGAGGTCCCTGGGACCACTGCAGAGGTCTCTATTTCCTAGCAGGGGAAAGGACACCAGAAGCTGAGAGAGTTGCTCAAGGTCAAGCAGGCAGCCTGTGAGAGAGAATTGGCCCTGCAAACTTCCCACACCCCAGGCTGAAGCTCCAGCTCTCAGGTTCCTCTTAAGACAGACAAAAGTTTACTCTAATAAGGTCAAAGAAACTTTCAAGAGGGCAATTTATGAATTTGAAAAACAAGTCCCGAGGCAGACTTGCCCCCAAGAACCAAACCTGAACTGCACTGTATGTCAAAAGCAAGCCTAGGCACTGCTGAGTACAGAACTCCTCTAACATCCAGACCTCAGAGCCTCCTGTGCTGCACAGCTGCAGAAGCACAGACACACACACACAGAGGCTGACTGCTCACCACTTGGCTCCTTCCTTGCTAGACAAACAAGTCACAGGCTCTGGTGGCACAGTGATGACACAGGACATTATCATCATAACAAGACTCTGAACCAAGCCCACCCATGTGTAAAACCAAAGCAGGAGGCATCACTGACATCCCCATGCTGATTTTGGCCTTTAGTAGGAAAACTTCAAACACCTACACCAGGTTTTCCTTTTGGGTTTTGATCTTAGAAGCACAGCTAATGAACAACAGAATAAAAATGCCAAAATCCCTTTGCTCCAGTATTCCTCTTTTGAAAGTGAGATAACCCTACATCACACTGATTTGTGATTTCACGGGGAGCTTGGACAGACCAGTCCAAAATTTAGACACTGGAACTAAAATGCTGGATTTTACTCAGAAGTGACAGGGTGTACAGGCCCATGACACCCACACAAAGATGGTCCAAATAATTAACATGGAGGAGCCTAAGCTGCTTCCTGCTCCTTTGAGAACATCTTTTCTTTTTTAAGGTCCAGTAAGCAAGGTGCAGGTTACTCTAAGACCAAAGCTCACCTCTGCTGTGTCTGGACATCCATGACCAGGGAGATGTAACCCTCAATGAGAGAAAAGGAGAAAAAGCGAATATGTCCCGAGTCTTCGTTGCCCACCACTGAGTCTTTTACTCTGAAGAAACAGAAGAGAATGACATTAACTCAGGCTAGAAGAGCAGAAAAAAGGGTTTTTAAAGCAGATATAGCCAGTGAAACCAGAAATGTTCTTACATTGACTTAGGGAAGTGATACTGAGTCCTACTGTATTATACTGATTTTATTATTTTTTTTAATTTTTATTTTGGAGGTGGAAAACTATCCAGTCCCCACAACTGAGAAAACTCTCCATCCCTGCCTCAAGGTCCCCTCACAAGAGGCTGTGGGCCAGGAGCCACAGGCACCAAGGGGCAGCAATCCAGCCAGCTGCAGTGCTCCAGCCCTGTGCAGATACATGGCACACTGACCTCTTACCTTCACTCTGAAAACACTCGGCTTTCCAAAGCCAGCTGATGTCTTTGGGCACCCTCAATCACCTCTTTGGCTTCCACCTGTCAGGACAACCCTCTTGAACCTGTGAAACCTCCCTCCCTCAGTGCAGAGAACTGGAGCAGCACAAGATGTCTGGGCACCCCAGAGGAGCAGTGGGAATCTGTGCCTCCAGACACTGGGCACACCTCTCCTGGAATCCCATCTCCCTGCAGGACCTACCCATTGGAGTAAAACATGACATCCATTAGGAGTGTAGCAACAGTGGGAAGGGTGTCAGGATCCAGGCTGGTGACGCAGAACATATTACTTGGGCTGGAAAGAGGATGAATGACAGGCCTCTGAACTGCAAGAGACACACACAGACACACACAGCCATGAAGCCACGTCTGCAGCAGGCTCCTGTCCCATCAGCCATTATACCATGCACTGGAAATGGCCACAGAGAAAGCTGGCAGTATTTGTAAGGCAGTGCCTCGTTGCTGAAGCCCTGCTGGCTCTCACAGAGAATGAGGGGTGTGTGGATAGTCTGCTCCTGTGCTGCTCTCCCTGCTAGAGAAGGTACAGGGTGGTATTACCCTGGATGCCCTGCCCAGCTCTCTGCTCTGAGAGGCTTTCAGGCCGCTGGGTGTATCCACATGAGATGAGGGGCAAGCTAAAGGAGGTGCCAAGAGAAACTGAAAAGTGGAAAAAAATGCAGACTTCCACCATTAAAAGGAAAGGTTATGGAAGGCACTTCTCCAGCTGTGGTTGCTGGCAGTCCATCCTGTTTTCTCTCATTTCTGGGGATCTATTTTGCTATAATATCTTGAAAAATCAAAAACCAGCTCCACACAGCAGTTTGTCTAACAGATTGCAGCCAGTATTTAGGCATGCAACCAATAGAGCAACACACCAAACTGCATACCAGTACATTATCAACATGTGTTTCACTGTTCTCTTTCTTGATTCTTTTTTTTCTTTAAGACTAATTTTCTTAAACAGGTGATAGCTCTTCAGTGATGAAACTGAGTGGCACTTAATAACTGATCCCTGCTTTTTCTGGTTATGGGCAAAAAATTACATGCCTATAGATAACATAAGTTGCTCGTTTTCCTGATCATGCCTTTTGGCTTGATACTTGCTCCTCTAGCCTGCAAACATCCTAATTTTCTGTACAGCCCTGGTCTCATTGTGGCCTTGATCCTCACTGGCACTGAAGTGTGAAAGCTGAAAAACAATCTTCTCTGTGCATCACTGCAATATTTAAACAAGCTTTTAGAGAAGCCATTTTCCTTTGGAATGTTGAAGCATGGAAATATGGGCTACAGACAACATTATTTTTGCAACTGCAATGAACTATACTTTAACCTTCTGTCCTACAAAAGGCATGTCTTCTCTAGAAAAACTAGCATTAAAAGGTCAAAATTCAGCCCAACTTACTAGCACTGCTGAGAAAGTTAAGAACCTACTCAAAAACCTTGGTTGTACTGGGATAGGTTTGTAAGATTATAATCTTACAACAGGATAAACATTCACCCAAATGTTGAAGCTAGGAGACAGGACTCCCATCCCATGTGTCAGGGAGACCAAATCCCTGGCAAGCTGAGCCTGTGCTGGTCCTTACCTAGTTTTGGTTTGACAAATCCATTTGTTACCCCAAAGTCATCAGCAGCCACTGTCTCCCCATTCACTACTCTGAGGATGGTGAACTCGGCAGCCAGCGTGTGCATCACGAAGGGCAGGTCTCGCTCACGTACCTGAAGGTGACAACAGGATTTACCTGGTGATGGTATGCACCAGAAATGACAAAACACTACAGTGGAAGATACATTAGTGCACAGCAAAGTGGACAGGACTCCTGCTCGAGCCAGTGGATAGTTACCATTTAGGTGTATCTCAAGAGAAGCACAATTGGTGATATCGCTGGGAGTATTGGTAGGATTAAGCCCAGAGTACTTTTATGACTAAAATGAATGTGGAGATTTCTAAGTGGGAAATGCTTCATCTGTTTTCCAGCATTCCTTCAACAACTCTGCACTGCCTGTTCTTCAGTCTTGTTTCCTCAGGAAATAAGGCTGTGCCTTGTGTGCATGCAGACACATGTGTGTGTGACACAGAAAGAGTCTGTCTGTCTATATCCAAAACAACTTTGGAGCCTCTTGGCCATCACCAGCCAACCTGACAGCAGACACAAACTTCCAGAAAACCAGTGTCTGAGTGATGGTGGGAAGTGCTACCAGTTTCTCCATTTCAGAAGAGATTGTAGTGTGGGCTCAGCACTCTCATTAGACACCAGACAACCCATGACAACAAATGCCTCATCCCATGGCAAAAGCTCCTGGGATGTCAGAGGGCCTAACTACAAGGAACAGAGCTCTGGAGACAGGATACTTTGGTACCTCTGCCACCCCCAGACAACTTGTTCCCAGAACTGCCCGACTGAACTTGCATCTGGTGGCAATAACTCTGCCTGGTCCCCTCATGTCCTCTTACCAGGATGAAGTCCGTCTGATAGGTGGAGAGCATAAACACTGAGATGTTTTGGTCAGCTAGAGGTGCTATGACTGACTTGGCAATTTTGGTCACTCCGATGGGCTGGGAGCTGGAGAAACCACCCCCACCAGACACCACGTTGAGGGCAAGCCATGTTGCATCAGCCACGCTCAAGTGCTCCGAGGAAGGAAGCTCTGCAGAGACAGAAGGGGAGGACAGAGGTTTGTTTTAGAGGCAGGGAGAGCCAGGTCCACTATGTGCCAGTATGTGCTTAGCACAGACCTCAGCAAGGGTGAGATGAGTCCCCTTCATCCCAACCTCCTGGGCTTCCCATGCTGCTCCACAGGCTCCTACTCTGACATTCTTTCATGTACAGGTTGCAACAATTTCCACAGCAGGATTCACACAGACTGTCAAGGACAACACAGGGAACTGCAGGCAGCTCAGCAATTCACTTGGGTGCCAGTGACCAGTTCTGTTGACATTCCCAAGTGTAAACCACCTCTGGTGGTTGTCCTGATTACAAAAGGAGAGTGCCAATGTGGGTGTAAACAAACTGTGTATTTTACTCTCCTCTACATCATTCCTGACCAACTGTTAATTATAGGTTGTTTTCAGGAGCTGCTCATCCCATACCTGGACACCCCAAGCTACAAGCTGGGTGTTAAATTAGGTAAGGGAGAAGAGGCATACCCTTCCAGGCAGGGTAGTGTTTCTTCATCACACCTATGACTCAGCTGTGATAATTCCCCTTTGGGCAACCACCAGCACACTCACAGCCATCCTGAAGGGGGTAATCCCTGCTAGTGGGTCATAATGGACACCAATAAAATAGGAGCTGTAACTTCGACCATCAAGAACTCTCAAAAATGTCCTAGGACTCACACTATTGCATCATTCCACTGTGAAAATCCCTGCCCTGTGGGAGGTACTGAGCATTCCTGCCTGAACCTGAGTGTTTATAATCTAGACACAACCACCATCAGCACCACAGATGCATCCAGAGCAGGACCAGAACTTCTACAGGACCATGGCTTTTGACTGCATCATTTGGCAAGACTGCAATCAGCAGCCTGGCCAGGGTGCCAGTCTTCTGTGTATCACTGCATATATTGCAATCTTTTTATTAAACTGTAACTCCAACCTGAAATCTCCCTCAAGGTAATTCTAGGAGGATTCTCCTTGCTGGTTTACTTTCAAAGCAGCACAGTGATCTTGGACTTAAATTTCTATCATACAATTTCTCCAAACATTTTACTCAAGCTGTTCTGGCCTCTTTTGTTTCCGTTTTCCCAGTCTAATCTAAACCCAAATTTTGTACTCCTGGACTGGAGATGGAGGTTGACAAAGCAGCCTGGGCACTAGCCCTAGTCTTTGAAGATGCAGTGCAAGGCACCATATGCATTTGTGGGCTCCTGTCTCCATCTCTAAAGCAGAAGAGCCCCACAGCTCTGCAAGGGATGGATGGTGAAACACGCATGGTGGTGTAACACTAGGGATTACAAAGTAAGCAAATACAAAAATAATGCAAATTTCTTTAAAAATGGAAAATACTAAGGATAATCTCATTCCACTTGCTTCTAATCTGTTGTGGTTAAGTAGTTAAAAATTTGCAGCTAAACTGTTTAATACAAATTATTAATGATTTAAAAAAATCGTTAATGTATTAACAGTCCAGAAAACCAGATGCAGTCTCTGGAATGAAGACATACACTGCTCTGGATTTTCAGTTTTTGTTTCGCAAGTTATAGAAACAAAGAGTTCAGATCCAGACTAACAAATGCATAATCCCAGCAAAATCTACTTGGCATAAGGAAGCTGATCTCAGATGCAGATCCTTCCAGCAAGGACACAGCAGATGTGCCAGGGGAGGTCACACATTTAGCTCCGAGGTGAGATGCAGCCCAGGAGCCCCAAAGCACAAACCCCAGCATTGTTGCTCCTGCAGTCAGCACTCTGGCACTTTAGGCAAGTGTCTGCATGTCTCCATGTCCACACACTCCTGGCTCCTCCATGCAGAATCCTTCCTTTCTCCTTCAACAAGACCTTGGGGAGTTGTTTCTGTACAGCCCCAGACACTGTGTAATGAATTCCTAACCTCGTCCTCTCCCAATCCTCAGGCACTACTTCCCTGAGACACTGACAACACTGAAAACCCAAAATGATGTGAATAACAAACACATTTTGCTCTCTTCAATAATCTCAATTGCGTGTAGCATGAAAACAACCCTGAGCATACACACTGCAAACAGCAGGGGCACGGAGGGTTCTGCTTCTGCATTTTGATGTTTAGCTTCATAAGCCAATGTTTCTTTTATAATAATCACAGCTTACATGGAATGAAAACTAGACACTAGGGAGAGGGGGTAAGTTTGTGCATTAATCAACAGCATGTTAAGTCGAAGAGACCTGTGCAAGTTGCTCGAAGCAAATTATTGCAGCAAAATACCATTTTCTCATCAGCCCTTTGCATCAGAAAAGCACCTCCAAACCCAAGCTTCCTACATCGCCTGGCATGGCAAAAGTAGAGGTCAAAACAACTGCTGCTGAGTCACATGTTTCAGGGTCCTGTTCTCACCAACTGTGAGATCCCACCTGTATTGGGCACATCCCAGGTGTGCCCAAACCCACTAATGACTCACTACTGGCAGCAAGACCACAGCTCATTTACTGCTCTATAAACAGAGTAGATAATATTCCTGCTTTGTACAGGTGATGAGGACTGCAATTAATTAAATAACAGTTTAAACACAATTTTGGGCCAGGGATGTGATGGAAGATGCAGTATTTCATGGTGGACAGAGGCATTATCCTATTTCACTTCAGGAGCAGCTGTGCTGGATGAGCTGCCCCAAGAAGACCTCATCAAGCTCTTCCTCAGGGGGAAGGAAGGCTGATTTGCTCATTGCACTTGTAATTACTCAGAAGTGTTAATAATTTCTGGGTTTATATGTTTAACAGGCCCTATGAAGTGTGACTAAGGCCATTGCATTTGCTTAAGTAATCTGCTTCTCATGATTCAATTAACTTGGAAAAATATACAGGAAGTGATTGAAATACCAATTTTGGACACTGTTTCCACTAGGCAGCCAGACAGAAAAGTATAGCCCAAATTTTAATGAAACAAACCTAGTCTGAAGGCTCAACAAATTCATCAAAACAATGTTAAATAAGCCATGTGGGATGGTGCTTTGCCTAGGAATGCTGTCAACCCAAAGTGAGCTGAAAGCACCACTTTTAACACTAGCACAGACTCAGTGAGCCAGAATAAGGTAATAAATAAAGAGCAAAATGAGGAATTGCCAACATTCCAGTACCAAATCACCATCACCACCACTTTCCCCACGGGAGGACAGAGCTCCAGGTCCCCACAGCTTCAGCACTGCCACATCCCTTGTCCTTCCACTGGGCAGAAATCTCTCTGCTGGGCTCTCAAGATCCTCTTGCAAATGGTTTATCAGAGTGCAGCCACTCCCACTTCTGATCATGGGGAACATCTCAACTCTGCCTGAGAAATACCTCTAAAAGGTCAGAGATTTGAGCTTTGTTTGTTATAACCAGGGTTTTCATTTTGTCCTTTGTCTTGGGTTGCATACATTGGGGATGAAGCCCTAAGATTTTTCTGGTTTTGCTGTGTCAGGCTCTGCAGAGTTGCTAGAAGGCACCAGGAGCAGTTCAGCTGCCTGCAGGCTCCACAACCATCATTTGCTGCCCAACATGACAGCTACCACAGACCAGAAGAGCTGGCTTCCAGACTCAAGCTGTCATTCCATCCACGGTCTCTGGCATGGAACACCACCAGCCTCATCGAGATGTGATCATTGTCATAGTCCAGGATGATATTCCCTTGCAATCCAACACTAGGTCAAGTGCTGGTGGGCTCCAAAAGCCTGTGGGGCTGCTCTCCTTTGGCACAGTTATCAGACTAATGCTAGTCCCTGTGCAAACCAAACCCAGCCAACATTCAAATAACATTTAGGGCATGAGGAACTGTTTATTCACAGCACAGGTGATTTACAAGGTATGGAGTCTGTCCAGAGCCTCACTGGCCCATCTGGCAGCCCCAGTTGAAGTAGAGCAGCTTCCCTAGCATGTCATCCTGGGATGTGAGGTGGTATCACATCAGCCAGGATTGGCTCCTGAGCTCCAAAATCAATGCCATTTCCAAGGAGGACAACAAACATTGGCTGAAACCCAAACACAATTGAATTGCTGCCGTTGGAGCACTGTGAAATGCTGTAAGTACTGTGAGCTACTGCTCCTAAAATATCCTTGGGAGGATGATGGTGAGATTCCAGCTCATGGGTCTTTGCAAGCAGCCAAGGAAGTCATAGAAAGCAGGGAAGGAAGATCTCCTAGTTTACAACCCTGACCAAAGAGTCAGTCTGACAGTGTCAGTTGCACAATATTAGAAAAACAACATTCTGCCTACATTTGCTATCCTGAAGACTCCTCAGTTTTAAACACTCTGCATAGCAAGAGGCACAGCAGTGGGAGAGAGCCCTACCTCTCCAAAAGAACACTGGAAAATGTGCAAAATGCCCTGAGAAAGGGCAACACCACCAGAACTTTTTTTTCCTTTTCTGTACCTAGTTTAAATGGGTTCACATTTCTCATGAAAAAGGTTATAGCTAAGGGGGAAATAACTGGAAGATGCACAGTTCCACAAGAGAAATGCATTTCACCTACCTACACTGATAGGGTGAGTCCTGTACCACATGCTGCTAACTCCCTTCCCCACAAAGACACTCTTGTGAGCTGTTTGCTGTGGACTCTTCCAACTTTAGGACAATCAGACACCTCTCAGCTTCCAAGTGAAACTGTAGATAAATTATAGATTTATCCTAGTGCTTGGAGAGAAATGAAGACCCTCAGCTGGTTTCCTCCTTTGGTGTGGTATGCTGGATGAAGTTCCAAGCACTTATCTTCACTCAATGCTCAAATTTGTACATTATAGCAGAGTGCTCTGAGTGATGTGCTACTCCCTGGTTTCTTCTGCTACTCTGAATGAATCAATTGCTCATTTGATTCATCATTATTAGACTTATGCTTGCAGCCACAGTTAAATCCAAATATTAAAAAAAAGAATGAAATTAAAAAATATTGTGGACCTTCTAACCAGAATTCTGGCTTTAGAAACCTTCCACTGTACTTATTTCACCTTTAATAGTTTCCCTCTGCAAAAATGGCAGGTAGAGTCTGGCTTGTATTAAAAAGATAGAGATAAAGGCTCCTGCAATAACAGAACCCCAATCATAAGTCAAAAATATAAGTGCTGCCAACTGCAAAAGTCATGATAAATTGGGAGAGCTGTTGCCCAAAGCCAAATGGCAAGACAGTTTATGTGTATATATATATTTAATAGGATCTTTATGTTTATTAAGGGGTTCTCTTCCCACTCCCCACATTGCTCCACAGTTTTAAAATCCCATCCTAAAATGAAGTGAGGGATTATCTGGGGTTGTAAAGCCTGATGCAAAGCCTAGGCACCTTTCTCCCTTCTGTGTCAGCAGCACCATGCTCAGGAAACATTTCAGGAAACTTTTATTCTTGCAGGCACTGAGGAAACTGGCCATATGAGCCCAAAATTCTGAGGGGAGAGTGGGTGGAAGATAACACCTGAATCTTGTTTCTTTTGAGAAATCAGGCAAAGTGAATATTCCTTTAATGTTGTGAAATCGAGTACTGTTTCTCACTTCCAAAAAGCAGTGTGAAAGGGGTTAAAGCAGGATGAAGATACTTATTCATCAGTTTCTCTAGTGTGCTAAAATCCAGACAGAGCTCTAAAGCTTGCCCAATGGCTAGCTTTGTGTATTCTGGTCCTTACTACTCTGGCACTACAGAAATTTTTCCTGCAGAATGCTTTGTTCTCCTGCACAGACAAGCAAGTGATCCAGCATTGTGCTTCCTCCACAGGAGCCCACCAGGGCAGCAAAAACATCCTGGGGATGTTAACACTGTGAAACATGACTTTTCAGAGGATACAAATAGCCTGTCTATTGTCCTCAAAGCAGGCTGCCACCTTTACACTTAATAACTTAATAACTGTGAGCAAAGATTTTTGCTGCCACCTAAATTCTAAGCAAGATCCCGTGGGCAGTTTGCAGCAGAGAGAGGTGGCTGCCAGGCAGAGAGTACTTGGTGTGAGCTTGATCTGAGGGCCACAGAGCACTCCCACACCAAGAGACTTTTCTAAGCACAAGAGCCAAGCAAGATGAATGTTCATCACTTAGCTTTGAGCTGGTGAACATGGTTATTAGGTCCAAAAAGTTATTGCTTATGTGTACAGGAGGAGAAAGAAAATCCCACAGCTTCAATCCAGCTGAAATCATCTCACGTGCCAGCAGGTTTGAGATCACCCTGGGGAGAAGCCAGCATACTCATGACCAAGCAGCTTTTGCTATTTTTCCCATTTATGCTAGTGGTTTGGTCAGCTGTCACCTTCCTCAGAGGACAGTACTGGAGGTGATCAGAGAATGGCTTTTCCATGCCATCTGGTGCATCCTTCCTGTGACAGGATGTCTTCAACTGGAGCACTTTGCTCCAAGCCCCATCCAACCAAACCTTGAATGTGTCCAGGGATGGGGCAGCCACCACCTCTCTGGGCAACCAGAGAGGTTCTGCCAGAGGCAGGGACAGAATTAACCCTGCAAACATGAGTTGAGACATGAGGAATGCAGCACCTCCAGTCTCTGCCTGCAGTGAGCTCGGGCTCAGGCTCACACACATGAGTCAGCAGCAAGACATCCAGTGCATGGCAGGGATTTTAAAGCTCCACATGTTCACTAGATAAAAGTGGCAGGTTTCTCCAGGATCACAGCAACAGGGACAGAAGACAAGGGTGTCATCTGAGCCCTTTATTGGAGGGAAATACAAATACAATCTTTATTTTATAAAAATGAGTAGACTCAAACTTGAATTTCTTTGTCTTTTAGTGCTCTTTGTGCATCTCAATTTGCTCTGGATGCACCTGGGCATCTCTGCAGGACTGGATCCACAGCCAGGAAACCTTGCCACCTCTAACTGTATGCTTCTGCATTTCTGACATTCTCCTAACAGAGCATGCAAAACTGAGAGGGTTTTTTTATTCCAAACACCCCCAACAGGGAAGCTGTGAAACCTGTCATCTCATTTTCCTCTTTAGGTATTATCCCACTCACACAACTGTCAAAAGAACATTGTTAAGTTCATAAACTCAAACACTCTGCAGGCGGAAGTAACAGCTTGATGTTTTATATATCTGACCTCAATGTTTCTGTGCCTCAGTTTCCTACCCATAAAGTGGGCACAAACCCCCTCTTTCTTTGAAGCCTTGCTCTCAAGAACCAGCTGACCTGTTCAGCAGAGGTTTATTTACATCTCACAGCTGAAGCACTTCACAGCTAATGCGAAGCAGCATGGAAAATTCCTGCACAAAGATCTGAATATCTAAAACCAGGTTAGAATGGCAGGGACTGGGAAGTTTTGTTCTGACCCCTCTGAGCATCTTTGCTTTGTCTCTGAAGGAGGAAGCTGTTTGTGCTAGTGCTATTCCAGGGATAATCAGGTAGGTTAGAAAAGCAAAGGTCTCTTAATTTCCACTATCAAGACCATAAGACAGACTGAGGAAAAGAAAGAAAATGAAAACAAGAAGTAGACAAACAAGAATGCACTCTAGGGAACAGCAAGCACTCTGAGCCTGTCAAAGTCCCCCTCTGTGAGCTCTGAGCAGCTGGCTCAGAGCATGCAGCACAGACCAGCTCTCCCCAGACACACACCTCCTAGGAGTGTTCCCAAAGCAATTCCAAGCAGTGCATCTTCACTTCTCACATGACATTTATCATGTACTAGTCCTTGCCTGCTGTTACAGATTTTCTTAGAATTTATGGAGTAACTAACTCTAATTAATTACTGCACCAGTGCAATTTTCTCATGTTGTCCTGTCAATTCAGTACAAGCTCTACACAGTACAATAACCAGTTTGAATTTTCAACTATTCATGTGAATAGGACAAATTACATATGCAGGGAATTACACATGTGACTCTGGGTCCTATGTCCATTTAATGGAAACCACTGTTATTAGTCACACAAGGGAGTCCTCTAAGCCCATTACTGGAGAGAAATGATAAACACATTAATCCCACCTTTATTTCATAAAATAAACAATAAATTTTATAAATTTTATAAAATAATATAATTATAAAATATAATTATGAAATAAACAATGATTTTATAAAATAAATAATTTATTTCATAAATTTTAGTAGACCCAAAAATCTGCCTCAAAGAGCACTGAGGTCACCCAGGGCATTTTTTTAAGCCCTGTTCTCAAAGAGAGAGAAATGACTCCTACTAGACACGTCAAGGGATTTAATATTGGGTATTTACAGCCACCTCAGGAGCTACAGCAGATATTGTATAAGCTCAGCCATCCTCACTGAAGCTTCACTGTCCATGTAAACAATCTTCAGGGGCAAGTGAATATTCTGAAACAGAAACTTTTTATGTAAAGTACCTACCTTTCCTAAACTGTCCCATCCACCATCCCCCAGATCACAACTATTTCTGCAGCCACTGTGATCCAGCAGCTCCTGAGCAAGGCCTTCATAAAAAAATTTAGGAAAGGGGGACTACACTGCTGCAAAGCCTTTTCACTGTTATACACATGCCCACATATCTGCATGAGCCAGGAAAGTCTGACAGGCAAGCACTGGAGGTGTCAGGTTCAAAGGTGGAGAAGTCTGTATTTTTACCACTAATGCTACAGTTACAAAGTCAGCCCAGGCACAACGTCCATGCCCTGGGATGATGGAGGAGGACAGTGTGGTGTTGGTTCTCTTTACCTATCTGGGAACACAGGCACCACTTTTTTAGTAGATGCTAAAGGATCCTCAGCTCTGCTGGCATGGACACACAGCCTTCACAAATTTTGAGGAATGAGGTGAAGTAGATCCTGAGGTGTGGCACTGTCCTAGAAAGTGTAGTAGCTAGTCTGCTAAAAGCAGCAGAAGTGGGAATGTATTTATGCTAGTTCCAGAGCTGGCAAAGGAGCATGTGCTGATTAAAATTATTTTTTTCTGCTCAGCAAGTTCTCAGCTATATTTGTACAGAGCAGAGATGATGCCATGTAGCTGACTGATCCATTTACACCTCTGGAGTCCCCTGTTCATTCCCATCCCTGTTTCCCAGTTAAGGGTGCAGACAGGAATCTGGGCTGCTTCCAGCAATCCAATATGCTTGGCACACCACTGGGACTGGACAAACCAGTGACTTTTATCTAATATAAGCTGTTCAGGATCTCTCTACTGCCTGAAAACAGACAAGCAGAGGAAACTGAAAAGCCCATTTCTGGTGAAGAGCTCAAATACAGTGAATGTTATTGCTGGAGCCTGTTGTGAAAGCAAAAAGCAGCAATAACCAGATTAATACTCTCTGCTGCTCTTGCTGACTGTAAGAAGCAGGGGCAAGAAATGTCCTGCGTTCATAAATGCACAATTTCTGTGCAGCCTTTCTTTCCTTCTTCCAGACTTTTTTATATTTCTTTCCCAGCTAGCTTCTGGCTTGATGAGCGTATGCATGGGGGTTTGCAGGAATTTTGCTGCTATTGTAATTTTCTCTTGGCCTTGTGGAAGCCTTCTGGACTGCCTGTGGTCCTTCACCTGGGACTGACATGAAGGTGGCAGCAAGCAGAAAAGTAAGGTGAAGCTGCATTCTGGCTGACTACACAAGACTGCTGTTCCTGGAAGTGCTGCTGCAGTCCTGTGCTCTGCAGTGAGAGTTTTGGGTGCATCCTGGGTCATGTCCAGAACCACTGGCATGCCTCAGGCAGGGAAAGGAATAGGAAATGCCATTTTTAACAGTCATTCACTTCACATGAAAACATCATGTTTTGCTAAATGCCTGCCTATCCTCGTTCCAGTTAAAGGATGTGGAGATGTTCTGGATACACAATGACCCCACCCTGGGTCAGACCAGAGGCAGTTCCAATGGTGTCCAATGACAGATGTCATTGTTCTCGGGTGTTCCCACCTTGCTCTGAGACTACAGAATGGATACATAGCACCAATCAAATAATTACATCAGTTGAAAAGGGACTTCAGGACAGTGCAGACATATTTGCATGTCTGTGGACAAATCTGAGAGAAATCTGAGAGTGCTGGCTACCCAAGCCATCACCACCACAAGAATTACATCTGTTGTCTTTGTGTCATTTGAGCCCATCATCATAAAAAAACTGAGACCCTTCCTAGCTGCCAGCTGTGCAGGCCAGCTGAGCTTTGATGAATTCCCAGCCCCTGACACTGCCAGAGATGCAGGTGACCTGGGGTGGTGCTGGGAAAAGGATTCACAGCAGCTCAGTTTCCAGTTTGTGAGATATCTTTCTCCTCCCCTTTTTCTACTCTGTGAATTTGTGGATGGACAGAGAGGATGTTCAGTAGTGTCTGAACTGGGAAAATTTTTCATTGGCTGGGAGGGGCCAAATTATTCCTGAGGTGTCATCCATCTGCCATTTCTGAAAAGCCAAGCATACAGCTCTAAGTGCTGCACACACTCACTCAGGCAGATCCTCCTTTTCTATAGATGAAGTCCTTAAAGCAAAGGCTGAGTCACTCCAGCCAGCACCTTTTCAAAGGCTTGGTACAAGAGATGCTAGTGGGGGTGAACCTTCCCCTCCTGCCAAAGCAACAGCTTTACCAGAGGGACAGGATCTATCAGCTAGCCTGGAAAGAGGCAGGGACTGCAAATAATGCCAATGACTCCCTCTCCCCTGCCACTCCTCTGTCTGCTTACATGACACTTTAGAGCTGTCCTTCCCCTCTGACTCAGCACTTCATCCAAAGGGGTCTGAGGCACGGGCAACTTATCTGAGACTGTGAAGGGGCTGCTCTTCTGGAGGGAGATAGCTGTGACATTTTTCAAAATCTGCTTATGATTCAGGGCTAGACAACTGCTACTCATTTCTACTTACATGCACACATCACCTGCAGACAAGACTGCCTCCAGAAATGGGATTGCAAAGCTCATCCCCCTCTGCTCTGGAGGGGTGCACGTGGGTGCAGCCTTGCCAGCACTGGAGGGGTGCTCCCCTTAGCCCCATCCTGCTCTCCACCAGCCACACCAGCTGCCACACCAGCCTTACCCTGGGTAAGAAAAACAACCACTGATTTTATTGAAAAATACAAAAACAAGTTTTCCAGGTAAACCAAACCAGTGCACACAAGCTTGAGAGAGAAATGAATGCAGATGAGTTTTTTTTTATCTCACCTCCTCCCACCAGTGCAGGGATTTGGCAACATTACATCATCCCACACCCCCACCCCCTGGATCAAACCCTGCAAAGGCACAGCTTCTGCTGAGGCTGCTGGAAGCAATAGCCAGGAAAATTAACTCTCTGCTGTGCAGGACACACTTCCCAGTGGCCAGCAATGACCCAGCGCTATTACAGACAGGGATGACTGAGTCCTCAGAGATGTGCAACCCCAGCAGCCTCTGCATCCAAGTATTTATCCAGCTGAACAAGTATTTTTATAACAGGACAAAGAGTATGAATTGGTCCCAGTCTGTTCCAAACGCAGGACAGGGCAAAAAAGCACCTGATACCTCAAGGACTAGGCTAACGGTTTTGATAGAGGGACACAATATGACTGAGTAGGATCATCAGTTTCCACCCATAGACTTCAATTACACAGATCCGGGTACTGTGAGTGTAAATCTCCTCAAGCCCCACGTGGCCTTATGGAGCAGCTGCTGGCTGAGGCACGGGCATCTTATAGAGAGTAACACAAAAGCTTTTCTTTGCAGGAAATTAAAAAGCAAGGAAACAAACATCAGCACTTGCGCAAGCCCCAGACTGACTCAGACACAAAATTACCTTGAGACTGTTTGTGTTCCAGATCAATGGATCAGCTGCAGTGTGGGGCAATTAGCACCTTGAAATTAGCCAGAGGGCCGAGGGGTGGGAATTTTAAGGGGGATGGTAAGGGAAAGGGGAGAGCAAGTAGGAATAACAATACATTTCTCTGGATAGAAAAGTTAACACTTGGTGCTGGCTGAGCTCAAGCTACAGTGTGAGTGCTGGCTGTTGGTTGCTTTTGCAACCAGGCAAATGGGGGACAGAGAGAACTGGAGGGGCTGAGACTACATCCTGGGAATGTGGATAGGGCCTGAACATGGAAAACAGAGCACACTTTCCCTGTCTACAAGTAAAGACATCTCCCCAGCTATACTTTAAGCCTAATAATTCTGCTGTACCCAGCACTCCAAGCAAGGCAAAAGTACTCTGTAAACAGATCCTCCCTGTGTGAGACGGGAGGGCACAAGGTGCAAACTGGCCACTCAACACTGCAGGCAGGTATCAGCTTGCTTAGGGCTGGGCCCAGGTCTGTGACCAGGCTCAGGACAGCTCCCTTCAGAGGAGTGAGCATACTCACAGGGGCTGGGTGGCCATCTCCAACCATGGTCTTCAGCAGCACACATACCTTTGTCATTTGGGATGTTATGAAGATATTCCTGCCACTGTTCAGAACAGGAAGATCTTATTCCTTCCTGTGTGCTGACCTATTGCTCACATACATGCAGCATGCCTTACTGTTGCTCTCAGAGAGGGAGGGAAGGAAGCAGGGATGATGGTGGCTGGCTCCAGTATAACCTCTTTCACAGCCCTTCTTTACACAAATCACATCTTCAAACATCCAGGAGAAATGAGACATTGCTCAGATGGGCCTTTTCACCCAAGCACAGGGACAAACAGGAATCCCCTTCTCTTCATGAGCTGGGGAAGCACATGTGGCCTTTGTTATGGAACATGGAGGCTTCCTCCTCTGTTGCTGAACATGAACCCATAAAACAGTCAGGTATCAGAGAAACAGCTAGGATTAAAGCAACTACAGGAGAAAACCCTGCTCCTTTCCAATAGGTCTCCATGTTTCTATTATTAATCCAGGAAGAAAAGCACCTCTACCCAAACAGTTTTCTATTATTCAATTTTCTATTATTATGCCTGCATCTAATCTGGGACCAAGGCAAGCTACTGCAAAACTGTTTGAGGCACTGATGCTCTTAACACTTTGAAATTATGCTCCTCTGATAAGCACTGAGAGAATTATGCAAGTAGACAAAGCTGGAGCTGATAAGGACCATGAGAGAGAGCACCCCAAGTATTTAGTGCTGGGAGGTGGAAGGCAGGAGCAATGCCCAGCACAGCTCCCCACAGCCCAGTGCCAGAGCTGTGACAAGGCCTGCAGAGCAGCTAGCATGGGGAGGGAAGGGAAGGCAGCCTGCCCCAGCCGAGCAGAGCCCACGACAGGGAACATTACACAGCAGGATGTGAGCGCTGCTGCTCACAGCTGGAATCTGAACATTAACATTTCATCACAGCGCTTCCTTCGTCAGGATACAGAGAGATGGAGGTGGAGCACAGGCTAGAAACCACGGATAAAACCAGCTAGGATAGAAGAGTCAGCTGCAAATGAAGCAAACAGAAAGGGTTTCTTCCTGCTTCTGCATTGTTGGATGAGGCTTTGCAAAACCTGAGTCCTCTCTGCATTGCCTATGGATAACACTGGTGTTCCGAGACAGCCAGGCTTTTGAGTAACCCAGTGCTAAGTGCCATTGAAACAGAACCATTAGTAGTAATTAAACATGAGATGCTTTCAACACCAGGCAGTGTACTTTGGAGGCAGCCAGTTCACCCAAACAGGGTTACAATAGCTCAGGATTTTATATCTTTATTTCCACCCTGGGATCAGTGCAAACAGTCTTGGAAGAAACAGGCACAAAATTCACATATGTCAAGATGATTCTGAAGGGGAAATCTGTTTATCCCGTTTCTCCAGAACAGCCAAGATAAATACAAATATAGAAAGGGACTGAGACTGGAAAGCAGGAGTCTCCATTGGAATGGAAAACATGACCCCCTTCTCTCCGAATTATCATAACTTTGAAATAAGGGGCTTTCAGGCAAAGATAAGGGAAAAGGAATGAAAGTTCCAGTACGTATAGCGAGGCAAACAGCAGCAGCAGCAGCAGCAGAGGCAGGAGCCCCGGGCCGGCCGCTCCGCCGGCAGGGACAAGGGCCCTTCCCCGCTGCAGTTCCGGGCCCGGCCGGCAGGGGCGCTGCCGCTCCCGCTGGGCCCGGCGGCTGCGCTGGTTCCCCCGCGGCCGCAGGGGGCGCTGCGGGGCGGGCTCGGGCGCCACGCGGGGCTGGCGGAGGCCGCAGCAGAAGGGGCGGGAAAGGCGCTTCCCTCACAAAGCCCTGGGGCAGCCGCTGCCGCTGCCCCCGCAGCAACCTCGGCAGCAGCGGCTGCGCCGGCAGGAACGAGCTGGCCCGGGCAGCGAGCGAGAGGCAGCAGACACTCGGCTGCTGTAGCCGTAACTGCGCGC
>VWYI01029396.1:95176-190447 GCA_013399455.1 Anthoscopus minutus
GCGGGGCTGGGCGGCAGCAGTCCGGCTCCGAACAGGACCGGGAGAGGCTCTCTGGGACGGGGAAGGGGCTCGAGGATCCCGGGGTTTCCCCTGAGGCACCCCAGCAGACGGTGAAAGTCCCTTTTTTAGCGAGGTAGGTGTTAAGAAGGGGCCCCAGTGCCACGGCAGCTCCTGCGAGCAGAGCTGCGCTCTCGGTAGAAGAAAGGCAGCAGAGACAGAACCCGCCGTGGTGGGGAACTCTGCCCACAGCGACCACAGCCTGGCCCCGCTGTGAGTGCCGAGAGAACAAGAGAGCTGGGGGCTGCATCCAACCCCGTTTCCTAGCCCAAATCTCGCCGTGTCCCTGCCCCTCCACAAGAAACCCCCAGCTAAGAGGGTAGCCATCCGCACCCTTCCCGGGGAAACTTCTTTTGTTTCTCCTAAGTACCCTGTCGTGATTGTTCCTAGCAGCAAAAAAATGGGGGAGAAAATTCTCTAAGAGAAAGAAACAAAAGGAGAACTAAACCCCAGTATCCACACAGACCTCGAATAAGCTCTTTACTGTGCAGGTGGAAATGCCCTGTAAAAGCAGTTTTGTTCAGGGGAACAGGAGTGGTAAAGAACCTGACGGCTTATTTTTGGGAAATTAGAGATAAAACCAAAATACAAGAAGGAAACCAGAGTGGTTTATGTGGGAAACCTAAATGAAAGAAGCAGTTGGGTTTTGGTGGTCTAGTAGCACACAGACATGTAATGTAGCTCTGCACGTGACGGCTCTAGAGAACACGTAGGCACACAGCTATGCTTTCTCCTCCTGACCAGTCCTATTTTCAGGGAGAAGCTGGTTTGTAGGCTAGCCAGTTTGTCTTCAGGCCACACATGTGAGTTGGCATAAGAAGCATTTATCCCCTTTTTGACCCCAGCAAACTGGTTCATTCTATTTATGCATTTTTGATCTATAAAACCCACAACAGAGGTTTTTGGCACTGTTGCTGGAAGGTCAGGGAAGGATCACTGAAGAGCAAGTCCCAGGCACAGAGCATAATCCATCAGCTGCCTGCGCCAGGAATTTGCTGGTTTGAATTCAAAGAATCTCTTTCAAAAACAAAAAACCCACTGAGGCATTCATGCCAAGATGGCAAGCTGGTGGAACAGCACAGGAAGGATCCCATGCTCAGGCAGGGCAGCCAGCCTTACAGAGATGCTCAGCTACAAGAGCTGTGAGGAGATCTTGTGAGAGGAGATGCAGAGCAGGATGGGATGGGGTGAGATGGAAAAGGCAGGTTCATACATGAAGAAAAACTCTGAGAAAGGCTCTGCTTCTGCTTGGCACTAAGGACACTGCTGGGCAGCCTGGTTATCAGCACTCCTGCCTGGAGCAGGACAAAGTGCCTGCAGAGCTGATGGGGAGCTAAGAACCTGGATTTCCTTCTCCCTCCAAGGGCTGTGTAAGACATTTCAAAACTTGGATCTTTCTTCCATGAGGTGCCAGTGAACTGATGATTTCTGGCACTGTTTTCTTGAAGAATGATTCAGTAGGAGAGTCCAGGACGTGTACCAGAAGACAAGAGGTTCAGCTAAGAGAATAACTTTGGTCCTGAGGCATTATGAAACATCAGGTGATGTTGAGGAACAAGAGACAATTACATGGGAAAGAGCCACGAAAATCAACAGTATAGGGAAAACCACACCAAGTGATGCTACCAAATGCACATCCTCTTCAAGATCTTCCAGGTAAACTCACATATACATGTTGGATAGCCAAAAAGATGCTGTGGGAGAATGTGGAGGAGAACTACAGGGATGGGTTTTGAAACAATAGAAGAGCACCAAACTGGAAGAGATGGCACTTCAGAGTTTCCAGCAGTGGTATTTCTAAAGACTTTACTCCCATATGTCTGAAGAAAATGAATACTGGGGCCAGGAGGTTCCTGTTGCACAAGACAGGCATGTATTTAAAGAAGCAGTAGCAGAGAAGAGCTGGGTTGTATATTCCTCACTGGAGATAAACCATGGCATTCTGTTTTTCAGAGCTCAGGTTTAAAAATATCTCCCAAACACGACACTTCATCTCACTAGGCAGCACCAGGGGATTTTATCTTTACAATTACTTCATCACAGGATCAGCTCTCTTGCAGCTTCACACCCAATGGTGAAGGACTGCCTTTCCTGGGAAGGGATAATCCCCACAGGATAAGAGCATTTCAGAGAATAGGCACACACCTCCCAATCTTCTCCAAGCACACTATTAAACACACACGAGTGACAATACAAGAAGTAAAATGGTGATTTTCCCTGGATGGATAACAGCATCTTCTCCCCTCTGGAGGCCCACCTCCAGGCTGTGCTGGATATAAACAACCAGGTGCTCATCTGGCTGCGGTGGGTGAAACATCATCACTCACCCACTCACATTCTGGCATGTGAATAAACTTCCCTGCAGTTTGTGTTTCTCAGTAACCCCGTGGTAGTAGTCATGGTGACAAAACTGGGGTCCTTGGCAACACACCAATGATGCTGCAAATCTATGATGACTAATCCTAAAAGCTTAATTTACAGAAGTCATTTAAATGCTTAAAGATATGCAGGTCACTGCAGGGGGTGGTTTAATGGCTATGGCATATTTGGTGGTGAAACAGTTGTACAGGAGGAACAGCCAGGGCATCTTCTGGCCATAAAATTACGTGAATTTTTAATGCAAGATGTAGACTAAAGACAGTTAAAGGAAAGCACAATTTAACCATAGGCACAATAACAAACCCAGCTGATTTCCAGTCTAAGAGCTGGTCAGAGCTTCCAGATGAAACAGTGTTTTAAGTAACAATCCCACACAACAACATCACCAATACAGTACTCTCTGGTTTATTTGTGCCTTTTAAGAATGTAATGAATGCTTTCCTCAACACATCTTGCCCATAAGCATATAAAACCATGATGCAGCAGAGCCAGCTCCCCAGATTGGCCTCATTAAAAGCACACTGAGGAGCCTCCAGTGCAATGGTTTCCAGCTTTCCAAGGACAGCCAATGGTCTGGCATCTGCTCCATGCTGGCTGCCCCTGTGCATTTCTCACGGGGGAGCATGTGCAGGACAGTGGATCTTGTTCCCTATCCAATGTTTCAGACCTCCAGCTTTTTCCTGGCACTAAAAGATTTATGGCCATGTCTTCAATTAATATGCTGCTGTTGTCACCAAGAGAAATGCACCAAAATGAGTGTATTGCTCTAACTGTGCTTGGCTGGACTGGCAAGGCAGCAATGAATCTACTGCCTCTACATTTTTTTCTCACTGTCTGCCACCTGTGATATGAAGCACAAGGAAGTGGAGAGTGGTTTCTATTCACACACACCTCAGCAAATATTTTTTGTATAGACTCTCTCCCTGTCTTTATACAAATAAAAGAATAAGCACTATACACCGTATCTTACCCCACAGAAAGCAAATCATGCTGGCCTGAGTCTGTAAAGTCCTAAATCTGTTTCCCAGAGTGCTAAACAATTATCACTCACCTAATTTGCTGTGGTTTTGAGTAAGCATCCACATCACTCAACAACTACCAGAGGCAAGCATCAACACACAATCAGGTTAAAACATCTGATCACACATGACATGATTTCTATGTCCTGATCCACTGCTTTAACCCAGTACCCACTGCCCTTCCTACATAGGCATCTTCCAGCAGAAAGGCTTCCTGCATGTGACCAGGAGCTAGTATGTGAAGTACATTCCTGTGGCAAAAAGTAGGCTGCTTCAGTTAAAAGCAAGAAGACAAAAATACTTGTTGGATAAAATCCTAATTCTACTTACAGATTTCCCCCTCATTAAAACTTGACACACCATAGCTGCCCTTGTCATTGCAGCTGACGTGTAGCCAAGGCATGCACAAAGCACCATTGGCTCCCTTCATTAGTTTGCCAACATTTCTGTTCCTGCAGAAAAAACTGAGTGTAACTAGGAGTTACATGCACTCCTGCTTCATTCTGTTGCTGTAATAAAGCAATAGCAACAACAATAACTACAATGCCTTCTGTGCCTTCAAGAACAAAATGTGTCACTTGATGTACATAATGCTTGTGTGGATGCAATCTCAAGATGCTTCTTGCATAAATTAATGCAAAACAAATACTCTAAGTCTTGAAAACAGACTAAACCTTTGCTCTTCTGAAAAACAAAACCCCTTGCTGATCGCACTTGGGGATTGAAACAGTGATTCTGGAGGGCTTGGACAGTTCCCTCCTCTCCTGCTATGCCATTAGCCACGGAGCCATTAGTCTCCTTAAACATTGTTCTTTAGCAGGATGCATCTACTGTAGTAACAAACCTGAATACAGATTTATGCCAGTGCACAGTCTTAGTGCTTAGGTACACAACAGTACCATGACTTCTCAATAATGAAGAACAGAAATAGCAATGCTTTACATCAATTACAGCACAAGATGGGAGTCTAAACCCCACTTTATGAATCCCTCTGTGTGAAGTTGCTTCAACCACAACTCAGCCTCATCTCTGGTGATAACACGTCTACTACCCTCCCCCAGCACTACCATAAAGCTTTAATTAAAGCACTCACACAGTTCTTCATGTTATTTACAATACTGTAGGGCTCTATGCAGATTGAAATCCTGGATAGAAGGAGGTTTTTTGCTCATGGACTTTTCAGTCAGCACTATTCAGACTCCTGTTGTCCAAATCAAGAAACCTTGCTGGGTCCATATCCTGGGTGCAGCTCACTGCTGATGTCTGGCTCACATCCCTGCTGCTCCTCCTTGGGTCACTTCCAGCAGCCTGTCATGCTCCCTTTGTGTTAAGGGGACCACAGCTGTCACACCCACCTTGTGTAGGGCATCATAGCTGATGTCTTCTTCCCTCCCCAGAGAGGCTGCCACTGCTCTCAAGCCCAAGACATTTCCATTTTGGCCCCTCAAGGACAAGGCACGTCCATTGTGCAGCACTGCTCAGCCTGGGCTGCCCACTCTGCCTCTGGAAATGGAACTCCAGGCTCTGCACAGCCACATCGATGTTGGGCTTCAGAGAGGGAAGGAAAACCGTGGTCTGCATCACACTGGGGCCAGCTGTGGGTATCTTGGGGTGCCCACTTCTGCAGCTGTAGCTGGACTGAGCATTTGGGCATGATGGCAGGTCCTGTTGGCAGTTCAAGGGGAGGCTTAAGGATGGAAAAGGCAAGGTACTTTTAGCTGCAGCTCAGCAAGGTCCTTTTAGCTACAGCTCAGCTACAGGAGAACAACTTCCTGTAAAACACTACCTATGAAACTGTCAACTTTTCAATGTCTGCTGCAAAATCTAATCCCTGCTACGCTTTATGCTCAGTTTCTCCTGGAAGCCAGTGTCTGCCATAGACATTTAAAGCTTAGCTGAAAAAAGCATTAGGAGAGAGGCTCTATGGACCAATGGCATGGTCAGTGGGGGGTGCAGAGGTGACTTGCTGAGGAGATTTACCATTTCTAAAACTCCAGTTAGAAGAAAAAAATCAAGAGTGGACAAGAAGAGGGATAAAAGTCAGAACGCTACCTAGGGGACTTGTAAATTCTTCTCAACATCTGCAGAAGGAGTTGAATTCAGAACCAGAAACCCTGGGATGATGCTAGTTAAATGCTTCAATGAATTGGAAGTTATCTTCCAGTATATTTTTAGTTGGCACCAACAGACATTACATAATGGCTATTATATAACAGCACTAGAGCTACAAATACCGTCTTTTCGGCTTTTTGTTGGGTTGTTTTTCCTTCTTTCTCTCACCCTCTTTTTCTAAAAGATTTTCTCCTTAGTGGAGGATTGATCAATAAGTGCACTTTCTATCAAATAAGGCAGGTAAATCCTTAAGAGAAAAAACAAATGGAGTAAAAATATTGCTACTAAGCCTGTGAGCACTTCTCTCTTGTCCAACCTCAAACAGAATTAACTATTCCCAGAATAGAAATTCCACTAAGGCATCTCTGTAGTTTAAAGGGACAGGCTGTGATTCTGTGCAGATACTAAATATCTCAATACTGTTTTTTCTCTATCTCACAGTGATAGTTCAGAAGACAAAAATAAGAGGGTGGGGGAGAAGCACTACATGACAAGAGATGCTGAGGAAAAACTGAAGGTTTTTTTTATCTGCTGGGAAGATCATTGCCTGTTGGTGCTCCTTTAAAATCTTCTTTGGCATATTTTTATCTTTTCTTCTTAACAGCCATACTGGCAGAGCAACAAAGACTTTTGCTTCCAGACTATGTGCTACATAAAAAAGAGAAGAAAGTTTCCAGAAGCTAGAAATATTTCCTTTCCTACACTTCCTATCTCTGAACCTAAAGAGAGCCAAAGCAGGCACACAGCCTCTGAATGCAGAACTAAAATCAGTTCAGTGGCACACCACAAGCTCCCATATCATGTCACCCTATCAGCTTAGGCAAGAGATCTCTGTGCTTCTCTAATTCCAGCACAGAGCTTTCCTGACAAATACAGCACTCCCAGGACTTCTGCCTTTCTCATGCTGGTCCTCTAAAACTAATGAGCTGATTCCAGGAAGAGCAAGAGACATAATCTGACAAATAATCTCTTCTTTGCTAGCAAGCTGCTCCCTTCTGTTGTTTCTCTTTTCTATCTCCCTGAACCTGGAAATGCCACTCATGCTCTCCTGACCTATAAATAAACCAAACCCTGGACTGCCTAGATGGGAAGGCAGCGTGCTGTGAGCTTCACTGGTGTCACACACAGGAACAAAAACTACCCTGGGAGAGTGGAGAAAGAAAAAACACAAAGAAATGCAGCTACTTGGAGAGCACTGTGTCAGCTCAGGGAGAGACTTCTTGCCTTTCAAAGCCATTGTAGCACACAGCAGACCCCACTCCTGACAGCAGTGCTCTGAAGGTAGTGACTGCAGCCCAGTGTGGAAGCACAGCCTGGCAGGGCTGCTCCTGTGAACATGAGCAAAAACCCAAGAAAGCAGGACAAAGAGGAAGCAAAGACATGAAAATGAATTTGCTGGCATGACAGTGTTAGGTCTGGAATAAAGTGGTGCAGTTAGGGGAGAAGGAATAGCATACAAAAACTTACTGAATGTACTAAGATATATTTTATTACATGGGAATACTGCCTTCTTTTGTGGACTTCTGCCACCTAGCTATTATGATCTTCAACAATTAACCTCAGGAAGAGGAAATTTGTTGGAAAAACTGGCTTGAGAAGTTGTTTTGAGCTGTGAAGGCATGAATGCATTAGACTTCTTCTGCAAATAATCTGTGCTAACCACAAAGAATACAGTCCATTTGTCATTCAGGACTGAAAATATTAAGAGAAACAAGTGTCAAAAGCAGTAGGTTTACTTGCATTTGTCACAGATTTCTCCTTAATACAAACCACTTAAGGATTTTACAATAACTGATTATTTGTAGCACTGAAAAATAGCAAACACACATTTAACTGAGAGAAAAGTTCATGGTTTTCAGGAGAAATACTCCCAGTTCATTTCAAAGGCTGCTCCCTGCTCAGCCTCCAGCCCCAGGTGCTTGGGATAAAGGCTCTTGATATGGCAGCAGTGGTGTTGCTGCTGAGTGCCCTTCTCAAGATCAAAGCTCTGCAGGCAAACATGGCACAACTGCTAAATCCCTCCTTAATGAACCCTTCAGCATGGCTGCACTTAGACAGCAGTAGCTTCCCCCTGCACGTAGGCAAAGCAGGGGGAAAAGGCATCCTCAGGAATCCCCAGCTGAACAGATGGAGGGGCACTGTTTATCCAACACCGGCTGCAGTTGCTGGTGCCAGAGTCGCAGCAAACAGCGCAGCCACAATGGGAGCGCGCCTGGGGCTTTTCCTGCCTGGGGGAAAGAAAAGGATGTTTCATTTCAAAGGAAGCAAGCAGCACACAGACTGTGTGAACTTGTAAATATCGGATTTCACTCTGAAATACTCAAATTTTGGCCAAGGGATACCAGCTGGACTTTGCAAGGTCATCTCCGTGGACCCAAACATGCATTCCCATTCCCACCCAGCCTCTCTGCACATACCTTTGCGACAGCCTGACATACCAAACCTCTCTCCTGGGAGAGCAGCAGGGTTATCCCTCATAGCCTTGAGGCATAATGCACTGAGGTTCAGTTCCATGGTGTTTCTGAGTTCTCTGGTTTCTTACTTTTAAGAGACTTCCAGGGAAGTGCATACAACGGGATTGTGAAGAATCCTACTAACCAGCTGCATGTCCAAGCACGAGCCTCTGCAAACATGCTGCTGCTGCTGTCCAAAAAAAAAAAAGCCAACTCCACTGTAAAGATTGTTCCACTGGATTTAAGATGGAATTAAAACATATTTAACTCATATAAGTAATATGTATTAAATTTAAGAATCAAATAAAAAGTGTCAGATCAGCAAAATATGAACCATTAATCAGACTCTGAAAGACTTCAATGTGAAATCTCTAGTGATTAGCTATGGGCTCTCAGCCAAGGAGGCCTGTGAGCTCTGTTTCACTGACATGTATTTTTAAACAACCTCCAGCAAAGAGGAGCTCCATTTGAGGCAAAGAATACCAGCTTTGGGGGCTGGGACCAGTGTCAGCCACAGATCATCTTGCAAAGCATCTCACTGGATCCCAGTTCTCCCTGCTCCTAATTCCTGCCTAGCTTTTACAACAGAATCTGCAGGGCATAACAACCTCCTTCCTACACTCACATAGAACACTGCTGTCCCTGTTTGGTGATGAGAGCTGTGTACATCTCTAGTATACACCATGCAGGCACAAAAACCACAGTTGAAAGATCTTCAGGCTTAGCCCTACCATTCCCAATTGTATGTAATACATTATCAAATCACCCAGCAATAGAGAGCCTGCTGCCTCTTTAATAGCCTGCTGATTACATGTATTGCACAATCCATGGTGCAAACTGCTAGAAGCATCTCTCAGACTGCATTAACATCACCTGCACCTTCAGGTATGCCAAAATCTGCCTGAGCTAGGTAAGAAGAGCTGACATTTGGTCAACTTAGTGGCCCCTGCGTACTTGTGCTGAGCACAGTATGTATTAACTTCTCTGCAAATTGCCCAGAATGTTCCAGAGATAAGAGTTTACACTGGTAACAAACACAGAATTAAGCTGTCAGTTTTAAAAGATAAGTAAAACATTGCTTTCCATTGAAATTAGAGGGAATAAATGATTATTTATAAGCAAAGAACTTCTCCCACAGAGTGTTTATCTTGGAATGCATCAAGAGGTAGCTGCATTACTGCAAATCCTCATCAACAGAAATACAAATGTTTAGAAAGAGGGAGAAACAGAGGAAACAAGATGATCTTTTCCTTCCAACCCAAACCATTCTATAATAGAAAATAACACCAGTTAAAAGGTTTTTCAGCATCAAGCATCAAGATGTTCAGCATGCCTCACCAACCAGTGGGCTGATATAACAAGCAGTTTGGTTTTAAACGCTTGCACAATTTAAGTTTTTAATCTGATCACTTGCACCAAATGCAGCAGAACCAGCCATACTCCAAAGGGCCCTGCATTTGTTTCTAAGAGGTGTTTCTTTTCCCCATGAGTTTACATTTCCATCTAATCTAGAGAGACCATGGATATAAGCAAAAACGCATTCTGCCTGCTTTCAGAGCATGAGAAGCAAAAGACAGCAAAGAGGATAAGTAGAAACAAGAATAGTTTAAATTCATTTCTGCAGGCATAATCTAAGAAGTGTGAAGTGGAACTTCATTGTACATTGCAGGCAATCAAAAGTAGAAGTTAGTCCCATGATAGGGCTTAGCAGAAACTCAGCACAAGCTCTCAAACAAAGAAACAAAATAGACATCTTCAGAATAAACACAGGCTCTGAAAGAACTGACTGAGAGAGATGATGGATGTCCCAGAGAAGGAGGCTTACAAAGTGATGCAGACTAACACAACACCCTGCTCCCCCAGCTTTACCCTCTCCTTCCTAGCTGCTCACTCTGTGGGCAGACAAGCACACAGCTTGCCAGGGACTGAAATGGTTCATGCCTTTAACATTGTTATGAAGGAGTTTTGCCCATTATAGCAAAAACCCTGTAGAGACTACAACCACAGAAGCCTCCTCGATGATACCAGACTGGAACTTTGGCCTGCAAGTTAAGCTGCCTAGATAGGATAAAGGGGACATATTGTTCACTCATCCCAGGTCTAGTGAGGAACAAACAAGGCTGAGGGAAAGGAATGCATCCACAAGAAAGCCAAACCCAGCAGCTGCACTGAGAATCATCTCTGGCTGGGTTTGGGGAGACCACAGCTCACAGCCTCCCCCTGAAATGAGCGGGGCAAAGGAAGTTTTAGGTGTGTGGCATGACCTCTGGTCAGAGGCACTGAACACCCTTACTGCCTTACACAAACTGGCCCAGCTGTGGAACCCCCAACCCCACAGGCCACATCCACAGGACACTGATGTGGGAGGCAGCTGAAGGGGAGTCAGAATCCATCAAACAAACCCCACTGCCCCCCAAAGCACTCCCCAGACTCATTCCTGAGAGGACTGCATGTGATGCAAAGTGATGCAACAGATCCAGAGTCTGCTGCAAGAGATTGGTCCTTGCCCTGGGGGATGCACCAGGGCATTCCCACCTGGCCTGAATATATATAAATCCATCAGATTCTGTGCTTTTTGGGGGACCTTCAGCACCAAGAAGACCAGCTGAAGCAGATCAATCGAACATCATTGGGATCCATAGAATGGTAATATTTTATTTATTCTGTCTCTTCACCTCTTTTCTACTTCTCTTCCTTTTTCTATTTTCCTCTCTCATATTTACTATTAAATAAAACCCTTTATTTAATATTAAATATTAATATTAATTAAATTTAATATTAAATAAAATACTACTAACCTTGACATATGGTCTTGTTTGCACCTTCATTTGGGCACAGGTATTTCTAATAACTTTAAAACTGGATCATGACACAGCCCCAGCAGCAACCTCACACCTCAGCATGCCTTCAGAGTAGACTCTTGCCTTCAGGCTGCCCTCCCCAATTTTCTGTTTCCAAAGTGGTGCCTTGACACAGCTAACCTCTGATTTGTAAGAATTAGAACTGGACCTCCAAATCTTGGGTGCTAGAAATCAAAGGACAGATAACTTTTCCAGCTCTGCTGTGCCCCACTGTTGTTGTGAAATGCCATGGTATGAAAGAAAGCATAGAAGAGAAGCATCTCACAGAACAAAGCCCTTGTGTTTGTACTGGACTCGTATGACCTCTTCCTTAGAGTAAACAAATCTAGACCTCTGAACCAGACACAGAGATGACTCTCCAGTCCCAGAACCCCCAACTGATCCTAGAGATGAAAGAGAGCAAGAAAACACTAAAGATGGGTTGTTGCAGCCCAGTCTCTCCCAAGTGTGGCATAGATGGTCCTTCAAACACATGAAAGCAATGTGCACTTGAGTTAGTCATCAATAAACTATTTATTTGTTTATTAAGCTTTTATAACTTCCCTGTACATGTGCCCTTGATGAAAAGGGTGATCTTTCTCCATATAGCTGGATGTGACCTGTACATTTTCTCCATAGGGTCAGTTTACTGCAGATCCCATGACAGCCTGGAATTTAGGAGCTATTACCTATGCTTGGAAAGCAATACATTCCTCATCAGCCAGGACTCATGCTCCACAGTACTGGTCAGTCCCCAGTGGGAACTGCTCATCCTGCAATGCTGCAAACCAAGTGAAGCACTGATGCATGTGCCCCAGCCCCTCAGTGAAGGTTAAAGATCCATTTAGCACCTGGTGCTGGAAATGGTGGTTTCTAGTGCCAACTCACAAATCATCATCCTGCAGCTTGCTTTACTCAACCACTCTGGCATGGTAATTGAAGATTTATTTTACACATGAAAATGTTTTAAGTGGTGCAATATTGAGTGCTGTGCAGGTGGGAGGCTGCCAAACAGAGGTTGTCACAGGCAGGGACACAATCCAATTTATCATGAAACCAGTATTTCTAGTCCTGCCATTTGCTTTATTTAGTCTCCAGCTTGCTCATGGAAAGGACAGGGCCGTCTGCAGCCCCAGCCACATTCACCACTGAGCCAGGTGCCACCCCAGTGCCAGAGCTCTGGGCACTGTAACAGAGCTCAAAGCAGCAGCCTGTAATGATGCAAGTGAATGCCTCATGAGGCACATACAAGAGGAGGTAAATTAGCACAGGCAAACAGAGTCTTTTAATAACCAAAGGCACTTTTAGTAATAGTTAAACAAAAATGCTCAGAAACAAAACCAGTACAACTACCATCTTGGGCACTGAAAGCTGCTGAAAAACTGCAATTGTATCAGAGCTTCATGGTCTGCTGCACATGCTGCTGCTTTAGAGCCAGCCCATCCTCCTGCCACACTGCAAATGTAGCTGGCCTTTTGCACTGCCCTGAACTGGTCTGAAGGACAGACACCGTTTGTCTGGCAGGTACTTGCTGCCTTGAGCATCCTCGTGGGCAGTGCAAGGAAGCAAGTACTCCAGGTGACTTGTTTCTGCTTACACACAAACCCAACACCCACCAGCCTTCTCTTTCTTCTCTTCCCTCCTCCTACCTCTCCACCTCGGTCACCCTCTACTACAGCTCCTCTTCTCCTTATTGCTACATCCATTTTTACTCTTTTTTGTCTCTTTTGTCTTCCCCACTGATCCTGTACCCTTGTCTTCCTTGACACGAGCTCTATCTCCTCACCCAACCAGCCTGTCTGTATCTCCATCACTGCTGCTCTCACAGATTTGTCCCCTACAATCTCAGACTAGCTATTTATACCTTTATTCTGCTTCTTCCTCTGAAGTGAGGTAACACCAGGGTCAGAAACCTCCCCTGCTCCTGAACACACCTGAGGATCTCTGCTCCAAACGGCACCATTGAGACCTCCCCCAAAACCATGGGTACAGCATCCTCTGCCAGCATGACCAGCACTACAGACTGCAAAAAAACCCACCAGACTTGATGTCACTCCTGACATTGTGGCTGAAAAACTCTAGGGTACACAAACTTCCACCTGGGCTGAATGACTTTAATGAGGTGAAGACACTTCCACTGCCAAGCTGTGAGAGGACTAGAGCTCTCCAAAAAAAGAAATTGTCAATATTTCGCAGTATTTCTTTCCAAGCTACTCCTGAGAAGGCCTTAAACAAAGTAAAAAATACTGTAAGAAAGTGATGACATTACCTTCCCCTGGTTTACTGAATCTCACAGAGATTTACTCAAAGATCATGGGCATTTTACTGGGAATGCTAGCAAAGTTACTGGCAAAGAAAGCTGAACTCTCAGCCCCACCTAGAGCAAGCTTTAAACTTGTGCTGACACAGTTCATTATCTTGCAAAACAAACTGTCCCAGTGAACTGTGACATTAATATGTGTGATTCTCCAGTTGTCCAGGCTATTAATGTATAAGATGTATTAGAAGTAAGAGTAGAAAACAGCATTTGCAAAATATTTTTCAGACTATTACTTGACAGAATTTTCTACACAATTTCACTCTTGCATATTTGAGTACAAGTGCCTTCTCCTTATTAAGCGCTTCCCAACCTGCTAAGCATGATGTGCTTTCAGTGGTTGCACTACTCATGCAAATGTATCAGTGACTCTTACTCCACTATTTCACCCAAATGGAGAAGATCAGGTCAAATTAGGCTTATAATCACAGGCAGCTGCCTTGTATCACTCACCTCAAAGGAAAAAAGGCCATATCAGTCTTACTCTCTAACCCACGAGTAGCCAAACTGTTAGAATTGAAGACAGAAGCTGGGAGGAAAACATTAGATTGTTGCATATCTATCTACTGTAGAAATGATATTATTGTCACTATTCAGCAACTGAACTTAGTCACACACTGATCAGTAATGAAGCCCTTTTCTGTATGGGAAACTGGTCACATTAAACCTCTCTGCCTCCTGCTCATCTTGGCAATATACACCTTCTGCATTTTTGTTCAAGCCTTTTCTACTACCTAGAACATTTGAACTGCAACAGCTGTTTGGAAAAAAAAGTATTTTTCTAAACACACAAGTCTTTCAGATTTTTGCTTCCTGGATGACATGACTATCATTTTTTATGCTGTGAAAGAGGCTGGGAGACCTAGTCACAGACCAGAGACCAGCTGCCTTGAGCTCTCTGCAGGAAAAAAAAAATAAACAGAAAAACTCAAACCCATATAAAGCAGCAGATGAAAAGCAGCATTTAACTCTTTTCCTTTACCCCATTTTCCACTGAGTGCCTTCAAAGCATCACCTTTCCATTTTCAAACAAGTAAGCAGACTGTACCCTATGCCAGGAGCCCAACTAATCAAAACTGACAACAAAAGTGTCCCAGTCTAGAAGAATCCATCAAAATCCTACTGAACTCAAGCACAGGAATCTCTATAGAGCAGGCTGGTTTTTTTTTCCCAGTAAATTTCCCTCCAGAAACTTCTCAGCTGAAGCTACTTTTTTAAGGACTGAGAATTAGTGACAAATGCCATGTGAAACACTGCAGTGCCCAGAAGAGCCCTGCTCCAAATCCAGTGTTCTGCACTGCCAACAGAACATCCACACCCTCTGTCACAGAACCCAAGTGAGACCAAGCCACCCAAGGAGACTCCTATGTGGAGAAGACATCTGCTCATGCCCTCCTCCTCCCCACTGGGAAGAGCCAGCCTCACCCAAATGCCATGCCTTTCCCCACTTCTGTGGGACAGGACAGGAAGGTATCCTCATCTTTTGGATATCTGGATATTTAAGCCATGTTCAGCACACAAGGGGCTTGCCAAAATCCAGCTCAATCCTGCTTAAAATTAAGCAGGCATAAATGCCTTAAAGATGCAGCCATTACTCCACAAAGAACTATTAAACCTCCTGTTCTCAAGAGCATTTTTCTTTGGGGTTGGTGAAGTACACTCTGCAGTTCCTTTGAACTTCATGTTTATGAGATACACAAATTGCACTTTTGAAAGCAAACTGGTTTCAGTTTGTGGTTTCCTTTCATCCAAATGGGTGGTAATCTGAGAAGCTTTCATGGATTGTCCTTGATTCTTAGATACATAAATACAGTTCCTTTAAAGAAAGGTACATACAATCCACTAAAACCAGGCACATTGTGGCATGTTGAGAGCACTCATCTAGGTCAAGAATTTGTTTATAAAATTTTAAAAATGAATTTTGTGGGGAAAATGATATCTGCTCTGTTTAGAGCATGAAAAGCCATGGTAAACATCCATCAGAGCAGGCACTCCTGATGCTGCAAACAGCACAGAGTTTTCTCTCTCTCTGTTAAAGTAGCCTCTTGGCTACTTTATTTTTGTTCACTGGCTAAAATGCAAGAACAGGCATCCAACAGGTTTATCCACGTGATGGTCCACATAAATTCTCATCCCACTTCTCAAAAAGCTCAATTCTAACTTTTTAAAAGAAGCAAAATAAACCACCTAATTCACCAAACTTAAAAACCTGAGGATTTCAGCAGTACAACCACACTACTCAAGAGGTCAGGACACAACCTGTCATCCAGCTCCTGTGCATTCCCTGCTCTGCTGGGCTTGCCTCACTCATGGATGTCAGTGCCCTCGTGTCAGCTGCTTTTTTAACTTGCCAGCTACAGAAAAACTTGGTTTGGTCCTGACAGATGAAGTGAAAATCCAATATACTTTCCAGTTTTAAGCTAGAGTTTAAGGACAGGTTTCTGAAAAAGAAGAGCTAAAAATGCTTTCTCTTAAACCTCTTCTGTATCCCTGAATAAATATATACATATACAAATATAGGTATATACACTAACACACACAGGCTTCATATATATATCTATATATATATTTAAATTGGCAACTCCTAAGTTCAGCTCAAAGAGTTTCAGTAAATAAGTATCTTAACCAAGCCTAGGGAAGCAGAAGTGAAAACCAACTGTGAAACAAATACCTTGCAGATACAGTTACTTTAGCAGGGCGCCAGAGATTAACAGTTACTTAGTGTTGCAATCTACTCAGCAATGTGAAAGACACAAAGATAAAGAAATCAGATTTCTGGGGAACCTCCAAGGCCTTGTCAGCCACAATGTGAGCGCTGCTGACGCTGCCAGTCCTTAAAAGTCACCTCTCACACTTTATCAACCTCTTCAACTTAATGTACACCAAAACCAACTCAACCAATAAATGCAGACTGTGACTGTGGAGATACAGTTCTTTCCAACTGTAAAAGTTCAGTAAATGGGCAAGTAGGAAAGTTGGAACTGGAGTTGGTAAATCTTACTGATGAACATGAGAACGTTTTAGTAGAACATGGTGATGGAAACCCCAGAGAGAGCAAACCCAAAAGAAAAATGGCCAAGCAAAAGTGGGAACATGTTTACCACTGTGCCTAGATGGTCTGCAGAAATCTTGGAGAAAGATTTTAAAGGAAAATAAACCTGAGTTTTTATGCTACTCTGAAGGAAGCTAATTGCATCTCTGAAGAAGCACGTTGTACCTTACACCTAACTTAGATTCTAGTCAGGATTTTGGATTTATATATTACATGATTCAATCTCATAAATACATTCATAGAGAGAGGGAGGGGGAAAGAGAGAGGGAGGTATGAACCCAAACATATTGTACTCATTTTGATTTGTCTTTTGGGCATGAAGTGTTCTTAGTTTAGAACTTTTTCTTCTCTATCACAAGAAAATCAACTGTATTTTTTCTGTTAAGAGTATATAGCTGTAACACAGCTATCAGAGATAGGATTTTAAGGAAAGATATATTGTGAAACAGCTCATCAAAAGGCAGAATTTGTCTTAGAAAGCAAAATAATCTGTCTTAGAAAGTTCACTGGACTTCTAAGAAAAATGACAGTAAGTAGTCATTTCTCAATGGAGGAACATTTGCAGAATAATCTGGCCTGACCTTTGTTATTTTGTATTTTTATTATGGCTCTGTTTATCCTCTTTCCTAAGAGTCTTGGAGACACTGTGGGTAGTTCTCTGAGAAACAACAAGTTGATGCTCAAAGATCTTTAAGAACTGTTGGGAAGAGAACTGAGTCAGACCACAGACATCATCATGCTACAGTACAAACAGACAACACCCAAACCCCAGTGAAATTATCAGAGGATGTCATGGAGACCAAAAAAAATGAAGATGCTTCATATGGGGTTAGACAGCTCTGTGGTGGATTGGTACAGTGATAGCTATTCAATATGGTAATGCAGATTCAACCTGTAATTTAGGAATGCCTCAGTTATTGCCTGGTAGGAAACTGTAGTGGGGAAGGAAGAATAAAAACTTCTCCTGTCCCTCCTGATCTCACACAAGAGGACAGCCCTTGGGCACTGCTATATAGCCACAAGTCAATCTGAGCCAACATCCACAGCTCCTTCAAAGAGACCAGCATCTCCACTGAGCTGGGTAAGGCCAGATTATTAGAGAGAATAACTTCTCACAGTTGTTTACACTGCAGCTGATGCAGTAATCTCTCCTTCATTGTATCACAGTATCTGAGTAGGATCAGTCACCTAAAAGCAAATGGCTATAGAGAATCTACACAGAAACCTCAAAAGGCCCTGGTCAGTGGTCCAGGACATCATGTAAACAGTGCTCAGCTGAAAGGCAGGGATAAATTCTGACTGCAGGATAGCAAACACCTAATTAAAGTTGCAAAACTTGTAAGTAGACATTTGATTTATCAGAGGTGCAATTCTGCATCCTTGCTATATGAACATGATCTTAATTTAAAAGTTCTGCAACGATAAGAAGTGGTATGGGAATTGTCAGAATTGTGAACCTCTAGAAAAGAATTAAAATAGAGAGCAAAACAGCAGAACAAAATTACCCATTTTCTTTTAGATTCAAGACTTCCAGGGATGTCTAAGAATTAAAGGAGCCAACAGACCTCCCAACAGCCACTTTTTGCTGTCACAGGAGGGAATTTAGAGATCATCTATTTGTACAGCCCAAAGCCTAAATCTTCCACAAGCACAGATCATGTCAGGATCTAATTAAGATAACCTGATGCTAACACCCTTTCTAAACTGAATAAATGATTTGGAAGAATAGTTGACTTGTATGTTTATTTCTGTCACTGCCTGATTTTGAACTAAGTGCATTAGCCATAAAAACAACTTCTGAGCAGCTATTCAGTGTAACAGAACATCCAAGAAGCTACAACCCTCAGCTACAGGTAAATCTCACCTGCTTTCTTCACCCTGGAAAGCTCTGCAGCTTCAGCTATGCAAGTCATGTTAGTTCTGCTGTGCTGATAAAACATATTTCTAGAAGGTGGTTCCAGCTGAAAGGCAGATTTACTGATGACACAATCCAAAACAATGAGAGGTGTTTGAAGTGCAGGGGAAGAGGAGTGGGCATGCCTTTAACATTATTCACTGGGGATCACAGGAGAGACAGCTCTGCCAAAGGAAGCTGGAAGTTCAACTTGCTCAACTTTCTCATCCCCAAGCCACATGCAAAACATCAGTGTCATGGTCAAAATAAAACATTCTACCATTTTAGGCACATTGCCTAATTAGAAACCATTGTTATCTGAGAACACTGTTTTTGCAGCTGTCAGGAAATTAAATAACCCACGGGTAACTTGGAATGAAATAAAGCTGTACATAGCACAGCTCTGAAATCCTGACTCTGACAAGCATGCCCTCTGCTTTCCAAGAGATTCAACACTTAACTAGGACATGCAACTATCATTTTCAGTCTGGCCATAGGATAATAAACACTGGTCCTTCTTGAGGGGCTGATGCTGAACTTGCAAATCCATTTATCAGAAAGCTGCCTTCTCTCCAATAAAAGCAGCAGCACCTCCTGAGGAAAGAGCTCCATTACAAGTGTCTGCTAAGAGAGCAGTCAAAAACTGACAAAAAGAAATGCATATACAGAAATCCTTGCTTCCATCTCATTTCAATTACTTCTCTCATAATCCTTGTAACTTGAAATTTTGTCAGCAATCTAAAAACTAAGCTGACAAAAAAAACCAACTTATACTTTTACACGGACTTTTTAAGAATGAAACAAAAAGAAGAAGGGCATTTCAAATGAGATTGGTGCAGTCTGTGAAATGCACAAACATACCCACTTGGAAAATCTGTTTCTGGTGGCCTCCTTTCTTAGCCTTCTACTTGTGATTTTTGTTGAGAGAAACAAAAAACTCAGACTAACATCAAAGTCCAAGTTTTAGAGAAAGAGACAAAGTTCTTGCCAGGCCAGACACTGACCCAGCAATAAAAGGTATTGCACAGGAAAGTCAAATCTATATACAAAAGCTGCTATAATGTGTCAACACAACTCCTACCTGGCCACAGACACAGAGGGATGAGGGACTCACTGAAGATGACCTGCAGAGTCCTGAGGAAATGACATGACTGTCTGAGAACTGATATTCAGGTCATGGAAATATCATGGTAAACAAAGTCTGGTTTTGAAATGCAGATAAGTAGATGTCAGTTTGGGCTCCCAGTTAAGGCAAAACCTGATTTGTCTCACAAAATATGCATGTGACCTGAAACAAGTAATTTGGTCTCCTTTTCATCAGTTTCCTCATACGTGGGAGAAAAGAATTCTTACCTCACAGAGGTCTTATATGAGAGAAAGTATGAATACACTCCAGAAACAAAGCATCATTATTATGTTTGGATAAAAATGTGGAACATGGTAAGGCAGATTCCAAAAATAATCATGATGTCCACTCTCACTGGAGAGCTGGGTTGGGAAGACAGATCCAGGTTAGGCTCTGGTCAGTTTTCAGGAAATCAGGCTGCTCTCTCTCTTCCTCTTCACAGGATAGCACACCACTAATAATGAGCAAACCTAGAAAATTAAAACCAGATTCAATCTCCAAAAGCTGACATTTACACATGAGAATGAAGAAGGGAGCAGAAACTGGTTTTTTTCTTCACTGACAAGCAATGGAGATTAAAAATCTGGCTAAAGATATGTTCAGAGGATGGCTGTGGGTGTGTCTGTCCTGTGCAGGATTGCTTCCTGACTGCAAGGACCTTGATGCCATGTCTGTGCTATGATCAAGAGCTAGAGGTCCTTCCCCACCTGTCCAGCACAGCCAGGAAAGCACTGCCATGGCCAGCCTCTCCTCACCCTGCTTCCTGAGCAAGTGGGACCTGCAGCCCAAAGAACTGAGGCTCCTGTCTCTGATAGTCCTGTAACAGGAACTGCAGAAATCAGCACATTTCCCCCTTCCTGACAAAACTTTCCCTGTGTTTCAAAAGCTCCTGGCAGAGCCTTTGCTCACAGTCTCTGCAAGCCAGGGGTGGAGAGGACCTGGCCCAGACAGCTGAAGGCAATGTTGCCAGCTATGGTTTCTGCCAGCAAGGGGACATAGGTAGTTGTTCCACTGAAAAGCCAAACCCACAGAAATAAAATAATATCAAAAGAGGAACCAATGCAGTTGGACTCACATTTACAATTCCTTCTGCATTTTCAAACAGAACAGCAAAAAACCCCCAAACTTTTCTTTCTTTTTTTTTTTAAAGACAGTATTTCAGACAAGATTTCACTGGACTGACAGACTAGAGCAAATAATTATATTTTAAACAAGACTTAAAGATGGAGCCACTAAATTCCTAACTGTATGACTGTAACATTGATGTTGTGAATCTTAATCCTGTACAAGATTAAATGTGAAGATTTGAGATTTTTAAAATACTATGTAACTTTTCCATAAAGGGCATTTTTTCCCCACCATAATCTCCAATCTGTTCCACTACAGACCTGATTTGTTCCTTAGGCTGCAAGTGCAGACACTGTAAAAGGGAATCTTGAGGGACAGAAACTCCCTCAATTATGGCCCTTGCCCACTACATTATCAAAGCATTTCCACATGTTTACTAATTAATCTTTACAAGACCTGTTATGAGGTGATTTCATTGGATTATCCCTGTTTCTAAGATGAGGAGACTGAGACATAATGAGAGACTTGTCCAAGGTCAAACAGAAAAGCCTGCAGCAGACCTAGGAACTTCAGCAGCGCTCTGGTTCCCTGTGCCTTCACCTTGCAATTGCAACAGCAAAGCTGCTCACTTGAGAAAGGTTTACTTGTCCTCAGAGAAACCCTTCCACACAAACCCAACATGACTGTGACTGTCAGGCCAAAAGCCTGAAGAAAATGATGGTTGGCCAGTGTGTCACCATCAGCTTAATACTGCATGCAAAGGAAATAACCACCCCACTTTGTTTTAACTGCACAAGAACTAGCTCAAAGTATCAAGCAAATTCTCTTCAAAAGAGAACTGTTAGCTTGGAGTCACACACACATATCAGTCTGCATTTCTAGAGTCAGACAGAAGGATTTCAACTGATTCTAGTGAAAACCAAACAGCTAGACATATTGTATGGGATTATGAGTCACCCTTGATCCATCACTATCTCTGGAGATTTTGTACCTGGAAAGCTGGAAAACTATCACTGGCACCACGAGAAAATAAAGCTGATGAAGTTTTGGGGCACAAAACCTGCAACCTCTGCCTGAGCATCTCTGTCTGGGTACAGAAAGGTTTTTTTTTGTTTTCCAATCTCACTTGATCAGGTGAATCCTCCAAGTCTGTCAGGAACAGAAATTTTCTCACCTTGATGAATGACTGCTGATCCTTAGGAAACCCGAGGCATCTCCTGCACTCATGAAAACATCTGGCAAACCTGCTGAGAGACCAACCCTGGGGAGGGCTGCACACTGGAATTTTGCAATGGTTACAGAAAACAAGAGATGTTTTCTGTGCCTGCAGATGATGACAAAATGGTTTTTCCCATGGGTTACTAAAGATTCCATTTCTAGATTGAGGCCATAATCTTTAGGAGATGCCAAGGCAGAAGAAATCCATTTCCTTGTCCAAGTCGTGAACTTGAGAAAAGTATGGCTTGAAGTAGATTCACAGCTAGCAAAGGTTGGGAACTGATGGTTGAAATGTTTTCAGCCATGGGAAAAGGGATTCATTTTGCTGCTTGTACCACTGATTCCTCAGCTTTCCTTGTGCTTCACTTCTCAGTGGGCAGCAGCACTTACCCATCTCTCACAAGGTGCTCCATATAAAATTCACTTTAAAAGTAGGGAAAGATGAAAAATCACAGTATTGCCAGCACTTACAATACATAAATGCTTCAAAAGGTATTAGAGCATGTGTTTAGCCTTGGCCCTTCCCTGCACATTTAGTACCTTGGTGTGTCTCCACAGCAAGCAGACTACAGCCAGCTCCAGTGCAAACAAGGCAAGCCACCCTCTCCCCTTAAGCCCACCCTTCAGAAAAAAACCAGAACTGCACCAGTGGAAGAACAAGCAGATGGTCAAATGCTCTCTAGTGAAAAAAAAGTAAGGAGGGCTGCTACTTTTCTACTGAGTTGCATCCTTAGATCTTAGAGAGCAACCTAAAATTTCAATGAACTGTTCCATTGTTTCAGTCAGAAAAGCTTAGCAGGCCCTGCATTCATGAGAGAGGTTGATAAAAATAAGCCCTGGTAAATATCTGCTCATTTATCTTGGACTTCAGAAAGTACTAGGAAGCAGCCAAGCTGTAATAAATTTAAAGGAAGAAATCATGGCCAGTCAAGTGGTTCAGGAAGAGAAGCCTTGGCTTTCTCACCACAGGCTGTGAAACAAAAATAGTTATCAATACACACCCATCTGCTGGAGGAAACAGCGAAAAATATGTATTATTTATGCAGTACTTCTTTAAATAGGAGTGAGCAGAGAAACTGAACCAAAAGACTTTATGTGGCAGGTAACAAACATAAGGAATAATATATGCTGTCAAAATTTGCAAACCCACTCACATACAAGCTCTAAGAAGAAAAAGTGCTCTTTTCCTTATGTGATGCACAGCAGAGCTTGCAATATTGTATATTTTTCATTTTCCTCCCTTCCCCCAAAAGCTTTAACCACAAAACCCTACTGCCTCTTGGGAGAGGGCAGAAATCCCACATAATCACAGAACCCCAAAATGTTTATTGATCTATATCAGCAGAAATGCATTGCAGGAAAAGCCTCTTCAACCAAGCATATATTTCTAATAAGGCATTAGTCAAATCCCCACATTTTAATTTGAATTTAGGTAATTAATACCACATTACTTAAAAACCTAAAAAACTCAGACAAAGCATAGTCTAGCCAATACAGAGATCAGAAGAGAGGGATTGTACAAGTGTTTAGTACAGAAAAACATGTTCTGCCTAGCAACCACAGGCACTCCTAGCCATCCGGGGGAGGAATCCAGCACTATAAATGTCAGCAAGCAACTTATGGCACTGTGCCTCAGATACAAAGGCCTAGTCACTGGGCAATTAAAAGTTAAAGAAAAGAATAGTTATAAAGGGAATACTCAGAAAACCAGATGCAATTATTAGGCTGCTTCCCTCTGTATCTTTAAATAAAGATTGCTCCTAGCTGGATGAGTTCTGTGCTTGGACTCATTTATAAGCTGTTTTCTCATCCAGTTTATATACAGGAAAAGAGAGAGGATGCTGAAAGCAATTTAGCATTTTGATGTTTTTGAAATAGGAACTCGATGTGGTACTAAAGTATGTGATGGTCCTGAATCCAAGGTCAGACAGGGTTGTCTGAGGATGATGGTTATCAAAACAAAGCACTGCCAGCAAGATTTTTTTTTTATCCTTTTCTTATTAGAATGAAAATTTTTCTGTCACAGTAACTAGCTGAGATTTTTCAAATAGTTCCATTATTTTTAATGTACTGGACAATTTGCTGTGAAGTATGAGGTGAGACTAAGAATCTCCTCCTAGCAAATGTGTCCATTTCTGGCCTTAGAGAAATGACTAACTGCATCAGGCAAAGAAGGTTTAAGGAAGGACTCTCACACCCATCTTGCAGATGAACCTCAGTGTGAGGAGACCAAGAATCTTGCTCTGTGTTCACACAGTGCATCTATACCTCAGAAGGTGCTTCTACAGACTGCTGCTTCTATAATGATATGAAATGGCTTTTCCTCACTGGTTCTGATCCAGAAGAGACCAGCCAGCACCTATGGTCTGCTGACTGCAATAATCTACATGAAATGGGCTTTACCACTTCTAGGAGAAAGAAGACCAGAGCACATGAAGGTGATGTGTTTCCCTAACCCCAAATTTCCCTGAATCTAGAATATAAACGTTTACAATTTGAAAATCACAGTGATTCACTCCTCTCTTGACCCTAGCACTTGTTTTCTTTTTTCCTTCTTCAATATCTTCTAAGTTCATGCACACATGAAAGACTGCATGCAAGGGATGCCAACCAGGTGCCAAGGTCGGGAAGCCTCCTCAAGGTGAGTAACCTCACCTTGAAAATGTTAGCAACACGTTCCTTTACAATACTCCATCTTCAGGACAGCTTCACCTGGCTGACAGACTGTCCCAGGCCCCATTTATGCAGATGTTCCCAGTGCATTATAAACAGGGTTTCCAAGAGCACTGCTACCTCCAGGTATGATGGAATGTGTTTCCTTTCAGTGTGTAAATGCTAAAACCTTTGATGAACAGAGACAACTGAGACTAGCAAGACCACAGGCTAGAAGCTTTGTTCATGCAGCTGCCCAGAGACAGCAAATCTGTCACTGCTGCTCTCTGAGAAAGGACCAGACTAGGCAGAGAACACAGGGGCTATGGCAGATCTGTACATGCACAAACAGCTGCTGCTTTCAGCCAAACTTTGGGGAAAAAAGCAAACCAGCAAACAAATATTCCTGTATTTCAGGGAGCAGCACCCACTCCACCTTTCTGCCATGGCTGTGCAGCAGGGAGATAAATGCCAGGACCATACATGGCTATCCAAGCACCCCATCAGTTGAGACATTTGTCTTCGTGCAGGGGGCCCCATGGCCAAACTTCTCCTGCTAGTTCATTTCAGTATCAGCCAGGAAAAGAGCTTTCTGTGCACAGTTCCCTGTGTTATTTGCTGAATAAAATTCTTCCTCATTAGCAGGCCAAAGCCCAAGAAACAGCCACTGGAACAAACAAGGTTCTGTGCAAATATAATCCCAACCTCACCACCAGAGAATTAAAGCCAAGATTTAGGCTGTAACCATTCCCTTTCAGCATGATGAATGCTTAAGCAGGTTACAGCTTTGTACTGTGGACATTTTCTGGGGAGAATAAATAACTTCTTTACCAGCCTGACTTGCTACTCTCAGTGAAACAAGCCCAGGGATTATTTTTTGACAAAACAGTTAAGAATGATTACTGCATGTCAGTATGTTTGAAGTGTTAAGCTCAGGACTTGATGGAAGTTTTGGTATTTCTTCAGCCTGTTCTTTGCCCATCAGCAGTATTTGTGATGTGCAGGAGAAAGGGCCTGGCTAACATGGAAGACACCAGCTAACAGGACCACCTTCTCATTGCTGCTGCAGCAAAAATTCAGACAGGTGCCTGAGAAAGAAAGATTATAATTTTCCACACAGATACTTACACTGAGTTTGTTAAGCCCTGCAATAAAAAAAGTTACCTGGAAAGAAAAAGGAAGTAATTTACTGTTGGACTTGCTATCTGAACTGCTCATCAAAGGCGCAGTTTTACCCTGTAGTTTTTGAGCTGAATTTGGCACTTCTCTACTCAGGACAAGAGGCAGCTGATGCACTTGAAGCAGATGTAATTGGTGCTGTTTTGCAGGAAGGTGGGATGCTGCAACTCAAGAGATTTTGATTCTGTTCAAGCCCATGTGCTGATTACAGGCTGTATTCTCTTGCTGAGACATTTCTAGCTAGACTGTGACTTCTCCTGGACTTGCCAGACTATGAAAAACTTACACCACACTGAACTGAGGTGCAGGGATGGAACTGCACATGGGGCTAACCCTGAGATGAAGCTTTGGATGTGGTGGTGACAGTTTAGAAAGAAGAACATGAGCTGGACACAAACCCAAACGATATGGGGGCTGTGCTAGGAGAGTTAGCAGGATGTGGTATATATAGGTCTCACCAGCAGATCACCACTTACAAGGGAAAGCACAGGTGATGAAGCCAACAGCTCTGTGACACTACCACCCAGGCTGGGTTTTGCACCTGGCTTCCACACCATGCTGTAGCAGAGGATGGCCTTAGTATACTCCCTCCTTCCTATTCTCTGCCTGGAAGTTGATCTTATCTCCTGCAAAGCCCTGCTTTAAGCATCCCAACTGCACATGGTGTATTTGAAAAAACCAGGGATGTTCTATGCCCAAATCACAGCCACAGGAAGGTACTGTGGGCACTGTGACTTTCAGCACTAAGTTCAGGTGGCAGAGAGAGCCAAGGTAACAGAAGATCCAAAGAAAGAGGACTGCTGCTTTGAATTGCAGCAGCACTGCCTGGTTCACCTGGCAGATAAGCTGGAGATAACCTGGGCACCAGAGAGACATGCAGCTTCCTGAGGACAGTGGCCATTCCAGACCTGGGATTTGCCCCGAGAACAACCAGTGATGCACAGTGCAACAGTCTCTCAGTACAGATGGGCAAGACCTTGAGCCTGAGCTCACCTTTGTTCCAAGCTAGCCTAATTTCCAGAGACATAAACAGCAGTGTGGCTGCTGCACAGGGGTGGTTGCAATTCAGCTTGTCACCAGTGACTGAACTGAAAACTCTGCATCATGCCTGTTGGGCAGAGAAACGAGTGCCATGGATATCACACACAGACATGATGCTGGAGATGAGTATGCCCCTGGCATATCCCACCTGCAGGTTCAGTGACTCCCTCCTAGGAATGAGAATCTCTGTGTTTCTTGCTCTGCCATGAGCTGTGCCCCTTGGAAAATAACCCAGAAACTTTCTCCTCCTTAGTGAGCCTTTGCTTAAAATGAAGCTCTTAGAGGGAGGCTCTGCATCCTATTATTATGGCAAAACCAAAGTAGAATTGGTTTTCCTCAGTTGCCACTGATAACAAAAAAGCTGATACTACCAATAGTAGTAAAATTCTCATGCTTATACCCTTTAGAAAAATATAAGGGATACTCTAGGAGCAGAACCCTGTGCCACCTCTTCTGGGATCAAAAGTAGATGGCACAGACTTTCAATCAAACCTCAAAACTCCCAAATTATAAACAGATACAGCTGTAAAGATCCAGTCAGCATTCTCAGCCTAGCAATTCATTTACTAAACTCCTCGAGTACCACTGTACTGGTCTAAAATGTAGCTTGTTCTATCACATGTTTGTGAGTACTCCTGAAGCAGAAAAGGGCCAGCTTCAGCAAGGCTACTGACCATAAAACTCTGTACTAAATAAAGATGGTGTAGTTTCAAATTTTCTCCTTGTGGTTTGGATATTACAAAACCATTGAATATTACAGTGTCACAAGAAGGTTCTCAAGAGTTAATTCCCATTCAGGAATGAAATCCTCTTTCTTCATATTTTAATGAATTTTCTCTGACCTCAAAATATGTAGACTTTTAATTCCAAACACAGAAAGAGTGACTGAAAAAAAATAATAGCTGCCCAACACTTCCTCATTCCCCCACCTCAATAACACTGTTACAAACAAAACCTCCACACATGATAAAGGTCATTACAAACTATTTCCATCTACAAAGCCAAACCATTCTCTACATGAGCTCTTGCACAATGCCAAGAATCTGCAGCTCCCAAGCACATGCAACCACCTTCTGTGCCACACAACCAACTCCACCTCTGACCCTTTCAGCCACGCCAGGCAAAGATGGCACAATTAGCACAGGGAGAGCTGGGTGTAAGAAAGGGGGATAAATCACAGCTTACAGCAAAGAGCCAAGGAGCTGAACCACAACTCCACAGCACTGTGCTGGCTGTAGGGATGACACAAACTATTCATCTTCAAGTGCTCCTTTCAAAGGTAGAGGTTGACAGAAGCTGGAAGTGCAAGATGTGGTATGCTTATGGAGGCCTTGGGACACAGGCCAGCTCATTTAGATGCAATCATATGCAAATGGTTTTGATTTTTCAAACCTGCTTAAACTACTTTTTCAGACTTGTGTGTGATCCTCTCTCAGCATTCAGATATATTCATATTTCATGTCTGAACTGCCTTGTACAGCATGACAGCAGAGACAGTGTGCTTAAGTGATTAAAGCACCTTTCAGAGCTGTACTAGCAGCACTGACAAACAGACTTGTTTTACAAACATTTAGATTTACAGTCCCAGTGAGATGACATGCTTTTCTCATCCACCCCCAAGGCAGATACCAAAGTGGCACGGGCTGACACTTACCTAGGAAGCCCTCTTCATCCACAATGATGGTGTAGTCCTCAGGGGTTTCTGTTAGGCTGAAGAACTTGCACCTGGCAAAGGCAAACAGCAGGAGAACATGATTAGCATCTGGACTGAGCAGAGCCTAGTCTTCCACCTAAATGGAAGTCCTTTCCTATCCAAGCTGTGCTGAAGGAAAGAATCACAGTCTGATGTTTATGGAGAAGCCTGAGGCATTAACAGACCTGGATTTTATTTCTGGCTAGCTCATACTGTGTGACCCATATTCCCTGCTGCCTGCCTATGTACAATGAAGCTGGTAAAACTCTTATTTTTATTAGTTCTTAGTTACTTTTCTTAATTACCCTATCCTTTAAGGCTTCCCATCACATCCAGGACCTGCTGTGTTGCACTGACACAGCAAAAAACTTGTTCACTGACTGTTCACTCCAGCACTCTCCAAAAGCATTTCCATGGTTCGTGCATGCACCTTTTTGCCACTGAAGTTCCTTGCCTTATCAAGGTTTGACATCTAACCTCTCAACCAAGCCCCAGGATCTCTTCTTGTTCCTTCAGAGGCTTTTACCACCAGCATCCCAATTTCCTGTTCTGGTCCTCCCCCCTTCCTGGGATGCTCCTGGTGAAAAAGAGTAGTAGCAGCCATCAAGCCAATGGACACAAGGCTGAGCTTTCCCCCTGCCTGATCCCCTGTGGCCTCTGTTCTGCTCCATCTTCTGCCATCCCAGGTCACCTGCAGTGCAGCACCCCCAGCTTGTTCACCATTTAACACAATGTCACCTCTAACAGGAGATACAAATCAAATGTGACACGGGATTCTTCCACTGCAAACACACAAACAAAAAAAGCTTCAGCCTTAAGGCTTACGATCACATATAGTTGAAAAGGTTTTTTTCCCCTGACACACCAACATATGTACATCAACATCTACTGGAAAAATCCCAGCTTCTACCCAGCTGGTCCCCAGCAATGGCAGGAAGGTTAGCATGACATTTTGTGAGCCCATGTTCACTTTCAGCAGAGCATCAGCACAGGGCTGGCCAGCATCCTCCACACCCACAGGCTCCCAGCCCCTGCAGGAGAATGCCAGAGCACATGGACTGCATTTGTTGCCCAAGAGCAGGAGAAATTTTGGCCTCTAAATTGGATGCAGCAGGAAGAGCATGTGTCTCTAAGAACCAAAGAGCAGGATTTCACAGTTGCACTACAATACTCTCAAATATTATCTGAGGCAATCTACAAAAAATACTTTAAATACTGGAAAAAGAGATTGTTCTCAAGGGCCCCAAATTTCACAGCATCTTCACAGTGTAATTTCTGCATGAAGCACAGTTCAGCAGGATTCAAGAACCAGGGACTACCAGAGCTTCTCAGCACTGCTGAACTTCTGTGTCCAAAAGTCTTCAAGACTATGGAAATTCTGGAACCCCATATTGGTGGCTGAAGACATTGAAAAATGAAAGCATTCAGTTCATCAAGAATCAGATGAAAACCTTGCTTCAGCACTCTTGTGAGTGGCTGAAAAGAACAAAAGTAGCAGCTATCCCCTCCAAAAGCAACAGGAAGAAAAATTAGATGGATGCTGCCCTCCTCATCACCTCATCAGAAAACTGAGAGGAAACAACATGCAGTTCAATTAGTGGTCTGCCATGTAACCAACAGGATTTCATGTACATGGAAAGTATTAGACAACCTGCCTTTAGAGAGCTGTCCTGTTTTCCTGGAAGCATCAATCACAACAATCAAGCATAACACTCCCTCCTAGCACAGACATATCATTATAAAATACAGACTTGGCCCCACCACAACAGAAACCACAACTTAATTATTTTGTGTCATTGGTAATAGCTGCTGTGACAGCCACATTTACCAACTCAACTCTCTCTAGGAATAGTGCCAAAAGAAGCAGAAAATAGCAACAGCTCAGTTTTTTACTGTCACTTCTAAGCTGCACAAGACTGCTACCAGTGCAAGGGGCAGTACAAGCTGGGCAAAAAGGACTTCTGGGATGCTGCTTCAGATGGGTTCCAGGAGGCAGAAATATTTATTGCAGTGGATTAATTCCCTAGAGAAGTCACTGAAATAAAACTTTGCTACTATTGCCTGACCAAGCCACATGCATGCTGACTATGGAGAAACTAGAGGTCCTAAAGGAGCAAACATTAATATTAAAAACCTAACCTTTCCTGATCTGCGATGGCATTTATGGAAGGTTTTTTTACTAGAACAATAATATGTGTCTGTGTGCACACACTGACCCCAGCAGAGGAAGAATGATTGTGACAGATGCCAGTTTCTGGGCATACATCTATATATGCTGATATTTAAGGGATATATGCACATGAAATCCCATAATTGCTGCCTCAGAACTCATGTCAAAACCTCATATTTCCATATATCATCTCAAAGCCCAATCCCCAACTCAGTGCAGTTCTGTAAAAGGTCAGGATCACAGAGCCATCTGTATTTAAAAGCAAAGTCTTTCACCACCACAGAGAAGACCAGTGGTTCTTGTGGTATACATTCACTTAGTTCAAGCCAGTGATGCATTCTTTTCCCAAAGGAAATCTAAACATGAAAAACTGGAATTGCAGACCTTGTGTGGTAGGCAAAAGGAACTCAGTGTCATCTCTCTCTCTCCCACATTACCCTACACATGCCTCTTCCATTCAAGGTATTTCAATAATTTCTATTTCCTCTTAAACCGGTCTTTGATAAGCTGAATGCCAACAGCATCTTCTATTATACCAAAGCTAAGAAAGAAAAAGAATTGTCCTTTAATAATTTTGAGACATAAGGAAAACAGTATTTCTCTAAGTACATGTGGAAACCCTATATGTAGGAAGACAATATTTTTAGTTTCCTAATAGTCAAACCTTGGATGGATTATTTTGGATTTTTGCCTTCTCAATGTTTAAGTACATTTCCACTTAAGCACTGTTGCTGACTTCGACTGCCTGAACACATATGCCTTTTTCTGGCAACACCACAAATGTAGACCAATCTATTATTAGATTAGATCTTTGAAACTGCAAGGCTTACATTGTGTATGGAAGAAATACTCCAGCTTGCACAGAGCAGGAAAGTGCCTATGGGATGCAGCAACAGCATCATTTCAGTTTGCAAACAGTGCTCTGGTCTCCACGGGAGAAGTGAGCAGGAAAGTGGAGTGGTTGGCTGTGCTTGCAGGTCCACACCAGAAGTGTCTTCTCCAGACATTTGGTCTTCTAGGTCTGCTGAGATCACAAGAGTGGTAATACTGGGATGAATGAATTTCTCTTTGTTCTGGGTCACACACAGAGCACAAGTTCCTGGGAATACTGCTGCGGGTCATTTGAAAGTTCAGTACAGATGAATGGTCTTTAAGGAAGACTACAAGCCCAACCTTTCTATTTATAAAGAAACTGCTTAATTAATCGTTATCTCAGCAGGGTGAAGAGTTGCAAAACTGTTTGCCCTATGGAAAAGATTCATTCCAGAAGCACGTGGGCAGCTTGTCTCCCCACACGTAGGAAACCATGTCCAAATGTCATTCAAGGCAGTCAGATACAAGGTCTGGAAGTAACAGAAGTTTGCAAAGAAGCAGTTGAACTGAATAGAAATTTAGAAGCAGAAACAGCAAGTTCATCTGTGTGAACATGAAAGACATAATTTTCCAGGCTTTCTCATTTTAGATGAGGAGGGATTAGCATGCTTCACTCTGTATGCTATCATGACAATATATATTCTTATTAGAGAAGACTCATGCTAATAATCTAATTCTTTGTGATCTTTTTAGCAGTTTATAAATAATGACAAGAGGAAGAATCAATGCAACATTTTGTAAGACACATTTAGAAAGCAGTAAAGGACACCTGTGCTGTTAATGAGAACAGTGGATATTTTCTTTAGAGAAATCTGCTTTTAACACAGTTTGAAAGAACAGCAGTAGTGAGTCTCTGTATCACACAATAGTCCAATTAGGATTGTCCTGCTCTGTGTTCAGCTTTTCATTATGGGCCTGAGCACATTTCTGCAGCTCCTGCCAGGACAGTGCAGAGCTGCAGAAGAGTGTCAGGATGCTGTGCAGCTCCACAAAGCCAGGAGACTGGTAAGAAAATCATCTACTGCTCTTTATCAAAATGAAATACTTGGAACCTCAATGCTAGGATGAAGTGAATTCAAGGCAAGCTTAGGCAGAAGGTGAAGCATAGCACAAGGGAAAATGCCAGACACACATATCTGCAGCAGGACATGTGTCTCTTCAGGAACCAAAGCAGTGTTGCATTACCTGCATCAAGTGATACCAAGAACCTTCAGTGTGGACTAACCTGGGCCATCCTAAGCAGGTGCTGCCTATGCTGCACTGACCTACTATAAAACCATCAGTGGGAACCATCAGAACTATTACTATTATTACAGATATAACTATAACTATTATTAACATGCAAGAAGGCCAAAGACACATCCTCTTAGCCCAGAGAACCTGGGGGAGAAGAGAAAACTGCTCACAAGATCTCTCAGCACATTTTTCTCTGGGAATAAAAACCCTGTATTTAAAAGCCTTTCCCTTCTTCTCCAGAAAAATTTTATTAGGAACAAACCAACATGAGAGGGGATGAAGACACTTGAGGTGTGAACAGTGTCACAGCCCTCAGACCCAAGAGACAGCAGAGCTGCCTATAGCAGAAATAGCCAAAAGATAAAGTAACCTTAGATGACACATTCCTCCAGTCATTACAGCCAGCTCTGTGAGGACAGCTGCAGGACAGGCTGTCACTGCTAAGCCACATCTCTGCAACTGGTTCTGTTCCCAGCCTCTGTGCCTGGTGGGATGGGAGCACCTCGGTCCCAGTGCTAAAGCAGGCAAAACCACCCCTCTTGGATTACAGCACCCAGTCCCCATGGCTGCAGACACACTGCCCTGGGAGAGCAGGGGAGGGTATGGCCATTGCTACTGACCCAAGCCTACATGGCAGGTAAAAAACCTCTCTTTCTTTTAGGTAAATCCATAAATTACATCAGGAATTATTTCAGTCTGTTAATACAGATTGCAATGTCTTTGGATCTACAAATTGGACAATGAGGCAAGACTCCTATCCACTTTAAAAAAACAACAGACTGCCAGCAAAAACCACCTCCCTCCAAAATTGCCAGAATCACACTGTTAGCTCCAGAAACTCAGATCAATGCCTTGCTCCATTTGGCTCCTCCTGGCCAGCCTATGACTCAGCTTCCACTTGTGATACAGATCTAAACCATCCCTGCTGAGAAGTGTGGGGGTATAAAACCAAAACAAACCTCATCATATTTGCATTTACTGTGTTAATGGGAATTAAATGAGCATCTCAGGCACTTTGCTCATGTTTTATTGCTGTTGTTCCTCCAGCATTCTTTCAAGCAACATACCAGAAACAGCAATGACTTGGTTGGTGCAGTGTCACCCCGGGACAAGCAGAAGAGCAATAGCAAAAACCTCTAAATCCTTAAATTTAATAATAAAAAAAAATTTCATTAAACTACCTCTGATGCATTGTACAGTGCTGCCTGTACTAATTTCCTTCTTGGAGGATAATTGTAGAAGTGCACATCACTTCTTAAAAGTCCTTTAATCTGTTCCTCTTGGTTTAATGCCCAGCCCCTCCAGCATCTTTAACAATATTGTTTACAGATTTATCATTATTAATGACAGGAAAGCAGTTTTTCAAATCTCCACAGAGGGTCAATGAGTGTTTAAATCAAAATGGTGAAGCTCTTTGCTTTGGGAGAGAATGCTGTAATGAAATCTCTGAAGGGGAAGTTGGAACAGTGAATGAAAAAGAGGTTTAGTTTGTGTGCAGTGGCAAAGAGTATTCATTTATTATTTAACAATTAACTAATTGATCCAGACACACCTTTCCCTCTTCTCTCTTTGCTATCCCTGTCTGCCAGCATTCTTGGAGGCCCCTCTACTGTGAGTCAACTTAGTCACACATGAGATGCAAAAGCAATTCTTTTCATGTGAAGAAGCCCATCATTTATTTAAGCAGAGGGTAACTGTGCTTTAAAAACTCTGTCTGAACAGCACTAACAATATCCCCTGATCACTCTCAGAGTTGAACTAATTTCCAGCATAAGAAAGACATGGAGTAGAACACTGCATTTCCTTAACCACAAAATTCTCTCCTACAACCCAGGATCTGAACTGAGAAACACATTACAGATGTGGGTGTGGGTCCTAAGGTTTACAGCTGGAAATAAAGTATGATTTAATGTACAACAAAGGCTTGTGAACACATCATAACACCTGGATCCTGAAGGCTTATCCTATCAGAACTATGCAAACACTGAGAAAAAGATTAATGCCCTTTCCTTTTCCCTTCCAAATAAGGCATTATACTATCACTCCTTCAATGCCCTCTGCTGCAGAATATTGACTTTTAAATTCTACCAACACTACAGTACAACTGAGTTTTCATCAAATGTAATGCTGCTGTCCATCCAAACTCATACATTCAGGGTGCAGAATAGCTATAATTGTGATCAGCCAAAAAATGATTATTTTGTTGACAGCAATGAAAAACAGACTGCAGAGCATATGCTTTTTATTTCAAAGATGGAACAACCCATGCTTAATGCACTGGGGGTAAGAGGTTCTTACAATATTGCTCCAGGATACAAAAGAAGGAGGAAGAAACAGAAAATCTGTTGTGGACTAGAATGAACTCACTCATTTTCCTACAGGAACCATAAACACAATTTTCCCAGCATGGGACATAATAGTTCTCCCACAGATTTCTAAAATACATTTCCAGTGCTCAGTATAGAAAGTTAGATGCACAAGAAATGTTTGCAGCTTCAGTGCAGGCAGTAATTGAGAACATGTGTGCCAGGGGAATTAAAGGGGGAGGAGGAGGAGATCCAGCAAGTCACACTCCATTGGAACAGAGGGACAGAAGCACCCTTCAGAACCCATCATTTTCAAAGAGCTTCCATTTGCAAGCAGGTCCAACACCCCTTATCAGCCTGAGGAATGCTGTGGGGCTGCATATCAACCCCAAATTTAATGCACATTAACCATTTAAGAGTCTGAATAAAAAATTAAAAACCAAGAGTTTCACCAACTTTCCTTTAAGTTCAGAGAGAAGCTTTAGCTTCTTGTTTGACTACGAACACCTTTACAGCAAAAGCAATCTCTGTTCTCATTCTCCTAGGCTCTGCTTTTGGGTCCTGCTCAAGATGGACAATACCCAGCCCAGTGATGTTGATTATTTCTGCATATTCTAGCTCATATTATGTACAAAATAAGTGTAAATGTGCCAGTACCTAGCTTTCCATAAACATGTAGTTAACCAAATCCCCTACACTCAGAGGCACCAAAAGAAGCTTCGTTTGCTTCCTTTGCTAATGAAGTAAAAGGAAGTTCCTCTTGTGCCAATTTTTTCTTTCTAGATGAAGATCCTTATCTACACAAGCAAAGTGGAAAATGCATCTCAAGAATTTTAAGTCTTTTAAAGTCAGTCACCTAAAGTCAGAAACTTAAAACTCTTTCTTTCACCGACTTTGCTGTTTTTATGTTGCTAGTTTGTGTTTTTCCCCTCACTCACGGGAAGAATTGTAGTCTGTAGGTTTTATTTGTGCACTGAAATTGTTACTATTTCCCCAGGCCGGCAAGCATTGGCGGGTACGCTGATGGATTGCAGCCACGCTGGGTTTTTCTTTCCCTGCCCGGCAGCGGCTGGAAAAAGCCGCGGTGGAGGGGAGGGCCCGGCCGGGCCCGGAGTGATCCCGGCTCGGCACGGGCCGGAGGCAGGGCCCGGTGTTGATGAGATTTTGGCAGCTGTGACCTGGCCCAGCTTCGGCCGGGGGGAGCCCTGGCCTCCCATCCCCGCCCGGGAGCCGCCGGGGTCCGGCCCGGAGCTTGGCCCGGAGCTCGGCCCGCCCAGGCCATGCGGGCCGAGCAGGGCCGGGCCGGCCCCACCAGAGCCACCGGCACCCTCCGACGCTGGAAGCTGAAGGGAATTTTTGGAACTTCTCAGGTTTTAAAATGTGGTATTCACAGAGGCGGACCCAGCTTCCTAATGGTTTACAAAGCTGTCAGTTCTCAGAACTAGACAGCCATTGGCTTTTACTAAACACAGAGGAAGTTCCCAGGAGCCTCTCTCAGGAAAACCATTTCTGTGAATGGTTTTCTTCCTTCTTCTTAAATATCAACCCAGGTCAAACCAACACACCTGAGCAGCCCAGTCAGTGCTATGTGAGACATGGTGCTGGGAAAGATGGCTTGTGGGTTTGATCAACCTTGTATTCCAAAGGACAGCACAGCTCAAAGCACAGGTAAGACAGGAAGTTATAGCATGAAAAAAAAACCTGTGGGCCTTTTTGTTTCCCCCTTAGACGTTTTACTACATCCAAGAGTACTTGTACAATCTGACAACCACTGACACCTACTCCTGTTCAGGTAACTGGCCTCTGGGTGAAACAGCCCCAAACACGTGCAGTCACAGAGCAAAGCCCCCAAAAATGTCATTTTACCTTAGCGCTTCTAGGCATGGATCCTAGAGGGACTCTTCATACTGAGCTGCCACTTTTAGAACAATGTGTCAGCCCCTTCCCAGGGTGGGGAAGAGAGAATTAGTAACACTAATCTGAGCTGGCTAAGGGGCTGCTACCTCAGATACAACCACAGAGAATTCCATGCTTCAAATCCTGATTCTCATATTCATACCTCCAAGCCCACATACCAAGGATGAGTGTGAGCTTAAAGTCAGGTAAAAGCCTTTTATCATTACACATCCTCTTCTGTCATAGCTATCAGAGTTACTAAATTTCTAGTTATTTTAAACAAGATGTTGGGGTTTAAGAGTTCTCCTTTTGTTTTTTTCTCTTAGAGAATTTTCTCCCACTTTTTGCTGCTAAGAGACAATAACAACAATAACGAGTATTTAGGAGAGACAAAAGTTGCCAAGCTCAGGGGCGGAGGGCACCTGGCTGCAGTCTTACCTGAGGGTTTCTGTCCTTCAGAGATACTGGGAGAACTGGGCTGGGAAAAAAGGGGCTGTGGCAGCCCCCAGCTCTCTTGTTCTCTCGGCACTCACAGCGGGGCCAGGCTGCGGTCGCTGTGGGCAGAGTTCCCCACCACGGCGGGTTCTGTCTCTGCTGCCTTTCTTCTACCGAGAGCGGAGCTCTGCTCGCAGGAGCAGCCGTGGCACTGGGGCCTTCTTAACACCTACCTCGCTAAAAAAGGGACTTTCACCGTCTCAGGGGAAACCCCGGGATCCCCGAGCCCCTTCCCCGTGCCAGGGAGCCTCTCCCGGCCCTGTTCGGAGCCGGACTGCTGCCGCCCAGCCCCGCCGTGCCTCTGCTACTGCTCTGGGTTCNCGGCCGCGGGGGAACCAGCGCAGCCGCCGGGCCCAGCGGGAGCGGCAGCGCCCCTGCCGGCCGGGCCCGGAACTGCAGCGGGGAAAGGCGCTTAAAGGACAGGGAAGAGACGTGACCGGGGTTTCTGGGTTTGGTTTTGGTCGGGTTTTGGGGTTTTTTGTTTGTTGTTGTGTTTGCCTTGCTAGAGAGAGTCTCGGTACAAGAGAAAGCTTTGCTAGTTTGGCTGCTCATTTTCAACAGAGCAGTACAGCCTGGGCAGGCTTTGTGAGCCAGAATCCTGCCTGGTTTAGAAATTCCACATAAAGCTGTGGTGTTTCTTTATATAAATTGTCTGAAGAGGCTGGAAAACCCAATAGTGAGTGTCATCAGCCAAGGCAAGAGCACAGGCATGGCCATACTGGTGGGAGAGAGCTGTTACAGGGCATGAGTTGGAGACCCCTGAAAAGGGAATCAGACTTGACCCAAATACTGCAGCCCCTGCCAGGAGCCCAGATGCCCATGTAGGAAAGAGACTGGCATGACTGAGGGGTATTTCTGGTAAAGGACATGGCTTGGCCAACCCTCCTGCCCTGCCAGGTCACAGCAGGCCTTGCTTTGCTCCCAGAGCTCCTCGTTCATTCTGGAAAAAACTTTCCTCTGCTACAGGGCACTCAAAGCCTGCTCTGTGATTTTGGAGGAAAGGAAGTAAGCCTGGGTATGAGTTTTGGAAGGCTGAGGACTGCCAAACTTCCATTAAAGCAGTCCTAAAGTTTTCAGTTACTTCAACATCTGCCTGTATAAATATAACATTTTTCTCAAAGTAAACAGTGGTCTGTTTTTATCTTCACTATCCTTTGATGTCTTTGCTCAGGGGGATGGAAATATTACTTTGCAGCATCACAAAAGCGTAGCAGGATCTTCTGCATCGATAGCTGATGACTCAGGAATCTGATATAATTCAGCCTTCACTTTTGCCTGTTTCTGTTAACCTGGATTTTCACCACCATTGGGAATCTAGAGAATACATGTCACAAATGCTATCAAGTCACTTTATGTAGGTTCTCTTTTCACTACTCACACCCTTGTTGATCCGCACTGTTATGACTCATCCAAATTAGACATCTGCACACATGCTGAGCAAACATTCTGGGTGGCAGAAAACCTAGGACAAAGTGGTGAAAGACAAGGGAGTGAGTGTCCAAAGGGGGAGAAATGGGTTTGTTTTGAAAGAGCTCTCAGCAGTGGAATTTAAGGAGATTTAATGAAAGAACAAATACTATCCCCAAACCCACTGCAACCAATGCAAAATTTCCTGGAAGAATCCTTAGGAGACACCTTACTCAGCCATGGGTTTAGAAAAAGGCCTGAGCCAACTCTGAGTGGGGATTGGTATGAAAAGCTTAAATGACAATTAGAAAATTATATAGAACTTATGAGATTTGGGAAAAACCTGCTTGTAGATTTAAGGGAAAAAATTAGTAAAGTATTGAAAATTACCAATTGCTGGGTATGTGGAGGAGTCTTGCTGACAGAAGAATGGCCCTGGAAAAGTAGTAGTCTAGGCCCAGCTGAACTCCTTAAATGGAATTAAACCAACATAGAAAAGGAAGACAAACCCAAAGCGTGGGTCTTGAGTTCTGAGGTGATGGATGAGGAATGCCTCTGGAGACTTGGAAAGAAATTTATTAACAGAGTAGGGAAAACCCCCTGTAAAAGGTAAAAAGAGAAGTTCTGTGTGGTGGATCCCTGAAAAGCCTACACAATATTGGGCCACAGAGAACAAATGAAATTGTAAATATGATGAGGAAAGTAAGCTTTTTTGGTGTAACAACACTGAGAAAAATCCCTATTCAGGAATCCCCGAAATATCCAAATTCTGGGAAAACAGAATTCATCGAAGTAATGATGATTATTGGAGAGAACCCAATGGCCTGTTCTGGATATGTGGTAAGAGAGCTTATCCAAAACTCCCTCCTGGTGGAAAGGAAGTTTACCCTAGGAATTATACAGCCAGAATTTTTCCTCAAGATGGAAATAACCTAGGGGTACCAGTATATGATGCTTTAAAAAGAAATAAAAGGCAGCAAACTGAAATTGGAGGGCACCAGAGGTGGGGAGAAGAGGAATGGCCTCCGGAGTGGATATAACAAACATATGGACCTGCCACCTGGGCCCAGGATGGATAAATTGGGGATCTCAAACCCCAGGTTACATGCTGAACCATATCATAAGACTCCAAGCAGTAGGGGAGATTATATCTAACAAAACCACCCAAGCCTTACAATTAATAGCTGGGCAACAAAGACAAACTAGAGCTGCTGTATATCAAAATCTATTGGCTTTGGACTATTGGTTAGCAGAAGAGGGAGGTGTTTGTGGAAAATTCAACTCAGCTGACTGCTGTCTACAAGTTGATAATAATGGGGAGGCAGTTTTGGGTATAGCCAGGGACATCCAGAAAATAGCCCATGTATCAGTCCAAAGGTGGGAATCAATAAGGAACAAAGGATGGTGGGAAGATTTTTTTTTTAATATCCTGGTGGGAAAAAGTTGAATTCATAATACTATGTGGAATAACAAGTTTAATTTATCTTCCATGTTTAATTCCATGTCTTATTTGATTGATTACTAATGTAGTTCAAAACATGCAGCTGATAACTACAGCTGTCAATTCCGAGTCAGTAACCTCAAAGGGAATACAGAAAGTTATGGTGTTAAAGAAAACAAAAGATAATAAAAGCTTAAAGAAAGCATGTATAATAAATGAAAATTATCAGTATGCTAAGAGTACAAAAGCAGTAGTTCAAGCCAAATAATTTTTTTAAAAAAAAAACAGAGGGAAATTGTTATAGATGACAATATATTGGTTTTCACATTTATAGATTAACTTTTTACATCACACATATTTTGATATAGCACAGTTCAGGCTCACTTTTAACTGCTTTTGTATAGTGTAATCTGTCAGTTTGCACTGTATAGTTTATATGAATGGTAATGCAATAAATACATTGTGTCATAGGCATTAGCAAACTCTTAAAAATAGAGACTAAAAATACCTCTATAACCAACTTAAAGATTAGTGAAAAAACCAATAATTTTCCTAAAATCTGTGGATTGACGTCTCCAAGTACAAGAATGATGGGAACCAAAGCATCAGTATCCGAAATTCTGCCACATTGGGAACAAAAGACCTAATCTATAGAATATCCTGCAGGCAGGTCAGAAGTTAAAAATCAAACAAGAAGAGAACCTGGAATATCAAGAGTTCCCAAGGAAGCTGGAATCGAAAAAGCCCCACATGAATATGCATGAGCCTCAGAGACATACAGTATAAAGGTAACACTCTTTCAAACTTATGGTGTGCTCTCTGGTTAATTGGCCAGAGACATGCTCCAGCACTGGATATTTTTCTTTTTTTTGTCCTTTATTTTATCCCTTACTACACTTTAAAAAAAAAATTCTAAAGCACGAACTCTGTTTTTCACAAGTGGGCAGATTAAACATGCTCTGCCATTTAATAAACTTTACACTAAGCTCTGCTCTTCTCTGCCTCACTCTTTTATCAAAAGAATGAAGCCACTTATCAGATATTTCCAGGCATGCTTCAAATATTATTACCAACTTAGATAATATCAATTGCCTCAGATGCTAGAAAAAGAAATAAAAGGTCAGAAGCCCACAGTTTGGACCAAATACTGTCACCAGCTTAACTCTTGGTACAAACACAAGGCAAAATTACACATAAAGGGTTTTATTTTAGGCATCAGACAATTTCACCATGCAGAGAAGAAGCAAGAGAAGCATAGCCTTGGTGTATTATTAAACAAGAACCAAGTACAAAGATATCCAGTTAATCACAAAGACTGCTGGCATTTTATTCACATTTCCTTGTGTGTTCAGACAGCTTCCATCCTGTCCCAGCAACTCAGAAATTGCTGGCACAGAATTGAGGAAGCAGCAGTGAAAGCAGCACTCCCCACTACGCTTCCACCAAATGGCAGCAATTTGCTGTTGTGCCATGCTATCAGATTTGTATGGTTTTCTGATTATCAAATGACTGCCTTGATGCTGATGTATCTAAAAACAGATGAAGTTTTTATGTAATCACATGCCATTTAAGAAAAGAAAAAAAAACCAGCCCTTTTAAAATGAAGCAGTTCAGCTAAACTTCACAGGTGTGGAGAGGGGTGCTGAAGCATTACCCTGCAACTCCAAACCAGGATGCCAATTTCTGTGTATATGTGGAGAAAATTGCTTCTTGCTTGTATTTATCTAGAACCAAGACTGGTTCAACAGCCTTAATTCTTATCTCACACCAAAAATTTACTGAAAGACCAAGGAGGGGAGAGAGAAAACACTAATATGTCCCCATGGAACAATTAACCCATTCCTGTGCTTGAACACCCATGAGCATTTCCACATTCACAGCTCTGCTTTTATTGTTTACCAAATCATTCCTAGAGGGAGTATTCAATTTGCAGTAAAGATTCTGGAAAAGTGCTTGAAGATATTTTTTTCTTTTAAATGACCCAAAGGTCTATGAAGAGGATGATTCTCTTGATGGAAGAAACAGATCTACATGAACTGAAGTATTTCCCCAGGTAAGAGAAGATTATGTGCAGCTGACTCACAGCTGTACGTGCTGAAAAAAGGCCTGCAGAGAGAATTATGCACTTGCATGCAAAAAAACAAACAAAAAGGGGAGAAGACAAAATGGCAGTAGATGCAGTAAGCATTTACAAGTGTATTCAGTTATGGCTTTAACATTTAACTGTAGCATTTTTAATACAAATTATAATGCTCTGTTGTACCTCAGTGTAGAGCCAAACTTAGCCTCCACACAGAGAATCATTTTCTTGTCTGCCCAATACATCAAACTGTCCAGCACTCAGCTTTCAAAAGAAGAGGAAAATAAGGCATATATTGTGGTATTTCCAAAGGTCCTGCTGCTTCAGAACAATGCCTATTATATCATCAAGTGCTCACCTATAAACTCCCTCCTTCAGATATGCCAGGATCAGGCAGTGCTCTCTAAAACTCCAGGTTTCCTTCTAGCACCATCTTGCTCTTATTTGACACTGTGCTGGCACACAGTGACACGGCACACATGACATTCCCAGCAGGGCAGAATCAAAGCAGTCTCCAGGTAAAAAACCCTATTAATTTTACTGTGAGAAAGGTTCACTGCTCTGCAAGATCAGAACTGCCCCACTCCTAGCTAACAACATGTTTTCTGCAGATCTGTGCTCTGGGTGAATTGAACAGGAAAGGTCCTGTCTGACACAAGGGACCAGAGCTGGGAGTTTCTCCCTGTCACCTACTGCAAACTAAGTCAGAACAGTTCTTGCAGGATAGCACAAAGGTAAGAAAGGATTATGTCCTTAGTAACTCTAGCACATCTGGAGAACAAGAGTTTTGTCACAAATGAGAAGAGGATAAGGCCATTGTGGAGGTGGGGTGTTTTATTTTAGGAATGGTATTCCCACTGAAACACTCCAAACCATGCACTGCTTGCTCACATCTCCCCCCCAGCCCTGCAGGGGGCTGCAGGGAAGAACTGGAGGTAGAAAAGGCAAAGATGAGGGGCTAAGATAAGAAAAAATTACTGAAAACAGCAGTGAAGTAAGGAAATGAACAGTACCAGCAACAATATTAATAACAGGGTACAAGGGAGGCTTCACCTTTCACATTGAAGCAATTTGGTCACCACACAGAGCCCAGCAATACCTGACTGCTGCCAGACCCCTGGCCATGATGAGGTGGTGTTAGAATAACCTCCAGGTGTTGACCATGCCTCTCTTCCCTACTGCAAAAATTAACCCTGTCCTGGCCACAACTGGACATGGAGGTAAATCAGAAGGAAAAGCTTGTGATTCACTGGGCTGGAACAATCCCATCAAATAAGATCAGTGCAACACCAAGCTACCAGCCAGCCACACTCAAGTCCCAAGCATCAAATCACCAGGAGTGATTTAACACCACTGCAAGTTTGCACTAGCTGATTTGCTACTCTGAGAGCAGTTATGAAGAAAGAGTTAATTTCTCATAACATTTATGGCTATCATGAACTTCTTCCTTCATCGTGCTTAATTTGTTGCTATGTATTTATATTCCTTTGCCATGGAAATTCAGGCCAGTATTTTCGACTTCACTGCCGAGAGGCAGTCATCTATATCTGCTTGCAAATCCTTCAGCAGCTTCCAAACTGCTGAGCTACTGGTAATTCCTGTTGCAATCAGCTGGAGCTGCAATGGCTCAGCACCTCTGTAGAGAACAACCCACTCAGTGTTTCAGTGCTAACTCGGAGGTAATTTGAACATTCACACGTTAGAATTTTATTCCTGATTCCAAACATTCCAGCCACACAGCACAAAGCCACTGCAACCCAGCCATGGGTGGCTAGGGATCCCCCTGGTTATCAACATTCCCAAATAACCCCGGGCACAGAATGGAACAGAGGAGCAGCTTCACTGTGTTCATGCCCCTGGCCTCCCAGGGCTCGTCATAAACGTGATTTAACTGTTGCATTATTCTAAACGGTGCAAGAGATCTCCCTGCTACTGCCAGAGAGATCTTCCTTTACAGCTGCTTAACAAGCCCTTCCCTCCACCCCCAATCATCTCTGAGTATTTAATTCATTTTTTTTTTCCTATATCCCAGATGTGGAAATCAAGTCTAGGTTACCAAGGAAGCAGACAACTTCAAGGTATATCCCTCTCAAAATTTCCTCTCTGCTCTGCACAAACCCAGAAGACAGTTTTGCTTGTGTGCTTCAAGCAGTTGCCTCAAACAAAACACATTCCTAAAATCCACCTTATTCTGTGATCACAGCTACAGCAGACACACAACAGTTGGATCTTTTGAGGTCACAAGAATCTGGGGAAGTCTGTAGCATTCCCAAGCCTGAAATACAATGTGTTTAAATGGTCATCAGAACTGAAATACCTTATTCTCTGAACTGCCTTTGATGCACTTACCCTCAGAAGACTCAAGGAAGAGACTTCCCCCACCATGTTTTACAGATCAAAATTGAGAATACAAAGCTGCCTGCAGTATTATTCTAGGTTTCTTGTGTGATCTTAGTCCAATCTCTGCTCTGTGAGCTCCCTTTCACATCTGCCTCAGAAAAAAAGTCTGAGAAGGACTGGCATTATCACATTGCCAAAAAGCACAGAAGCTCTGGTGCAAACTGAACAGGCTGAGCCTTGTCAAGAATAGGTTCAACAAAGTGGAGTGCAATCACTAGAAAACAATCAGCAGATGCTGAAGTTTAAATAGAAGAAAAGGCAGAGAGATCACATTGCAGAGAAGCATGTATGTCCTGCTGGGCTCAGCCCATGCTAACAGTCCATCAGCCTGTTTTTTTCAAGCGAGGAATTGCAGAGATGCCAGACAATGAGGAAAGCAGAGAGGATCAATTCAGTCAAAGCAGAGAATAATTCTCATAATCATTCAAAGGTCCAACTTCTGCAAAAAAAAAAAAAACTCCCATGGTAACCCAGTAACCCTTCCCCCAAGCTTGCAGCTCAGCCTGTGGAGCAGAACTGAACCCACTGACAGCATTCATCCTTCTGCCCTCCCTGCTTGCAAGGGGCCAGACTGAAAACGGAGTTCCTGAAGCCCGTTAGTGAAAGAATTAAAGCAACAGCCCAGAACTCTGTAACCAGGTCCTTCCCCACATGCTCACCTTTCACAGCTAAAGTCACTGGTTTAAGGAACAAGAGTGCCAAAAGCATGATAAATCCAGGTTAGGCACTATCAGGCACAGAGAAGAGCGGCTGCGTTTCCATGGGGACAGCGGGCAGCGCGCTCCGAGCGGCGCTGGATGAGGCAGCACCCACGGGGAGCGTCCTGGGCAGCACCAGAGCCAGCGCACCTCAAACCCGGGACAGCCACACAGGGACAGACGGCACATCTCCATCCCGGCTGCTGCAACGTCCAGACAGTGTTTTCCGCAGAGCAGGAGCTGCTGGAGAAGGTTCCTGCTAGTTCATGTCTTCAGATCAGACAAGCAGTGCTTTTAACTCCTCCCCGGATTTGCTGGTTCTAGAAATCCCAGTGGAGGAGGTCTGCCACATCTAAGAAGTACAAATCCTGACTCCTCCCTCTTAGTTTTGGAGTGCCAGAAAGCATCACTGGGCCCCACAACTTACATGTTAGGAAGGAAGGTAAATCCCAGAGGCTGACAGGGGGACAGGGTGCAGGGTCTTGTGGCACAGACGGAGGACCCAGGGCTGTGCAGGACAGGGGGATGTAGCAGGGGACCAAGTGCTGCTTGCAGAGGACTCTGCCTTGCAAAGCACTGGCTTTTGGCTAAGCCCTGCACGCTAAACTGGGGACAGACCTCAGATCAAGCTGGCACCTACAGAACCAGCAGGCAAGCCTAGAGAGCTGAAAAGTCCTGGAGTGAGAAAAAGTGAGTGAGTTTCTTGCAGCCCATAAAGCCTCACAGGGCTTCTACATGAACACCATCTTCTACATTAACACCAAACCTACTGGAAAGGATCCTCCTTTCCAGTCTCCTAAAAGCTGCACCATGCTAAGAAAACCTAGGTTTCCTCAGCACACTCTGGGTCACATGTATTCTGGTAAGGAAAGGACCAAGCACTGTTCTCTGGCTGGACCCCCTTACACTGGCACAAAGCCCTTGAAGGGAGCTCAGTCACTGGATGGCCCACGCCTGCCTTCCAGGCCATGCCAGACAGGTACAGGCTGTTGTGCAGGAGCTTTAACCCCCTCTCTCTTAAGTTCATCCATTACCTTGTTTTAAAAAGCACAGAACTTCCCGTGTTGTTTTGGTGAATAAACGGTTTATTATTTATGGCATGTTTTTGCAGGGAGATGTATATTTAGGCTTCAGTAGAACCTTAAAAGTGGGCTGAGAGTACATCAGGGACTGAGGATGAGCTGAACTAATGACTTGCTGTATTGGGTCTGGCTGAGATGGAGTTCATTTTCCCACAGCAGCCCTCACTCACAGTGCTGTGCTTTGCACTGGGGGGTGGGTGGGTGTTGATGACAAACCTGAGTTTTGGCTGCTGCTGAGCAGCACTGGCACAGCTTCAGCTCTGTCTCCTCAACAAGGGGCTGCAGCTGGGCAAGATCCTGGAGGGGGGTGACACAACCTGGTCACCTGTCCCAGATTAACCAAAGGGATATTTTACACCATATGACATTAGCTCAGATAGGAAAGCTAAGAAAAGGAGGAGGAAGAGTGGGGGCATTCATTATTTAAGATGTTTGTCTTGCCAAGCTACCACTGTGTGTGCTGAAGCCCTGCTTCCCCAGAAGGGGCCAGAAAGCGCTTGCTGATGCAGAGTAGTGAATAAAACTGATTCTACTCTTTGCTTGTGCACATGCAAACTTTTGCTTTAGTAAACTGCCTTATCTCAACCTACAAGTTGTTTTCCACCTTATTTTCTCTCCCCTGTGCCTGGGAAGGTGAGCAATAGAGGAGCTAGGTGGGTACCTTGTGTCAGCCAAGGTCAAGCCACCACGGTTGCTCAGAGTCAGTCTCTGCTTTCTGCAGTGTTTACTGCAGGAATAAGCTGCTCCTACAGCTCAAGTGAGGATCAGACCACTTAACCTGTACACATCATCTCCTCCCTGCTCTTCACACACAAGTATTCTGGGATTTGCACATGGCTGTGATAAGAGGGAAGTCATCAATAACCTCTCCCTCCCTGATCCCCAAGGAATATTTACCCAACTCTCAGATAAATGAGGTAAGACAGCATTGTTTTGTTCCCAGAACTAGGCCCTCTCTATCAAGTGTTAGACACATTTGCTAAAAAACTAATTAGAGCATGTTAAAACACTTCATTTAATTAAAAATAATCCTCACAGTATCACAAAGGTACAAGTAATTCAATATTTTGGTTAAACCCTGAAAATAGAATTGAAGCTTGTGAGGTCAGTCTGTGCATACCATATAGTGCTTTATTTTTAAAAGATACTAATGCAGATTTGAATTGGCTTTTTGATAACACAATTTATTCTGTAAATAACTATCAAATTCACCTGGACACAGCTAAAGGTCAGTGCAGAAAGCTTATTTTCATTGTTAAAAACTGATAAGATGTATCATCAATATTTTGAATTTCAATGAAAAAGACAAAAGCAGAAAAATTCTAATTTCTTCTGTCCTCCAGCACCTGTCTCTTCAGCTTTACAAATAATACGTTGGTCCTTCCATGAGCATGACAGAACAAATCCGCTGCCTTTTACAAAATGTGGATGAACTATTGATACAATCCAGAGCTCCCCCAAACTCACTTGCAAGCTCTCCCTGTAACATAAAGATGTTGGGCCATATTCTCCCTCCATCCAGCAGGAAAAGCTTTCAGTATCCCACTGAAGCCTGACTGCAGAGTGTCAGCGAGCTCTGTGGTTTTCCAACAGGGAGTACATAAAGATCAGGCACTTCAACTGCTGACTATGAGAAGCTGAATGGAAAAGAGAAAAATCCCAACAAAATGAAAGAACAGAAGAAAAATATGGAAGGAAATTTGTAGTAAGCCTTCTTCATTTAAAATTCATTTAAAAGTGTGGTAGAATAAGCCATCACCACAATTTTTTTTAAACATTACTGCTTTTGTCTTTTGGTCTCCTTCACGAGGCTTTCAAAGAGAGCAACATACAGCTTAACTTTTCTAAGACTAGGCTTTAGTTCCCCCTCTCTTAGGAAGACACAAGTTATTCATAGGAACAAAACAGCAAAACCAAAACCAAACCAAATTACTCATTTCTTGGCATTCAGATAGTAGAAATGCTCTAAGGAGATAAAAACAAAACTTCATTTTTTCACCAATGTACAGCTGTGTAAGAAGTTAAAGTCCATTGCCCTGGACAGCTTTTATTAATTTCATTTTTACTGTTACAATTTGATGCCAAAATACATTTTTCTCAGAGAAATATGCACTTGGATCACTAAAGCCAACATGATTTTTACTGCTGAATTCAACAAAAGCAAGATTTAAGCCATGGTGTGGAGCATATCTATGTCCAGTTATTTTGAGAACATAAATTAAACATTGAAGCATCCATCTGGCATAGCAGATTGTTTGGTGTACTTCATCCCCTGCTAATTAATGATTAGCTCTACTAGGTAACAAGAGAATTTCTCACCAGGTTTTCCAGTTTTAGAGGACAGGGAGGACAGGCTGCCTGACTGCAGACTTCACCCATAAGGGCTCACACTAATCTCAGTCCTATGAAAATCTCATCAATGAAACTGGATTCACTGTAGTGGAAAGCAAATTCCTTGGAGAGAAATATTTTGGAAAGAAAAGCTCTACAGAGCTTGGTTGCTTATAAGGTAAGTTGGCTTGGGTTGATTGCCTTTGAATCCCACACTATCATCTTCAAAAGAATCACCTGACTTTTCTTCTGACAAGGGGGTCATGGCCAGATGAGAGACTTGGGGAACACTTCCCCAGTTCCTGCTGACAACTTGCATTCCCAATTCATCCAGTTACTTAACCATACACCTAGCTAGTAACATTTAAATGGAGTTACTAAAGTGCTTGAAGTTTTGCAGGGCCCAAGGCAGCCTGATGCATTGGTGATGTTGGGAACATCACCACGCTGACCCTTGAGCAAAACCAACCGTCTAACCAAAACCAGGCTTTTATAAAAGCATACCTTCCTATCAATTGGTTACAGAGAGGCATTCCCAAACTACCTGGGATCTCCACTGCATTGTAGAGTACTGCATTTTCTAATGCAGGGCTCCAATCCTTACTGCCCAGACCACGTAGGAATTTTATATAAATGTTTAACAACAACTGCTTTAATCAGGAGTGAAATATGATTCCTTTCAGCTTTGTTAATCTGCTGTTACATGAGTGAACCCATGAGCTGATGTTCCCTTGATTGTATTAAAGTGGCACTTGATGAGGAGCAATATCCTTTTTCTTCCCATACTGCCTTTAGGTTGGAATCTCTGTGAAACACATCACATACTGTTCCACTGAAAAAATCTACTAGTGCTCCAAAGTTTCCTGATGTAGTTTCTTCCTCCCTTATAAAATAAAGGCAAGAGAGAATATGAAGAAAGAGACAGAGAAAATACACAGTTTAATTAATTAGAAGATAATGGATAATCAAAGCAAGTCACAAGGCTGAAACAAATACATACTTTTATATAAACAATAAATATCCATACCATACCCCCTAATTACTGAACATCCTGAGGCACAGGTTAAATTGTAACTGCAAAATTATACCCAGTGAGGACAAACAACCAAATAGAAAATTGTGTCCACACACACAGACAGAGATATGGAGTTTAGAGCTTAACTCCTAATGTTTTGTTGTCATTACACTATGAAGAATAAATTCAAATCTAGGGACTTACCAAACACTTCTAGGCATTTGAAATTTTTTCCTTGCTTTTCTCTTTTTGAAAGACTAAGTCTCATGCTTTCTTACTGAAAGGATGCCAGAAGGAAGTAATTAACCTTCATATCATGGCTGAAAACAAAGCCCTAAATCACACAGTGCTCTAGTGTCAACAGAAGGAGAGTAACACAAAATGACCAAAAAACTGCTTTATGAATAGAACCTTAGTAAAACGAATGGAAAAAAACTAGCAGTGTAGAAAAAAAGTCAAAGAGCCTCCATTAGTTTTTGGGCTTGCTTTAATAAAAATACTAAAGTCACCCAGTTCACAACTTAGCCAACCCTGGCTATACTTAAGCTCATCTTGAGATGCTACTCCAGTGCAGTACTTGGAGAAGCAGAGCAAGAGTTTTTTTTTCCTGACCCCTTTCCTGATGCCAGTTTTGTTAAGGATGAGCCTTCCTGCTCTTTTGGGGTGAGAAGTACTCAGGGCTGCCACCTTCTCTGCCCAGGAGCTGGGAAGAAAACTGAACGCTCACATTTAGTGCCAAGTCCTCCCAAGACAAGCAAACCAGCCAGCTTACCCCAAAACTTATCCCATGCCTTGCCCACAGGGGTATTGGTGCCCTCAGGCAGAACTGCAGCAAAACAAGTTCCTTCAGCAGCCTTCCCCTTCAAGGCAGGAGGGCTGCAGCAACTGAGAGGGAGAGAGAAGACAGGAGAGCAAGAGACTCCTACACTTTCAGGAAAAGAAAATACATTTGGATAAGCATTAGAACAATATAAGGAGAATCTCTTTTAAAGTACAGGAGACTACTGAACAAGGGCTCCAAATTACAACCGTGCAGTGCCTGTCAAGAACAGTATGACAGATTGTTACCATCATCATTTGAGGGGACAGACACAGCCCTACTGCATCAGTCTCAGAGCACTGGGGTGGGACATGGGCACTAGCAGGTACATCCCCTGGTGAAGTTCCAAGAGGACCAGGAATCACTACCTGCAGCTCCAGTGCACTGCCTCAAATGCAGACAGAGACAACAGAAAAACTAAAGCTGGAGACACACCAACAAATTGATATGCATATTTAAAGGTCAGACATGTAGATCCCAACAAACCAGAAGCTTCTGGCTGTGGGCTACCTGTGCTCTTCCCACCACTGCTCCTCCAGCTCCCAGAAATGACTTGTGTGGGATACAGGATAATATTTTCATTCATTGAGGACAGAGGAAAGGAGAATGTTGTCCCAGCCTGAGTGGCATGGAAGGTAATAGCTCTGCTCTTCTGTGTCTTATTTGAACTAAATAATTTATCCAGCAAGGCATAGTTTTAAGCCCTATTTGTCAAGTATCTGTGAGCTCTGGGACAGCCCTGTAGGCAAGAGCGCTACACTAAAACATTACCTATCTAAAAATTCCCCTGCTAGGCTCTGTGTTTTCAGCACTAACTTTAAAAAGAGACCAGACTTTCTGTAATATTATCAAAAACTCAACTGACATAAAAATCAAGTTGTGTTTTCTTCAAGCTGATCTCCCCTCAAAAGCCTAGTAACAGATTTCTGCCAACAGCTCTATAGATTAATCCACCTCTGTCCCTGCAGCAGGCAAATAAAGCCTTACACAAATCAGGAGAGCAAGATGCTGCACTCAGCAGATACATGCTACAAAATACAGCACAGCCAAATGTAAAGGCAAGGAGACTGTAGATTAAAGTACCTTTTTGTTATGCCTTTTTATCTTACAAGGTACTCCTGAAATTAACTGCTAGCCCAGAATGGTTTTTTACACCATTTCATTTTCACATTGCAGTTCAGATTATTTCGAAGCAGAAGTACCACAGAAAAATTAGCACTGCCATTCACCTTTGCAAAAGGGTGGGAAATTAATTTAAGATCAATTAAAGCAGAGGTCTCTGTAGGTATTAATTTCCATCTTGCAGAATTTATCAACAGTCATAGAATTCCTCAATTTCTAGCTGTGCCAGTAGTGTAAAGAAATAAAAGCAGCAGCACTTACAGTGGCACACAAAGCAATTGAGCAAGGTCCACGCTACATTGACCCTGCCATCTGGACAGTGCAGAGGCATTTCCAGCATTATCCTGTATAATCATGTAAAATTGCATTCTGATGAGAGAGGCCAAAAATCCTGTGCTCCAGAGATCCAGCTGATAACAGCAATAAATCAATCTATCTCCCTTTATGGATGCAAGATCACACACATCACACAGTGATGCCCACGTCACTGCTTCATAAACGTGAACAAATCAGCACACTTTCTTGCTTATTTTTCAATTCACCAGTCCTCTGGAGTGCAAGAAAAGGAGAAGTTTAGAAGCTGATCCTCTGTCTCCAGTGAAAAACAGAAAAGACTTTGTTGGGGGCTGCTGTATGTGCAGGATTAGGCCTGAATGATTTGCCAAAGGCTTTACAACAACTTGGTTGCTGAGCTAAGAATAGAAGCTAGGAATCCTGGTTCCTGGTGCTGTAGTTGCTATACAACCCCTGCCTTCTCCCAAAGAGGGCACTCGGGCACACAACTAGACTTGGATGTAGCAAGAGGACACAGTGCCCTTGCAAGGCTTCACTCAGGAATCTTCCCTCAGCTGAAATGCAAGAGCCCTGTTCTGGAAACTATTAAACAGCTGTAGCTTCAGCTCCTGCTTCAGCATTACACACCAGCGTTATCAGCTTCCTTCCTTATGCCAGGAATGCTGCAGGAATTTGCCTTCTGCAGACTAAAGAGAAAGAATGAAAAAGATGATTGTGTGTCTGTGAGTGTGTGAAAGAACAGGAGAGAAAGAGAGAGAAGATTAAAGGCTTTGTCATTATATAGTTTTAACCTGCTGAAGACAGATTTAGTAATCCTGTATCGAGACTATGACTTTGGTGTAAGTTTGAGCATGGCACTGATTTTGCCCACAGTTCTGTCACCTACATTGCAAGTCCCCAGCCTGCATTCCAGCTCCTTGCACAGTCTGCCCCAAGAAGCCTGCTCAGGTACAACCTCAGTGCTGCAGCAGCAAAGGCTTTAGCTAGCTGAGCACTTCCTCAAAACACCACATTTTGGGAAGAACCAAATACTTCCAAGGTCTAAGATATAAAAGATAAGGGACTCAAAATGAGGTTCCCTCAACAACAAAAATATATACAAGCATGTCCCAAACACTGACATAACAAGGCTCTACAGGGCTTGAGGGAGCCAGTAGAAGAGTTATGATATGTTGAAATAAACACAGGACAAGGAATGAGTGGCAAAAGATTGAGGAACCATCAGTACAGAATCTGCAGACTCTTTCAAAAGGCAGCAAGCTACAGACAAACAGTGAAGGAACCAAAACTGTAATCTGAAAATGAATAAATACAACCCCCAAAACTCCAAGAACCAACTACTCAGACCAAGAAAACCAGGTTAATTTTGAAAGAAAATGACTAAGGGACATTATGGGGTTCTGAGAAAGCCAGCAATGAACGAGCTAACTGGAATATCAGGTAATTCCACTGAAGCCAGCCTCCTGCAAAGACACTTCCCAATTCTGGATGCAGGCATTACATTCGCCAGTTTGGTGCCATGTAACTATGTAACACTTATTTTCTACAATGCATTAAGAAGGAAACATGCCAGAAATCTGCAGAGTGGAGAAGCTAGAAACATTTCCGGGGGCTCCAGGTGGCCACACAAACACATGGGTAAAAAATATCAAAAGTAATGTTACAGAGCTTGTTGCTTCAAACCTGTCGGTGTGCAAGCCTGGACTGAAGTTTACTACTGGTTTAATAGTAATGTTAGACATAGAGAAGCTATGAAGGCCAAGGTGAAGCAGTTTTGACAGATTTCCTGGGAAGCTCCAGTGCCAGGGCACTCACTCTGCAGGGAACCATGTTACCTTCGTGGGAATCAACTCACACAATGTCAAAGTAATAATTTTGTGCTGAGGTGCATAAATGGCAGGGGAGGGAAGGGAATCTTTTAGATTAAATCATAGGACATGCTTTCACCACAGCAGAAATTCAGCAGTATGCCAAGGTTTCCAAGCAAATCACTGCTGACCTGTCCCAAGAAAATCTGAAATGTAATTTACTGGATTTCTGTAAAATAAGCTTCATTTTTGTCTGAGGCCACAAAAAGCAAAGCTACAACTGCCTTGGAGACTCAGCTGGTGCATGAGGCCTCATTCTAGAGCTGTATGAACACTGGGCAGCAGCTTCTACTTGAAGAACTGAACATAAGTGTACTGGAAAAAGCCTGTAACAGTTGAATCTATCAACAGATAGGTACAAAGTCTGTCATTCCCAAATACATTAATGTCAATGTGGTCACTGCTTGTGACTGACTAAAGATTTCTCCTATTATATGGGCTTAGCTTGCTCACTGTCTATAAAACCATCTATTAATGGGCCATGCTCCTGTTAACTTCTTCTTCAGCTGAGAGTATTGCCTGGATTCCAATGAGCCTGTATTGCTGCCAGCTGTAACACAACCATACAGGTACCTGAACAAAGGGCAAAATGAGGCTCCAAAATGAGATCCAATCACTTAATCTTTATCAAATCCTTGCCTCCAAAATGAGGCAAACATTTGGTGAAGATAAAATGACTGGATGATTTTACCACAATTATTTGAGCAGACTTTCCTGCTCTGAACAAGGACAGTATAAAGAGGTCAACCCCATGGTCACCTGTACCAAAGGAATTGATCTCTTCACCTGGGCTTAAACAACAGATGTCTAGGGAACACTATTACAAAAAATTATTCAGCCCAAACCCAAAATTTACATGCAGGTTTTCTTAGACCCCTGCATCCTCACCCTCCCAGCATGGCAGTCCACTCCTGCTGAGCAGTCTGAGAGCTGTTCTGAGGCATCCTGGGCTATGCTCTGTGAGGCATCACAGCTTCTTCCTGAGCAGCACAGATAGCTGTAAACAAAATACCAATGAAAAAGCCTACTGAGGGTACAGACCCATGGCTTAAATTGAGTAAAAAATTCTCTCTGGCCAGACTCCCAGGGCAAAGGAGGTCCTGTGCCAGTTACACTCTTAACCAGCATGTTCATGCCCAAGGAGCAAAATAATGTCTTATTAAACCTCTCCATCAAGAGCCTAGTGAACAGCTGTTCTTTGAAATGGTGGCACAGAGCCACTATGGATTTTTTTCTTCAACAAACCAAAACTGAACAGACTCTCACAGCCACAGAGGCAGCAATAAAAGAGGAAGAGGTAACAGAGCAAGGTTTAGGCAACCATCAAACCAAGTACCAGCACCTTGACACTCACACTTCACAACAGACAATGGTTTCAAACCATGGTGGAGCTGCCCAGCAAAAAGATGGGAGCATCAGTTAACCAGGAGAACAATGGAATGGGAGAGCCTTGGTAAAATAAAAGTTAAAGTAGAAGAAACCATACATATGAGTCTTGAATGTGATGCTGGGGAAATCCTGTCACTTGCTGATTTTCCCAGGCTGAGAAACCAGCAACAAAATGCCATTTGCTTTCAGTCTGCTCACCTAGATCCAAATGGGATGTTTTGTCCTCTCAGTACAGAGTATAATCTCTGTAAAAGTGTGTATATATATAAGTATATGTATGTATATTCACACATTGCACCGCAGCAAATCAAGACCTGGCTTTAATGGAAGAATTATCCAAGGGTCCCAATGCATGGTGCACCAAGTAAAAAAGGGTATTTTCCCAGAAACCTCAAGCATACCGCTGTCCAATTTGCATGAACAGGGTTTGACAGAACCATTCCCTCTAACATGAATATTTCAGCCTGGGCTCTAACTTAAAACATCAACACAGAGAAACTTGCAGACTTTGCTATGTAGAGAACTGAGTTATCAGGGCATCCCAAGCAGATTTGGAACAAAATCATTGCCTTGAATGTTGACATTTCCAATCCTGTATCTGTAGACAGGGCAAAGAAAGAAATACTTCTTGCAAGAGAAAGCTCTGGTCAAATATAACTACCAAGTTAGACACATTTCAAAGCACACAATAACATAAATCATTGCATAGCCATTGTGTTGTATTAAAGAACAGGTTGGCATTGTTTAATAGGAGGTTTTAGGCTTTCCAATTCAATTCTATTCAACTCTGGTTTTTCATCTGGAAATGCTTTTCAGCTTTGTATAGTGCAAAATACAGTGAACTGGTACAACGCTGGAGTTTGGGCTGAATGCCATTTGTTGGCCCTAAAGCAAATGAAGCCAATAAAACAGGACTGACTTGCAACCTGAACGATTGTTTTTAAAGGAAGATGGTAAACTCCTGGAGAAGTGGAAAATATTCCCATGGAAAAGAGAAAGCCACACCTGTAAGCTTCAGGTATTTCCTTATTACGGAACTTAGCCTGGGGACATGACATATCTACTCAGTAATTTTTTCATTTCTTGCTGCCAAAAGTAGGTGATGTATTTGAAGTACATGCAAAGATTAGTAGACTCTGTAGAGATCACCATTTTGTAACAACCTGATCTCTTCTGTTTATTAATAAAGGCTGGATATCCATTTTTCAATACAATACACAAAAAGACCTGTATAATTTGAGCTTGACTATTACTATAATTGACAAGAATAGGTGTTTTCTCATATGGTTCAGAGACAGTGCAGTCAGACAGCATCTTCTCACAACATGAAAGATGACACTTCATCAGACATAGACGTGCCAGGCAATAAATCTTGGAGCAGAAGGGTCCTTATTTTAATTCTAGTCATCACTGATCAAGAGATAGAATTGTCTTTCCAAGAAAGACACAGGAGAGATGAAAACAAAGCAAACAATTAAAGAAAACCACAAAAGTGCTCAGGGTTTCATTTAAATCCTGGAGTACTTGTTCTGGTCTGATAAAAACAGCCAACCCCACAGACTGCACAATTCCTGAGGATCAGGAGTGTCCTATCCAGAACAGCAAGGAGGCCTTACTTCAGTTGGGCACATGCATCTGCTTTCCCCTCCCCTTTCACAGACTCACCACTTCAGTCCTAAGCATGGAACAGGTTGGAGATCTGCTCATGTGACTGGCATATCTATGCACTCCTGACCACACAAAGGTGTCCCAACAGGTTTGGTACTTTGCACCATTCTAGAATCTTTCTTATCAATGTCTGCAAATGAAGCTGTGGCCACTCTTCCTTCAGAAGAAACACTCCAAGGGTCCTCCAGTGCTGGCAGCTCAGAACCCTTCAGATAGAAGGCCTACTGGGATTAGGACTCAAACTCCTTCCTGTTCTTCTGCTGCTCCCTGCATAGCTCTGGGTAAATCACACTATTCCCCTGTGCCTAAATTCTATGTTTGTCTAAAAAGGATAATTATTCTTCAGTACCAAAGAGGGGCATTCTCAGGCTACACTTACCAGTGATTGACAGGAACCCAGGTACTACAGACAAGCATTATAAAAAACAATCATCCCTCTGCCACAAATGCTTTATGAAAAACAAATGTTCCTTAAAAAGCGGGTTTCAGATTCAGTTCCCTAGTAGTTATCACAAAAACCCCGCAACTTAACATAAACTCTATCTATCTAAAAATATCCCAGCACAATTTGAAAATGTCCTTTCAACCAGACATTTAAAAAAACCTACAGGCACAATTACATATGACAAAGATAATGACAAAACAAGAGAAGAAAAAAGGTAGCTTAAAAAAAAAAAATTACAGTGCACTCAGCTTGCTGGTTTAATAGGTGATGTGATGGGTCCTTAGTTCATCTTGGGATAATTTCAGAACAGAATGATTAGCAGTGTATGATGACAGTGATCACTAGCTGGTTCCTGGAGAGCTGGTAAGTTATTAAGCTAAACAATGGACTGCTATTATGAGCAAGTCAGTGCACTAACTGTAATTTCCTTGAAAGCTAAGTGGTGCATGATTATAGTTGTCCACTCTGACTGCCTGCTGGCAGCTCCATATTCTGCTATTGTTCTGAACTTCCCAGGGTACAGCCACAGAAAAATGTATTCTTCATATTCAGGCTTCATTGTGGCAGCTGTTGTCTGAAGGACAGTGGAAGAGAGACATTCCCTGTCCTGAAGCACAACTATTACAGCTCCTAAAAACATGTGGTTTTATTTGTCAGCAGGAGCTACCTCTACTTTCTAGCTAAGACAATTTCCATTTCAAGAGAACTCTGACTTTGGAATGACACGTGTATACAGCTACAGACATATTATATACATGTTCATATATATGTGTGTGTTTCTGTGTATTTAAAAGCCACACATACACATGAGTACCTTCCTGGTGAGTTTTTTTGTGACTTTCAGGAAGACTGCTGTTATGACTGGAAGCTCACATGGACATCTTCCAATACACATTGCTCTCTCAAGGCATAAAGAGAGTCAACAGAAAACACCTCCATTAATGAGCCTACCAAAACTAGGAAGAGAAAAAAACACAAAAGAAAGCAGCAGCTAGATGACAAGGACCTCAAAGTGGCTAATACATACATGGACTGAAAACATGGCCTACTAAAAAGTGCTAATCCTAGTGGTGATCCTATGCAGGATCTGGAAAACAAGAGCAGGGTCCCCCTGCAGACCTGCTGAGTGAGGTGGGTACAGCACTCACTTTCTTCCTCTGCCCAGTCCCAGAGGCACAGCCAGCACACCTGCACGGGTGAGCCTGGAGCACAGGGACTGAAGGATCACTGCTGAGGCAGCACAGGGGCCAGATGCTGCTGGGGACACGGAGTGAGGCCAGCCCGTGGCCCACCTGGCTACCAGAAGAGAGAAGAACAGAGATCCCCATTTTTGATCCCCTATACTAATTCTCAGAAATCTGTCTTCACTCTTGCCATGGGCAATTATCTTTCACATGAGCAGCCAACTAAGCCTTTCCTTCCCTTTGGTACAATTTTTACTTTACTTCTGTCCTGAATGTTACCAGCTAGTCTGAGCAGGAGGCAAAATTTTTAAAGCCCTTAAGAGTCTCCTCCTCAAACAGTAATAGCCATTTTGGAGTCCAAGCCCAGTTGGCTTCTAATGAGCCTTGGGGTACCCAAGTGCTCTTTTTTTCTAATGGGATTTAGGTGATTCTGAAAATATTATCATGTACCTCACATTCATTTGATATAAAGTAAACATTAAGTGGGAAGAAAACCTGACAATGAGAAGATTTGGCAAGTGCTTTAAAGGTAAATCCTAATTAATTTTAAACTTTGTTTTAAGTAAGCCTCATTTAAGGAGCACATGAAATTCTTTCATTGTCCTTTTCTGCTGTGCTGATCCTGTAAGGAATATATAACCAGAAGTTGTTTTAACAGTCCAAGGAAAAAGTATGAGTTCCAATCTATTTTGAATCCAGGAACTGTTCCTGTCACTGATTTTTTTCAAACACAAGTGAAAGGGAAAAACGATTATTGCAAAAACACCAAGTGAGAAAATGCAATATTCAAAGAGGGATACTAGCAGCACATATTAAAAAAAGCCTCCCCTATAGTTTTGAAGAAAGGTTAACAGCATTGCAAGTCACACACCTTATACCTATATAAATAAATCATTTTTCTCCCAACAAGATCTAATCATCTGACCATTCATTCTCCTGAGTAAAGAAAGGTTAACAAGTCAATCATTTCAAATCCAGCTCTGAATTAAGCAGCCCATAGCCACACTACTCCAACTGTGAGTCTGTACCATAAACATAAACAAAGTGAGGTAGCTTCAAAGTGTAGGAGCATCAAGCATCCTTGTCATCCAGCTGCTGCTTTCTTCTGTGTTCTTTCCTTCCTAGTTTTGGTAGGCTCATTAATGTTTGATATTTGGTTTTTTCTCTCCTGAACTTGGAACACAAGTTAATAGCAACTTCCAAAACACTGGAGATGGAAACTGTTGAATCAGGAACAGGAATTTCAGCAACTGCTTTGCTACAAGGCTCCAAGTACACCCCAAGTTATTCAGCTGACAGAGACTGCACCTAGAGATTGATCCATTAACTGTTCTATGCAGAGTGCCCATCCACACATCTCTAAGAAAAGTCCATGGTTATAGGAGTAGAAAATCTCAAAAAGAGATAAACAGCAACAACTTGCCATGGAAGGTTATCAAAAATGGATTAACAGCCAATCATGCACCAGTTTAAAGCCTCAATGCTATACTATAAACACGGAAGAAAATTTATTTTTAAATGTATGCTCATGTACATCTCAGAAGGACACAAATTTTACATGAAGCATATAACTTACACATGTCTGTATTACTTAGCATTTCTGACTTTGTTCCTCTTTTTGTATTCCCTCCACCAATAGTTAGGTTGTTATTACCTTTATAATGAGATATACATTCAAAATATGCTGCTTCACAAGACCATTAAGAGTCAATAGGTAACTTGTTTCAGGACTACTTCGTATTTAAACCATTGCCTAAGATTACAATTCAACCACCATCTGAATGAAAACGCCATTCAAATGGGTACAGAACACATTCATTTACATTTACAGTAATCATTCTGGCCTGGTTTCCTGTGCAAACAAGAAGTATTTCTGGCCTGTCACAGCATAAGAGCTACCAGGGGATAGCTCAGTGATTCCCTGCAAACCTTTGCCTTAGAAATTTACCCTTCCTGAGCCATGAGGCTTTCCCTGCATACAGACAGAGAGCACTTGCCCTGGGATTAAACCTTAGCAGTCCCTGGAATACAGCACTGGGATGGGTAATGTGGGAAGGCATAAAGCTTGAATTCTGTATGTACAGGAATTATAAGAACCACTCAAATGCTTGGAGTAACTTGATACCAATAGGAAGAGTGCAGAGAAAACACTTCCCCACAGTGAGGTTCCATCACATGACCACTCTTACCGTGGAATTTCAGAAACTGCACAATAACCAAAGCACAACATTTACTGTTGTGAAGGGCATGCACCACACAATAGTGCACATTAAAGTCAAACTAAGTCACATTTGGACTTTGTGTCATTCTAATACTTTCTGTTACTTAGGCCAAGCACACGAATGAAACTTCTGTGCAGAGAGCTTGGGTAGAAGTAGATTCATTAGTCTTGTGCATCTATCCAACATCATTACAAATTGAAATAAAGTTGTCTGCACCAGCATAGAAGTGAGTACATGCCCTTTCCCAAGGCAAGCTTTGCTCTTACCAAGCTATAGAATCTTTTTAGCACCTAGTTTGTTTCAGCTAGCTTTTTACAGTTTAAAGGCAGTAAGCAGACTCACCTGAAATGCTCAGAAAGCAGCACAAAGGACCAATGAACTACTGCAGGAACAGACTCTCACTCATACCAACAGTTCTCTCCATAACCAAGAGGTTGCACAGTTTCACTTTAAAAAGTACTTTGTCATGCTGAAACATAAAATCACACACTGTAATGCTGTGTGGAAGGTAATGCCAAATGGAGCAAAGCATTACAATGTCAGCAAGGTCAACAACACGTTAACACAGCAGAGAGCAAAGCTCCACGCATGGCTTTAAGCATGAGATCCCAATGGACAAAATCCTGAGCAAGCTGCTTGAGTAGCCTCTGCCTTGAGCTGGGGGTTTGGGCTGCAGGACCTTCAGAGATCCTTCTTGACCTCATCCATTCTGTGAAGATTTCTCAGTTTGTGACAATGTACCAGGCTTGGACTGAAAACTGCACGAAAAGTTTGAGGCTCCACAGTTGCATTAGCATTGGTCCCACACGAGGCTCCTGGGCAGTCATGAGCCATCCATGCTCATTCACAAGGCCAGCTCTGGCCTTCATCACTTCCCTTCTTCTTTATCTCCATTCAATCATAAAGCTTGCTCTGGGGTCAAGCCAAATTCTTCCTTTTCTGTGTTTAGCCAACATCGCACAAGTGTAGCAAGGTAGTTACTGGCAGTCATCAAAATATTACACTGTATGCCAGGAATATGGTTACAAGAAATACTGACAAGAAATCATTGAAAAACAAAATCTGGGTTAAAAATGATGCTCTGTTCCTTAGGAATCCAGTAGTTCTGCAAATCTGTACCTATCCTTACCTGTCTGCAGTGCAAGTAAACTACGTCCATTTTATTTTCCATAATGAAGTATTGATTTTGTTTGCAAAAAAAATTTCTATAACCACTCTACATTGCTGGCATTTTACCTGAAGAAAAATCTCTTAACTAACATAATCTATGTCAATTTGTGACCACTCAGTTTGTGAGATGGAACTACTGCAAAGCACATAGTCCCACCACTCACAGCAGAAAACCATTCACTAACTAGACTCACCTGCAGCAAGCTCTAGAGAGACTGAGCCACAAATCTGTGGTTTCACACCTTGCTGGCCCAGCAGATGCAAACAAACTACACACAATTAAACTCTGCTTGGTTTACAAAACTGCCAAATGGGCAATAACATGCAACTCACAACACATCATCTCAGTGTATCACAAATTGCCTGAAATCTATTCACCTGAAAGGTGAATTCTAACACCACCCTTCTGCAACCAAGTAGTTTGAATATGAAAAAAATTAAGAGCACAACTTGATTTTAACATTAGCTCATCTGATATGAAAATACCTGAAACCCAAAAATTTTTGCAGTGACAATATTATCTTAGGTATAAGTGGGATAATTTAAACATTTATCAAAACACATTTTCTGCTCTAAACTCCAAAGTAAATTAAACAAGTCACCTGAGGAGAAATCACAGACAAAACCACTGTAACCAGTCCATTTAAGCAATACACCAGATTCTGACAGCATATTATCTTCTACAAGACCTGTGAAGATTTTCCTCATTTCAAATTACTCAGTTTAGTTCAAAATTATCACCAGTTAATTCCAGGCCAGGAAACAAATTAGGAATTGAACAGGCCAGTAAAGTTGGTGTTCTTCCAGTCTGCAAATAAGATGTAGGTGTGGAAGGCTGAGACCTCCCAGCTCCAATATCTTGCCAAGCACAGTCTCAAGTCACCATTGGTTTCATTTATTTAGTACAGGTCATGTTACACTACTTAGTTATAAACACAAAATAAGCTGAGATTTTTTTTTCCTAAATATCTAGCACATTTAATACTGTGCAGTAGTTTAAAAAGAACAAATGAAAATGTTTGCTTTCCATGCTTCAAACTCTGATTTGCACCCAAAAGCAGCTTGGAAAAAGATCACAACTGAAGGACTAATCACATGGTAAGTGATCCATCATTTTCAAAAAAGCACAAAAATAAAGACTAGGTAAATCTATGTAAATGTATACAGTTGCTTAGATGCATGTAGAGTATATCCTTCTTCAATATTAATTACTTATTTCCTTCCTGCCAAGACTACATTTATTTGCAAGTGAGTGCCTTAGAGGTTATCAAGGGAAAAGAGTCAATCTTTCTTTAGGAAAAGAAATAAAAGCTACAAATGTTACACAAGATTAACATGGGCTATTTCAGTCAAGGTCTCAGACTTCCCAACTTCCAGCAATTCACCCTGTAAAAACATGCATGGCATAAGAAAGGGCGGAACAGGGATCTTTTAACCACAGAATTAGGATAAATATTCTGATTATTGCTATAACCAGTGCATGTCATTACCCAGATTCTCTTCACGTAACATTCTTAAAAAGTCTGAACAGAAGGACAGGGAGAGTCACACATGCATTTTAAACTGTTCCAGCCATGTCAAAACTTGTAAATTTTCCCCTCTTAGGTTCAGAAATTCCCCCAGTATCAACTTTTTAAGTTTATCTGAATTTAAGTATTCATTTGAATACTTTGCATAAGACTTACAAAGGTTGCATTTTACTCCTAAATAGGCACACCTTATGCCATCTCTAGTATCCTCCATAACAAGAACACTAAAACTTCACAGGAAAAGAAGATTAACTTCTCCTTTACAGTTACATCTCAGTCAAACATACATTCACACACCTGAGAGGGTTTTATTCCTACTTTATAAACAATTCTATTGAAAAAAATTTGGGTCAAGGACAGCTTACCATCAATAACAGCCTACATCTCACTACAATTACTAGCCAATAAGTAGCACAAGTATCTTAAAAACATTTATTCCATCACATTACCAAACATTAACTGGACCACAACATTTCAAAAAAATCACTTTGCCTACCCAGGCATCCCCACAAAAGCATGCCTCAGAGGTCCCCAAGGATTAGTGAATGGTTTAAAACTGCCACCAAGCAAACTTGCCACTTTTCTATGTGCCAACTCTGTGCTAAACAGCAGCTCTGGTATCTGCTGGGAGATCTGGTATCTCTGGTGTTACTGCTGGGAGCATCCCAAAGCAGGTGCAGATCAGAAGTAGGCTTTTTATTTTAATCTCTAGCAAGCTACATTTAAGAGACCAAAGTAAGGTTGTTCTGGTTGGTGAGAAAGTTTAGGCATTCACTCCATTTCTGTGGATGTGAAAATAAAACATTAATAACCAGTACATAATGTTTATTATACATCAGACCACAAAAATGAGGTCAGATCCCATTTCAATGGCCAGCACAGTAAAACTGTGTAGCACATCTGGGACTAATGAGGGCTCGTATAGTCATGAAACTGGCTTAATCCATCTCCATTTCTTTTGTACCATAATAGAACATCTTTCCCTATTGTTTTCTTTCTTAACAAATATATCTTATCTGCACAAAAGTAAGCTGAGCTGGGGGTGGGGAGAAGAGATCTTTTTACTTTGAAATGATAGCAGCATCTTAGAGGCTTTGCTCTGCTGACTCTGAACTATAATGAATGGAGGTATTTCCTCATATTCCTGTTACATAATTCTTCCTTTACCAGCAGATCAGAGTTTTTACTCTTGAGTTTGTAGTAAACAAAGGAACAAATCTGTACTGTTTCTGCTAAGAAAGAAATTGTAGCCCTTGTCCAAACATCTTAAAACAAGCAGGATGACTAAGAAGTTGTGTGTTAGATAAAAGAGGTGGTGCGCTAAACAGAATTAAAAAAAAATCAATGGAAAGACTTACATGGTTATAAAGAACGACCAAAGCATTGTCATTCAGCCATCAGATAGAGCCTAATTTAAGTTATAATTCAGTGGAGGGGTAGACTGTGGATTCAAACTATTGTGCTAATGAACAATTCAGCTGTTACTTCTAGATGACAAATGCACAGTATTCATACTTTCCCTTAGCAGACCTGCACTGGGTCTAGTGCTGAAGCATACCAGTACCAGCTTGCAGGAAGAGCCATCTAACTGATAAAAGTCACATTTTTAATTTAAACGCTGACTTTCACCTCAAAGTAATTAAAAAATATTCATCTGAGGGGATCTTTAATGAGTTACATGGCAAAAGATGAATATTTTTTTCCTCCTTTCTATTTCTCCGCTCAACACGAGCGGGCACCATTGATGCTTCCTTTACACAACTGATGTACTTTATTCACAGGTGATACATCTCATCTATGTGACAGCTTTCCCAATGAACTGAAGCATGGGAAATAAGGATAAACAACTATCTCACTACAAACTACAGGCAAATATTTATTTATTTTAAAAGTACAATATCTAAATCAACATTCTGCAGCACATGGTGCTGCCCAGCATTACACCCTGGGTTCAATCTAGTACTTCCATTCCACCTTTTGAATCTCATTTAGCTAAGCACTCCTATCAGTTTCAGACTTGGCATCAGCCTCAGCCTGATGGGACCACATGGCAGTTTGAGGACTGACTGCATGACAGAACTGCCAGGCAGAGAAAGAGGAAACTGGGCAGTGCCCCACTGGTAAGCCATGTGCCAGAAGCAGAAAATAAAGGGAAAAAAAAAATAACACTTGTAGATAAACAGTAAGAGACCATTAGGAAGGAAAGCTGTTCCTTCCAAGGTTTAACATGTTAAAACACTGCAGAATGCTCTCATAGCCCAGCAGCAGCTGAAACACCCAGAAGCCTTGAATGCAAGCTGATGGCATCCACAATGAAAGAGCTCATATACTTCCTTAGCCCAAACAAGTAAATTCTGTTCTCTCCACCTACTCAGCTGATTCTCACTAGCTCTTCTCATCATGAACATCCACCAGCAGGTTCAGCACCATAAATGCCCATGGTGACACAAACAGGGCAGCAGAGTGCTCTGGGGAAGGGCAGGCAGGCGACTTTAGCCATGAGGCTTCCCATCACTGCAGCCTCCTGTGGTGTCTGGACATCAGCACTGAGTCCTTCTGTAACAGATGGTCACCAAATCAGACTGAAAAGAAGTCCCCAAATCTCAGATATCACACACAATACACACACCCAGAAAACAAAATATTCAAGGCATTTGGGAGTCTTTGCCACAACAAAAGAAAACATGAGCAACATGTTTTAGATGAGTAGATTCGATCTTGTAACTGGTAAAAGCCTTTACCCAGTGGTCTTCCTCAGATGCACAGGATGGCAGAAGCCAGGAGAGACTAAAAAAAAAGGTTTTAATGACAGGAGTAACTTTGCCAGATAATCATCCAGTGTTGCAGGCCGATCTGTTTCTCATATAAGGACATAAACAACATGTGTTTGTCTGAGTTCATACCAAAGGAAACAGAGTGCTGATCTCAATGTCCCCAAATGATGCATGGATACATTTTAAGCACTTGTTTGTCCTGTTATATTCTGAAGTCCAAAATAGACCTTTTATTACAGTATCTCCAATTTCAGGACACATATACAGTAAACAAGTGACCAGGGAATGAGAAACACTTATATTAGTAACAACAGCAAACAGTTCCTAAGTAGAGGTGTCAACTATTACTAAGAAAAACAGATTACCAAAATACCACCACAAACTTAAAGACAACAAACCTAGTTTTATCTTTTGCTCAAAATCCAAAGAAAATCCAACTTATTCTGTACATTTTGTCACCATTCACTTCTTGCTACATTTTTATTGGAATGAATATTTCTCCACAGTAAGAATACCTTCTGCCTGTAATCATCCCATTGTAGTGGCTGTGTGACAAGCAGAATCAAAGCAAGCAGAGTGACAAGCAGAGCCCAGCATGGCCACACCATCCCATCTAGCTTCTCTGGGAAGCATCCCAGTCACATGGACACCCATCTGTATGTAGTGCCAAAACTATAAGCTTGCAAAGTGTCTGTAATTCTGTGTCAAGTCACCAATATACATAAATTGAAGCATCTTGAAAAAGAACCCAGTGACAGATGCTTTTGGAATGGCTGCCTTAAACATTTCAGGTGACCAAGGCCTTATCCTTTATACATGCAGAACTTTTTCCTTCCCTTCAGCATTCAGAAATAATGACCATCTCAAATCAAGGAGTATCAAAAAACCATCAGATTTTTAAAATTTGTGATGCTAGACACATGACTTACAATTACCTTAACCACCCAGGCCTGTGAGCAAATTAACTGCTGAACTTTATTCTAGTTTTAATGTAATAGTTTTACAACTTAAGTAATACCTTTCTCCCTCAACTACTTCACTACACTGCTCACCACCAAATCTTTACCTGTATTAGGTACTGGAATAAACAGGAAAGATAATTTGTTAGCATTGACTCCAGATATTCAGGGGTCTACTAAAGCATTACTCAGAAATCAGGCTAACTACATTACACAGACCCAGTGGTTGGAAGAAACCTGACCCCACTTTATTCTCCTGGACTCTCTATATATTTTTATATACTCTCAAAAGACAAGAGTAGGCTCACCTTCCTGCCATTGCATGCACAGGTGGCTCAATGCATGCATTATCCCAAACTGTCCTCCATTCAGATTTAACTCCTATGCCCTGAAAGGAATCACAGAACATGCTGAGTTGGAAGGGACCCACAAGGATGGCTGAGTCCAACTCTTGGCCCAGCACAGCACCATCCCCAAGAGTCACACCCAGCACCTGAGCATTGGCCAAACCCTCCCTGAGCTGTGTCAGCCTCGCTGCTGTGACCAGTGCCCTGGGGAGCCTGTTCCAGTGCCCAGCCACCCTCTGGGGGAAGAACCTTTTCCTAACCTCCAACCCAACCCTGCCCTGACACAGCTTCAGCCATTCCCTCAGCTCCTGTCCCTGTCACACAGAGCAGAGATCAGTGCCTGCCCCTCCTCTTCCCCTCACCAGGGAGCTGCAGACTGCCAGGAGTCTCCCCTCAGTCTCCTCCTCTCCAGCTGGCCAGACCCAGTGCCCTCAGCAGCTCCTCACACAGCTTCCCCTCAAGGCCCTTCTCTGGCCTCATGGTCTCCTCTGGACCCTCTCTGATAGCTTCAGATCTTTCTTACACCGTGGTGCCCAAATCTGCACCCAGCACTGGCGGTGAGGCGGCCCCAGAGCAGAGCAGGACAATGCCCTCTCCAGCCCCACTGGCAATGCTGGGCCTGGTGCCCCCAGGACAGGGATGTCCCTCCTGGCTCCAGGGCACTCTGGCTCAGATCCCACCGGCCATCAGCCAGGACCCCCAGGTCCCTTTGTGCGGTGCTGCTTTCCTGCATCTCCTTCCCCTGTCTGTGCCCACAGCCAGGGCTGCCCCATCCCAGGTGCAGAACCCAGCACTTTTCCTTGTTATAAAATATTTTGCAATTAGGAGGAAAAAAATCAAGACAGGAATGTAGCAAAACAGTATTTGTATCAAGTCCTCAAGCAGGCTATTTGTGGCACCTCTCCCAGAAGCATGAGACAGTTTAACCAAGGAAGCAGAGACATTTCATTGTGGTGTGAGGGAAGCTGCTCGTTTTGCAGCACACAGGGAGATGAAGGCAGGAGTTTTCAGATGAGAACAGTTCTCTGCCCCAGACAACTAGCATTTACAGAGGCACATACTAAAGGAAAATAATGAGGTGAGGCCACACACAGTTTTTACATGTACATGTATAGACACACTGCACAGCTTCTGAACAGGTGAGAATCCTTGGCACCAAGGAACCTTCAAGTCAGACACAGAGACACAATATGCTGAGCTGGAAGGGACTCACAAGGATTATCAAGTCCAACTCTTAGGTGAATGGCTGGTGTGAGGACTGAATCCCCAACGCTGGTGCTATAAGCACCGTGCCCTAACCAACACAATCAATAAAACACCAGAATGGTGATGACAGCAACAGCAAAAACATTAGGAACATGCAAATCTTCAGCATGCAGCTAAAAAAGACCCGGGTCACTCCTCCACTGGGGTGTCTGGCAGAGCCTGCTGAAATCAGCAGGCCTGCACTTACAAAAGCAGAACGCCAAGAGCACAGCCTTCAGTGTAACTGCATACCAGTTCCACCATTATTTATTCCTAGACAACCTCTCTTAATGCAACTTTGCATAAAATACCTCATGCCTAACTTAAAGTTATGATTAATGTTTCTTTCAGCTCAGTTCAGCCCACTATTTTATTGACTACTGGTCTCACCTCTACACCATGTTAGCTGCTGTCCTGCTTCTGGCCATCAGAATAGTCTCAAAACTGCTGTTCTCTGTACAAGAAAATATTGCTATTGTAACAGAAGCTAAATTAAAACACTAGTGCTATGAACAAGGGCAAGAGTGTGAGAAAGTGGCAAAAGGCCAAATAAAAAGGGAGATTTGTTACTTTTCCTTCCCAAGAGGATTAAGAAAAATGTTCAGGATTTAAAAAAGCCTGTTTCCAGCCCTTTTCCCTGATGCATGACAACATGCAAGAGACCCTCCAAATCACTTCTCACAGGAGACTATGTAAAAACCCTGCTTTCTTACATGACTAACATAAGAATACTGATGATGTCATTGTCACCCCTTTGGATCACACTGTCCTACAAATCATTCTTTCTTACTGGCAGCCTTGCAGCACCAGTAAAACTCTGTTTAAGGTCTCACCAGGAAAAATGTAGGTGATGTAGTAACTGGTATCTTTGCTATCTCATCAGAAAAGATTAGCAGGGATGTGGACCACCTCCCTCTTTCATTCCCCTGAGGAGTTCTTTGCCGATGGGGTGTGTGGGAGAGATTTGTCTTGCACCCCTATAAAAAGTTGTTGACTTGTGGGCATATTCATTTTTTAAAGAAGGAGGAAAGAGAAAGAGTGGAGACATAAATTTATAGAGTTACAGCTCCCAGAGACCCTTGTCTTTCTTCTACACATGATCACCAGAGAAGATCTACGGGGCAGGGACCTTGTTTGCTGCAGGGCATACAAAAGCACACAGGAGAAAGCGTTTCAGTGCTGTCTAGTTGTCTCAAGAATGACACAAACAAGCTTCCCCTGCATCTATACTGTCTGCAAAAACAACAAAATGAACAAAAGGGAAATAAAGAGAAGTTTCCCATGCCAACAAATCATTCCACAAACATCTGTTGTTCCTGATCAGTGAGATTCCATGGAAGGTAGGGAAAGATTGATACTCAGGGCATATGTGTTAAAAGACAACACAGCAACCAGAGACAATGCAAAACTGTCAGGTGCTGCACCCAAATGCCAGACAAGGTATCAAACCCCAAAGGAGTTGTCTTACTGCCCTGACCCTTTCACAGCTCACTAACATTAAAAATGAGAAATGTAATGTGAAACAAAAAGACAACAGGGCCATCTCCGAGGTTCAAAAAATATAAATAAATAAATCAATAATAATCCCAAACAAACAGAAAAAGCCCCATGAAACTCCAGTCTATGCATTATGAGTGACAAATTAAAGAATTCATTGTTGACAGTAAGAGTGACATTTTAAGCATGGGAGAGGAAGCAAAAAAGACCTTCAAAAAATCAGCAGCAACTTTCAATTACAATGAAACAACACATAAAAATAGAAGCTTAAGACTGAGGACCCTTTAATGCCCTGAGGAGTATTCAGGGACAGCAGTAAACACGGTGCTGATTTACTTTACACTGCAAACAATGTTAGTGGCAAGCCAAATGGGACGAGCCCCAAATCAGAATGAATTTTCAAGGCATAAAGTTTAAGATAGAGGGCTGTAATCAAATTACACAACAAATGGGTCCATTCATCTGTAAGCATTTTAACAGAGAGCATTGAATTACAGTTTGAAATAAAACAAATTAATTTGCTTTCTATTTCTTAAATATCTATTCATTATTTTCCTACTCCCAAAGAAAATTTCCCACCTTAATATAAAAATGAACGTGGGGAGAAATCTGAAATACTAATTATCAGGCAGGAAAAACAAGAAGAGTTTGAATGGTGTTATTTACATCCCCATTCCTCTTTCTGAATAGCCTGAAGTCAACAAACTAAGTGAAGACAGAAGAATCTGCAATTGCAATTCAAGTTGTTTTGTGCAAAAGGCCTAGCACCTTACATACATCCAATAAACTGGCCACAGTATTACCTTTCCTTCCCCTAAATAAAAAAATAAAAATTAAAAAGGAATATCACAGTGCTTTCAGTGCCTTCCACTACGTTTTTCTTTTCACCGAAATCTATCACAATCCAATTTACTTAATACCACAATTTTTAAGTGCAAGGCATGCATTTCCCCTCGTCCTCCCCCCATTTGGCAGCACTGGAAAAGCACCTTTTAAACAACCCCGCGTACGGAGGACCCACTCTTTTTGTAAGTGCTGCAAGGAACAACAATCAAGCGGGGGGTGGGGAGGGGGACCCAAAAAAACCAAAACCCAACAAAAACCAGAGAGAGCAAGAGAGGGGGGAAAAAAAAAAACCAACCCCCACCACTCCTCCTCCTCCTCCTCGGGCTGCTGTTGTTGCCTTTGTTGTCCGAGGCTGCAGCCGGCCCGGCCGGGCTCCCCGGCCCCCACCTGTTCTCATTCATCCGCGGGCGCAGCGCCGGCCCGGGCGGGCAGCGGGAAGCAGGAGCAGCACTAGGGGCTGCCCTAAAGCTGGACGGGCACACCCTGAACTCCAGCGCTGAGCCCCATCTCCATCCCCTACTCTTGGGATAGGGGGTAGGGTACGTAGGGAACACGCAGGTGTTCCCCCCAGCCCCAAAGAACCCTGCCCTCAGCCTGGCTTCTTGGCAAGGAGGGTGCCATCACCCACCCCAGCACCCTGCCCCTTTGCAGCAAGGGTGGAGGGTGACCCCTACCCCAACACTGCCCCCTTGCAAGGAGGGGTGTCCTCCATCCCAGGACCTTGCTTTATTCATTTTTTTTTCCCCCCAAGGGGGAGAGCACCGATCAAGCCATCCCCTGTCCAAGGAGGTTGCCCTGGTCACTCGCAGGGCAGATGCCCTCCATGCCAGCCCCTGTGAGAGAAGGAGGGTGCCTTGCACCCAGTCCCCTCGGAGCACGGGGGATGCGCCCCCAACACTCTGTCCCCTCGCAAGGAGGACACCCCCATCCGCCCCCGCGCTGCCCCATCCCCAGCACCTACCTCGTCTTAGAGGACAGGAAAGCAAGTTTGATTAATCCATAGGTAAACAACTGGATGCTCTCCTTGGCTATGCTGGCCACTCTGAGCCTGTGCTCTAGGATGTGCAGTTCCATCTTTTCCTCTTTCTCATTTGTAGTTCATCTATCCCTGGGGTTTATGTTGTGTTTTTGAATGGGAAGGGGGAGGGGGGGGCTGTTATTGTCGGTGCCTTCTCTTTTTTTTTTTTTTTTTTTTTTTTTNCAAAAGTTGGAGCGGCGGGGAGGCCGGCGGGGCGCGGAGCGGAGCAGCGGAGCCCGGAGTGCCGAGCAGCTGGTGCTCGCTGGAACAAACAACTTGCCACTCAAGCCCGGGCCAGCGCGCATGCGCCGCGCCGCGCTGCATGCCGGGTCTTGGAGTCCGCGCCGGGCCTGCCCCGCCCCGCGGCCCGCCCTCAGGGGCGGTTTCCACCAGTCGCTTTGAAAAAAAATAAATAAATAAGCATTTAAAACGAGAAGTTTTAAAGTAAGGTGTTGTTTTGGTTTGTTTCGTTTTCCCTGCATCTATCGGCTTGCTGGAAAATCTTTCTCAACCCAAAAGGCAGCGGGAAGGAAAATGTTAGAAGTTTTCATTAACAGCAGGGAAATACTTAAATCTTACCTTGGTTCCTTCATGTGGCAGATGGGAAATGCTTGTCTGTTTCTCTGTGCGGCAAAAATAATGTGGAAAAAGCTTAACTTTGCATGTAAATGTTACAGAGGTAAAATCACAAGAACGTAAAACTGGCCCTGTGTGTGCTGTAATGCTGGAAGGGCGAACAGCTGGAAGGGTGAATGGTTTGTCCCCATTCTTGCCCCATCCTCAGCACAAGGAGGCTGAGGGGAGGTGGGAAGGGATGGCCTCCAAACAGCTCACCAGAATTGGGACTGCTCCCATGGCAGTGCCACCAGCGAGTGGCACCGACCGCAGCCGCGCTGTTTGTGAGCACGGCCGCTGACACCGAGCTGGCCAACACCGCAGCTGGATCCGGTCTTGGGGTGTTCATAAAACAGGACTCGGGCAATAAAACTGACTCAGGTTCTATACAGGGATCCCTCTGGCTTCAGATCACACTGATTCTTCCATGAACACACCACCAAGCACCTATCACTACGGCCCTTTTCACCAAGAGGTTTCAAATAAGCCTTTATGTTCTACACAGGGAAACTGAGTCATGGGATGTGTCCAAGGGCCCAAGGTGGGAGCTCAGCCAGTCAAGCCCCACTCCAAATGACTCCTCTCCCCTACAAAGCAAGAATAATAAATTAAATTGTTAGGGTCTGTCTTGTTGCAGAAATCCTTTGTCTGGAGACAAGCTTCCAAATCTAGGATTTCCAAGCCCTTTCTGTTCTGTTCATTCCCAAGAGATGGCTGTATTTTTCACTTGGACATGTCTGTTCTTCCTCTGTCTGTGGCCAGTCAGTCCTGAAAGGCTGTCTTAATTTTGTTATATCCAAAAAGGAAAAACTTGACATTAGAGGCATTCATATTGAGTTTGTCAAAATCATTTAGAGGAAATGCAACCAACATAAAGTATCAAATCTCTACTTTGTTTTTAAAAATCCTTTAAAAAACTAGTTTTCCTTCATGGCCTCACAGTTCAGATGACTCTTAGCATAGCATTTTAGGAAGCTGACGAGGATTTTTAATCTGCTTCCACTTCCAGCGGAAGGTCTTGGATGTAAAAGCTCTGAATGTGTCTGTGCCCAGCTACAAAAAATGCCTGCACCTGCATCTATAAATCACAGAGATACCTGTGTTCCTCTGGGACAATGCAGACCACAGGGTCTAGAAGGAAGCAGCCAGGGACAAAATATACACACAGTTCCTTGCTTGCTGGGTTCTTCCAGAGGAAATCAGACAAATGTAGCCTGAATAATTTCTAGGAAATGCTGCAAAACTTTCCTCTCTTAAGAATTTTTTCTGTCATAATCAGGACACTACTCACAACATCAACTCTTCCCCTTCCCACTTAGAGAAAAATAGTTGCCCCCCAGCAGAGCTTTCTCAACCCAGAGAATCCAAATGCTCCAGGAAAGCCACCAGGGATTATGCTATTACAGACTAATTACCACAGAAAATGCTTACATGAAACAATGAAAAAGTTAGAACAGACCCAAAGGTAAAATCAGTGGGAACCTTTTGAACAAGCAACTCATCAGAGATTTTGTTCTGCCTGCAGGGAAGGAGAAAAGGAGGCCTTGAGTTAGTCATCTGTATTTACTCAAAAAAAAAAAAAAAGAAGAATCAAGCCAACAAGCAAAAAAAATCCCACCACCCAGCTCACAAAATACAAAAATACTTCTTCATTTTGTAAGTTTATGTCTGATGCTCTCTAAAATTTCCATGTCTTCTCTGGGCCTGTTCAGCTGCTACAGTTTTCCAAGTCTTCCAATGAAGGCCTGAAGGCCTTTGAGCTAGAAACACTGACCTCTGGCTACTGTGAACCTTCACACCGTTGACTGTAAGAAGCATTAGGGAAAAAAAAACAACCCTACCAACACTCAATAAAATTTTCTACACATGAAAACTATGTCTAGCTCAGCACAGGCAAATTTTTCAAGAGCAGGCAACCTGGCAATTAGCCAAAATACTAATGAGGGCCTTCTCCTCCTGCTGACATTAATATTCAAATCTCTCTCTCTCCCTTGTTGCCAGGTACATATGGGAGATTCTATGCAGGGAGCAGCCTAGAATGTATTGTTAGTACATATCACATACTATAATATTTTTTGATTACTGCAATTTCAAGATTTTCATATTTTTGCAGCTTGGGAGGACTCAGTTGGCCCAGCCCAGCCACAGAGCATGGACCTGTTGTGCAAGATGATGTAACTGCCCATTTTTACTAAAACCAAAACTCATTCCCTGCCCACGCAGCTTGCAGTGTCAGTTACCACAGCACATGCTGGGCAGGCAGAACACAGGAATGAGAGCTCAGACAAGAACAAAGGCTTAGGAGAGAGCAGCAAAACAAATCTCACCAGGCTCCTTGAGTCATCTCCTGCCCGGATGCTGAGCAGAGCCATCATAAGTAGATGAGATTTCTAAGTGCTCTGGGTCAGATACCACCCATAACACTAAGCAGAATTTGGGGGTTGAAGCCTTGAGGCCACAGGTGGTGGATTTTCTCCAGTAAAATAATAGAGGCAATACTTGGACCAACAGGGACTTCTCAGATATCTTGGCTTTTGCTCGTGATCACAAGGACTGATGAGCAGTGCAAGAGCCATCTCCTGCTTGCCCTGGAGCACTCTTTACCTGCAATGAGGTCCTCAGAAGGAATGGATTATTTTCTGAAAAACTTGAGTTCAAGGAGATGGTCTGCACTTTTACCCTGAACATTTCTCTCAGCAGCAACCAAGGTGCAGTTCACCAACAATTCTCTGGGAGATTCTGCTCTTCTGAGTCTGAATTTTGTCTGAGAGCAAAATTTCTCAAAGTACACTACCAAAATTTTCTCAAAGTACACTGAAGTTCACCCCCCAAGTGTCTGCATGCAATTTGCATCAAAACCACACTGAAATACTTAACAACAATCAGCTTCAGCAAATAGAAATTGAAAATATGTAGAAATAGTTTAGGTGAAAGGAATGTAATTACGCACTGTGACAAACAGTTCATGAAGATCGGCTCTGCATACAGAGGAAAAATAAAGAATTTCTAATCACACAAGTCATCATGTTTTATGCAGTTACTACAAACTACAGCAGATATTTCAGTGTTATTTTATTTAGATGGTGGAAATTTGTTCTTAAATCATTTGTAGTCTTTTGTGACATAATGAAAAAGCTCAAAATTACCTTATTTAGTTCTCAAAGACGAAGGTACAGTAGCCTTTTCCACATGGAATTTAACACATAGTATGTTTTTGGTAATTAAACCGCGTTTTAAAAAATAAATATAATTTTGATTAAATTATATTTCATAATTTGTGTGACATTGCACTGCTGCAAATCTAACATTGTTGGTAGAATTATGCTCTTCTTTCAAACAGATCCGAAGTTCAACAGCATCTTGACCTCTTACTAGAGCTTGTAACAGCTGCTAAGACCTAAAATAGTAGATATTAATAATAATGTGAATGACGTAATGGCAATACCTTGGATAAATATGCCCAAGGCAAGATGAATGCAGTGTCACAGTTCTTTGTACTAGCATTTGCTTTTCTTCAGTAGATGGAGCATATTAAGTTCTTAGCACATTTGGAGCTCTGGTGTGAAACCAGGGTCAGTGTGCATTTCTGGGGTCCCTTTTGGAGTTGGTACATAAAGGGACACAGCAATCTGTTCCAGCACCAAAGCTGAACTTTTGAGTGCAGACTCTGTTGAAAGGTTTGAGAACTGGAGGTACCTTCAGGTCAGTTGCTGATTTTAACCAAAAGGGGAGCCACAACATTTCTTAGCAGCCTCAACTAGTTTGCTCTGAGATGGAAGTTACTAAGTAACTATAATTATCTGGGAACTCCTTGCTTAAGTCAAACAGGCCTTTTTGACCCAGGGAGGGTAATGCTTCTTTAGACAAACAGATAAACAAAGACACAGAATGGCAGGCAATGATCTGAGGTCACACCATTAGTTATTATCATTTTGGAAGTACAACTCATAGGCCACTGCTTGATCAAGAGACTGCTACAAGGCTGGCTGAGGCAGACAGACAGGATGGGTTTACAGGCTGCCTATACATCAGTTACAGTTAATCTCTTAAGGCAAAAATTCAGTTCTTTAAGAACAATCACATGTAATATATTAAAATGAAAAAAAAAATTTCAAAAAGGGTTGGGGGAAAAGCTTCACAAATGATAGTTTCTCAGCTTGCTTGTGGAAAATTACTCATTTATTTAATTGAAAAGAGTAATTTATCAGACTAATTTCCTTCTAGCAACCAGAGACCTTTCAAAACTTGATTGCAGTTAATATGCCACTATTTCAAAGCATTCTATTCAACTATCAAATAAGACAATGAAGACTTTGAATTTACTGTTGAGGTACAAAGTGGGTTGAGCAGGTCAGACCCTTCATGCTCCCAGGGTAGCAGGGGTGCTGATGAGACTGTGCTGTGCATCAGCTCCTCGCAGAGGCCAAGTCCTGCAGGAGAGCTCAGGGGGGCCACAACAGTCAAAGAATGTGCAGAGGCAGCTCTGCCTGTGCCCAAAGCCAGATTACCCCTAACCTGAGCAGCAGCAGAGAGCTCCATGAAACATTCACACACCAGCTTGCACATGGAGATTGTCCAACTAAACAGCTTGGTCAAGAAGGACAAAATGTCCCAACTCTCCCACGTCCATGCTTTGGTGGTACCTCACAGCTACTGCCCTAGAAGAACAGAAAACAATAGGATTCCTAGAACTGTCCTGGGGAAAGGAAGCTTTGGCTTGTAATCAGTTGTCATGTAGCCTCTGGATAGAAGGGATGAAACTGCATATACCTGTCTTGTGTAGCTGGACATAGCAACTCCCAGATGCAGGACTCAGCAACCCCAAAGGACCTTCCCAGAACTCATATACCATAAAGTGGCAGGTTTGTACTGTCCCCCTCTAATGTAAGCAATATTTACTCAACTTTAGCCTGTGAGAAGCCAAGCATAAATATTTGGTCTTGGTATTTTTATTCAATTTCTCCTTCTCTTAACTAATGTCTGGCAAAGCTTGTCCTCATCCTGGGAGATTACTTGGGTACAGCCACTCCTATGAAGCCCTTGTTTTCATTTAACACCTAGGTGCATTAAGAAGTTGAACCTTGGCTTTTAAACATTCAAAGTCTAGAAGGTAAAATGATTAGTAAAAGAAGCAGGAAAAGTAGTGCATATGTTGCAGAACTAAAACATCACATGAGACAGAAGCTGGTAGTTTCCTAGCCAAGATGCTGATCCCACTGGTTTGTTGATCAGGTGAGCTACTCACACCTGTTTGCTGCAATAAGCATTATTGAAGAAGAGCCAGTCCAGCTCATTGTCTCTACACAATTCCAGACGAAATTACTAAGGTCACGTCCACTTTATGAACACTGACAATCATTGTTGATACAAAACTGAGGAAGCATGGCTCAGGATGTGGGAAAGACATCTTCACAGGTACTAGGAGGTATTAAATATGACCTCATCTTCTCATTTAATTCTGATTCTGAAATAAGCTGTTGAAGAAAATACTCCCTCCCCCCCTCCTAGCCCCAGACTGCCAGCCTCCTGAAGATCAACACATCTGCAAACACATTCTGCAAACCTTAGGGAAGAAAGCCAGATTGCAGCCTGCCTTATCTCTCCTGACTGGCTGAATGTATTTTAGGCCTCAAGCATCACATGACTGTACATAACATGTGAATACAATAACTAACATGGCTTTTATAACAGATCAGCAAGGATCAGCAGAGTTGAACAAACACTCTTATTTGCAAAAGCACCTTCCCAGCCCATGAAGCAGGTGACCTTGTCTCCCAAGGGTTACAGTGCAGAGTTAATGATCCACAAATTAAGGATTTGAAATTTATCCACAGCTCCCCTCTTAACTGCACCAAATCAAATAAACACTGTCACTGTTCTGTAGAAACTCAGTGCTGTAAGAGAGGCCAGAGTTCAGGAGACAGTGGACAGTGCATTTTCTGCAAGAAGGCATTTGCTGGTGGGGACGAGATTTCATGAGAAAGCACAGATCTGTATCTTGCTCAATGGCCATTGTTGTACCACCCACAGAGGAACACAGCGCATATCTCACCGTCTACTGTGTGACCAGGTAGGGCTCCACAGTGGCCTGGGGACTCCTAAAGACCAGCCCAATCTATAAACCATTAGTATTTTCCAGAAACACTGGAAAGATCTGATTGTTCAGGACAGAATCCTTTATGCTATGCTGGATCATGGGATTCACAAGATTTATTTCTGCACAAAATGCAATATGGAAAAATCCCCTGTAGATGCAAAGTCCCTTTGCCTCTTGCATCCTCAAGAAACTGTATCTCATATCTCAATGGTGAGAAGGCCTTATTTGCCCATATATATCTATAGAGTAACATGATGTGCACAGAAGGCAGTACACTTCTGACCATGCTACGCTTCTTTTACAACTGGTGTAGCTAAGTTGAGCTCACAGGGTCTTGTCATTGACACTTGAAGACCCCCTGAATCTGTTGGTCAATATGACCTGTGGATAAATCCTGTGGACTTGTGACTTTGAGCCTGGAACACCATGGTCTTTCCTCACTAGGGAGCTTTTGGCTGTGGCAGTGCATTTACTGCTGTTGTAGCTGGCTTTAGAAGTGGCAGCCTGCCCTAAGAGACTAATTCCTACACATTTGCTGTGCTAGTCAAAGCTTTTGTCTGGCCACAGGACTGACAGGGAGCTCCTGTGGTAGAAGTTCAACAGAGAGGAGGAAACTGAATATTTTAAATCCACTCTACAGCCTGCCCTCTTTAAGAGAAGCTGGGGCAGGCAGCCAGGAATCACAGTCAGGCAAGGTGGCTTTGCTTGGACAAAGTAGGGCCTGTTGGTCATTTGTCTGTAAAAGACAGCAAGCCTGAGCCAGCATGTCCAGGCCTCTCTTGGCAGAAAGAGAAACAGCCCAGTCTGTCCAACCACCTCCATTTCCTCCAGCATTTTATCAACATCCATTCCATCCTATTTGTCTTCTTCAGCAGGGTCTTTTTTAGATGATTGCTTTGATACAAATGAGCCCTCCTGCAGCAATTCAGAAGATAAAGCCCAGTTGTTCTCATAGTTTCTAATGTGGGGTCTTCCTTTAAGTATCTCAACCCTGTTGATTCCAGACAGCAAACACTTGAAAATACTCTCCTCCTCTTGCCTCTCATACCAGCAGAAAGTTTTCAACCCATTGTTATCCCTTGAAAACAAGCTACAGCAGCTTGCACAACTGTTCTCATGCACTTCATGAAGTTTAATAGTAGACACAGACCAAGACCAAAATGAAGGGTATACTAAAGACACATTAAAACAACTAAACAATTAAGAAATGTACACATATTTACCTACACAAGACCCGCTTCTGTAACACTCGGGAATCATGTATGATAATTTCAGGTTCTGATTTGCAAATGCAAGAATCCTAGAAATGTTGTACCCATCAACAGGATACCTCTGCAGAGAACTAGAAATATATTTTCACATCTTCAGATTGTGTGTTCCATTGTGGTGACATAGGAATACTTTATATTTGGATAATACATCATATTTGTAGGTTCATAGATGCTGCAAGGGAGGAGTTGCTGAAGCAAATTCAGTGATGAACACAATGAGCTGTAGAACTGGACCATCTTGCCTTGATTCCTGTTTCACACAGTAACTCACAGGAGAATGTAAGAATAGAACATTTTTGCAGCCCCTCCTGCTGCACCCAGTCTATAGTCTGACATGTAGAAAAGCTGACATTCTTCTAAGCCACCCAGTCTTTTTTTTAAGAGCAAAATTTTAGTAGTAATAATCTGAGTGCTCTGAAGAACTAATCTGAATTGAAGAACAAAGTCTGTTAGACAGCAGGGGAAATAAAATGTAATATTTTAAAATGGAACATTACAAACACCGAAAACAGTCAAAAAGAAATGGGAAGCAAGACACACAGAAGGAGGCAGAGTCAACTACATTTATCTGTCTGGAAAGTTAGCTTTATAAGAAACAGTTCACTGCTAGGTTAAATCATGGCTTTCCTCTGCCACTGGCCACAATAAAAAACAACAGCAACAGCATGAAGAATCCCAGCTTTAGGGATCAAAGGAGAAATTCAGGCACGCTATTGTTTAGTATGGTCACACATATCCCCTTTACAACTGTTTTCTCTCCCCCTTTTATAACTACCCATATCTTTGTCTTGAGAGCTGAAAGGTTTGACTAGTGCTTATAGAGCTGGCTGTTTTCAAGGTCCCATTGCTGCCTCTATCAGCCAGCATGTAACACACTTCTTTACACTCAGAGTCACTTTTCACATCTCAGTTTTGATTACTTCAAGGCTGTGTTTCACCCTATGCTGTTATTTATTTTAATGAACTCTGCCTACTCTATCATTTGGTTCAGACTAGGAGATCTTTGGAGCTGTTATGCTACACACAAATACAGGATGATACAGCAAAGTAACCTAAATGGAATGAGGCCAAACAACATGTAATCATGTCTAACAAGGAGGGAGGGGAGAAGTGCAGAGGGGGATGGGTAGGGAGGATCGAGATGCAATAAATACCGTGTGAAGAAAACCCATGCTTCTTACTATGCTCGAGGCCTGGCAAGAGGAGGGTCTGGCAACCAGGTGGAGGGACAGTGCAAGCTGTTTACTGCATTGGCACTGATTTTTTTTTCTAGTGGCCTGTTTTCACAAGGGGGCAAACATAGTTCTAGAGAAAAACCTCTGCAATAAATTGTTCTTGATTTTTTTCTTTTGCATTGCTGTTCATGACTTCCAGAAAGCAGAAAAGGAAAAAATCAAGAAAAGAGTCTCCAGACAGCTACCTGCTCCTAATCTTGTTACCTGAAGACTAAGTTGTCTCAGTTCTTTGCATTAACTAGAGTCTTCTTTACCTCTCTTCCCATAAAACTCATATTAATTTCTTACTCTTTATGTGGAGTGAGTAAGCAATGATTTTATGATGTGCTTCTTGGGCAAAGCTAGAAATGAGATAAACTTTTTTCTGAGGCAGAAATAACACAAAATTTGTTTCCATGTTTGCAGAACAAATAGATGAATTGAAGGGAAGGCAATACAGTCACAAGAATATTTCACTACCTAGGCTAAATAACAGAGAGGTGTCTGCACTGGAGTAATTTGTCCCAAGGGGAAATGATACTGGAAGAAATACTACACAAGTGTTTGTTTAACTCAGGAATGTGCAAAGAGAAAGAAGAACAGGAGGTGATGAAGCCTAAGGAAGAGCTGAAGTCCAAGAGGTTTTTACCCCTTCCTCATAACCAACCACAATCGTTGAAGCACTTCATCTTGTTCTCCAAATTCTTGGACATGAACCTCTAACTAAGCATACCAGAACTCCCCCTACTGAAGAGCCATCACAACCACAACTAAATACTTGGGGAATTTCTTTGGCAAAGGCTTCTCTGTTGCAAAGTGCTGATTTGTTGAAAGCAAAGCTTTCTGTGGATAACTGTCATGTTCAACAAAATATTAGCTGGAAGGTGTTCCTCTGCTCACAGTGCAATTGCTTGGCAAGACCAGGCAGATCCAGCATCCCTTCTGGGGGTCCTTCTGCACCAGGCACACACTGCATGGACAGACAGACAAGCACAACCCAGAAGGGGCAGCCTCTTTAGTGCAGAAGGCCAGATTTAGAAGAAGTGTTTCAACCTGGCCCTCCCAACTGGACTGCTACTATAGGGGAAGGGAATTGGTTCCCATTGCAGTCTCTTTCTCCAGGAGGTAGGCTTAGGCGCTTATTTCTTTTTCAAGAAGAGAACAAACAAAAAGACAAAATCATCAAACTTTTCATAAAACAGCTCTCTGTTTCCACTCTCTAGTTTTAACACAAATGATATCATTGCACTCACACTAGGGATTGGTAATTATTTTGGCTGAAGTAAACTAAACAAGGACAAAACCTTGTAAGCCTTGTGATAGCACTACATTTAGAAAGATTAAGCATAAGGCTTAAAATGAAAGAAACTCTCCATTGCTCTCTCTGCCTCCAGCCTGAGGCTGGATCTCCTTGCATGCAACACTTCCTTGTCAACACTGTTTCAACAAATCAGTGGAACAAGGTGCAATTTGGGCTTCCTAACTAGGGAAACAGTGTTTTCTGATGATGTTTAAGAGCCCTAGAAGTCTATTTAAAAGTGCCAGATACACCTTTTAAACGATGTGGCTACAGTAAGATTTTGTTTCCAATAATGTAACTGCAGGAATTATTTTCTTTTAAGCTCAGTGGGAAGACAGAAAGGCTCTTTCTGGTTCTTTAATCTTTCTATGCTATCACAATCAACTGCATTGCTTAAATCCTTTCCCAAGGATCTCAGACCCTGTATATGCCAAGGACTTTTAAAACACAGCTCAGCTGCTTGACAAATTCTTAGTGAACTCAAGCTGGGTGTGTGCTTTTCAATGCTCATGGCTGCATGGGAGCTGTTGCTGTTGGGGCCCAGGGCTGAGGAGCTCAGTGTTCTGCACTGTGCTGCCTCTGCTCAAGGCAGGTAATGCATGTTTCACTGTAGTTGTCCTGAGTCTGAAAAAACCTGTGCCTCCCCCTGATTCTGTATTTCCAAGGCAGCATCCTCATCTAGCTTCAAGTCCCTATCAAACTTCGACAAAAAGCAGATGAAAGAATTACCTTTTGAATATATGCTACCAAAGAGCATGCAATTTTAAACTATTTTGGCTGATTTTTTTGGAAACCACAAGCCATGGATACAGGATATAGATAAAGTCTTATTACAGACACTACTTGCTGGAATACAGCTGAGTGTAAATTAATTGAGATTCCAAGCAACAAGGAAGGCCTGTCCACAAACTAACTGTGAGCTCACAGCCACCCTGACCCAAATCTGCAGTTAGGATCAGGAGCTGAACCACATCCATTTCAAACACCACGACATTATCTCACCTTAAGTCCTTTTGCTGATACAAAATAAGGTTTATTTGTGGATCGGTATTTTGTGACTGACATTTTTATGTACCTCATTTTCTGTTGTGGCAATGACTGTTGTGGCAACAAGTGATAATGCCTTGTACTTCAGAGTCTGCTGATGTATAATCCACTCCAGAGGCAATTGCCCTGGGAGAAAGCAGCAATGAGCCATGCATCAGCCACACAGAGAGCATTGAGAAGAGTTAGAGCATGCTGCTGTGCCACCAATCTTCTCAGCAATTAGAACAAGAAAGGTTGGCAGAGATGCTTGGTCCCTGGAGGTGTTTTCTGTCAGGTTTTTGAGCTGTAAAACTCAGGGGCTAGAAAAATTGAAGACCCACTTGGTGAGAGGAAGGGGCTCTTTGCCAAAGCATGGGTCAATGGAAATCTGCTGTGACCAAAAGAGTAAGCAATACAGAGATGGCCTCTGTGCCACAGTGTCTATTAGCACTGTGACTTCCAGCATCCACATGACCACTTCTGAGTGACAAGGTGACCATGATGCCATCAGCAATGTGCACACACCATGTTTGGTACTGTCACAGATGTAAAAAGGCATATGTAGAAAGGGAATAGCAAACCTATCACCCCATATAGCCTAATTTTCCAAAAATATAGATGCTGAATGTCAGTTGGATGCCAATCACTGATTTTTTATTAATTTTTTTATTGCTTTACAAGAGCTTTTCATGCAAATGCTAAGTGTTTCAATTTCTTAGATAATCCAGTCTAAATATGTATAGACTTTGTAGGAAGTTATGGCTTGGTTATAGCTTTTGACTAATGGTAGGAGAAAGATCCATAATATAATCTTGTAAGACTTGACTCAGCCAGACTTCCAAATAAGATTTTGGCACATGTGCCATCTCTGTATTTAGACTCTTTGATACAAATTTACAGCCTTTTAAATCTGTTTATTCCCAGCTTTCAGTCTAAATATTTCCTTGGATACACAGGAATATCCACAACAAATTAAAATCCATGCATTGACTAGCTCATCACAGAAGACTTCATCTGGTAGGCAAGAAGAATATTCCTATTACACTGGTGTTGATGAATCCAGAAGCAAAGATTCTTTATGAGAAAGATGTGGTGCTAGCAGTGCAGGCTTGCCAGAAAGTCAAATTCTGTGAACATAAATGGCTTGATACTGAGGAGAAATAACAGTTTAGGCCACTAATGGAAAGCTAGAGTGTTGGTTTATTTCTTTTAGTCACTCAAAAGAGAAAAAAAGGAACTTCTAGTCAAATGTCTTTGCTATAAGTTATAAGAAATTATTAAAAGGAATTTTTTTGTTGGTTGGGTTTTGGTTGGTCGATTTTTTGGATTTCTCCTTTATATAGAATCTATCTAGAGAGAATGGCATTGCTAAAGTGTTGAAAAAACAGGATGCAGGCTGCCTCCCATAGTCTGTATATTACATCTGCTTTTATTTGCTCCAGTAGCAAGAGGAACAAATTCAGGCAGCCAGGATAATCTCACTGTCACTTCCATGGCATGGTCACTTCTGTGCAAGTCCCTCTTTGAAAGGAGGTGCATATGAAATGTGCAACTCCACCAGACTTCACTGCATAGCACTGGTTTACACCAGCTCTGATTTTCAGGCTTGTTCTCTAACTACCAGTATGCTGTGTGGAAACAATGATAAGAGATTTAAAGAAAATACCAATGACTTTCTGTAGTCATTTCAGGTTTTCTTGTACTGTGCCTTTCCAATTTACAGATGACTTGCTTATTAACCCAGTTTGCCCTTATGGTATCACAAATAATGGAGGTGCTCTTTCCTGCTCTGCTGATCTACCACTGTGTGCAAAAGCTGCATCTGCAATTGGATGACAAAAGCAGATTTATGGCAGAGAAGCAGCAAGCAATCCTTAGTATTGACCCTTCAATCTTTACCAAGTTGGAATTCCCATGGAATTTTGATTGAGGTGACCAGAATTCACCCTGAAAATTCATACATGAACAGAAACATAGTGAGGACAAACATGAGTAGGGACTCTCATACTCCTGAGAAAGGTAAAATGTAACATATGCTAATGCAAGGATATCAGGAATTAAAATCCTTCTGAAAAGAGCAGAAATTAACCATTGTTTTGTTCTGTTCATTCATTTTCAACTAGGTATTTCCCCATTCCTTTATTATTTTTGAATGTCATCAGAAACACTCTTCCAAGCCTATATAAATATTTCAAAATATTTTCCACATGTAAATTAGAACAAAAATATCAACTTCATTGTTTCATTGCAACTACTAATTTTGTCTTTTTTTTCCAGTTTAAGCTACCATTTATGGCTTTCAAAGACTACAAATTATAAAAGAATTGTTCAAAGCAGATGCTTCAATGTCAAAACCTTTCCTGTAAAAATCATTGTAAAAGCAAAAAATGTGATAGGATAGGCTCAGAACAAGCCTTTTCCTGGTAAAAAGGTTAGATTTGAATGAATTCTCATTTTACAACACAGACATTTCAGCATGAAATTTGTGATTAATTCCCTTCAATAACCTGTCGAGAAGGAACATCCTTTTGCTATCTGTAAGCCTGGAATTACTGTGCAAGTGTGCTGAAGAGTGCTAGAGACAGGAGACAGGTATGTACTCAAAGCCACCTGGGGACTTCTCCTGCACAACTCACTGTGGAAACCTCAAAGGAAGCAGGGAGAGAGTGTTCCTCTCCAAATGACAATAGAACAACCCATGCCCTTGACAAATCAGGTCAGAACAAAGTAGGCTGCTCCATTCTCACTTGTCACTCCAATATCCTTTTGCAATGCTCTTCAACGAGGAAGGCAAGAAGAGTACATTAAGTGGTTTTTCCCCATTTCACATTATCCTGTTCCACATCTGTACTGATGACACAGGCTGATGAGTTAAATTCTTTTCTCAGAGCATGCCTGTATATGAAGTTGTGTTCTCTTCAAGAATGTGAGCAGGAAGCATGTTCTGAATCTTGAGATTCTGCTCCTCAGTGGAGTATGCTGCCATTATGGCACTAAGCTGCCTCAAAAATAGTAGCTTAATCACATTTTCATGATGAGAAGTTTCCACTAAAACTGATTCAATATTCCATTATATATATTATTTTCCATACCTGTGCTAATGACCTGGAAAAATGTAAAATTGTAAACTTTTGTGTAAGACAATAAGCCAGACCTAATTGCAATGTTCAGGTGCCAGCCCTGCATTTTAGTTCCTTCCCTCCCAATCCCTGCAAATATCAAATCCACAGCCAGCATCCAAATATAAGACTTATAATTCCCTCCTGCACTTATGTGTTAGTTCTCTAAGCAGATGGATAAAAGTCTCTCTACATGGCTGAAGCCCTCTCTGTCAGTATAGGCTTGTGGACTTTTATAATTTCTCATGCAGCAGCAAATGATGTTGAAAAGGCTTCACAGAATACAGATGTTATTAATAAAAGAGTAAGGAAGAGAAAAAAAACATACTGGTAACAACTATGATTATGAAATTCCAAAACTTGTATGAAAAATGATATAGGCTCCAAAGGGTCACTTTTACAGTTCATTCTTGAACAGAACTGTCTTGGTTTGAAAGACAGGTGTCTGTCAAAGGAGGGGGAAACCTCTCTTGGTAAGAAAAATATTACCCACTTCCCTCAGAATTATAATAACTTTAAAATTAAGGAGCTTTAAGGGAAAGGTATGGAAAAAGCAGTAACAGTTATTTAGCAGTATCTATAACAAGGCTGCAGACACTTTCCCCTTTGGTGCAGTTCTGGTCGTAGCCATTTGTCTATCTTAAGTACCAGTTGTTACTGTCTTTTAGCAAATCGTTGTCTTTTTAACAAATGGGAGAAAATTCTCTGAGAGAAAGAAACAAAAGGAGAAATCCTAACCCCTAGTAAGAGTTTTGCATGGTCAGATGATAACAAGATGAACATATTTAAAAGGTTCATCTCTATAATTAAGCCAAAAAGTATCATCCAGGTTACCTTTCAGACCTGATGTTTATCACTTCCTTTCATCTGTGAAGTGATACCTTTCTCTCTGACACAGCTAGCACACCTTGTAAACAAGGTTCCTTTCAGCTCTGCAGCTCAGAACTGACAAGGGCTGCATATTATACTCTGCTGTTCATTAAAAAGAGAAGGGAAGAAAAGCACGCATGGCTCCATGAAATGAACAGATCAGACACATAAGGCCAGAGCAGGAATACAGATTCTTCCATGATCTACTGTTTTGCCTTAGAAAGCATGTTAGGAATACACGTAAGGAAATGCCATGTGCCCACTCTTATTGAATGTATAAGTTTAGCATTTCTTAGGGACAGGCCTTAAAGACTATAATTTCTATAAAGCAGCAATGGAAAATCAGTTCTTTAATTTCTTCAATCACAATAAAATCAATTACTGTTTCTAACACCACTCAAATTTGGAGCAGATCAGATTCTCCTCTCTCTTTTATAGGGTAAAAAACAACCCCAAAAACTAAACAAAAACTAACTTGTGGGGGATTTCTGCAACAAACTAACCAGATACTACTAAAGTTAAAAGCATGTGTTTTCCTGCTTAAACAATGCAGGTTTTTTCTACTAATGTTAATACAAATGACTTAAACATTCCCTTCTGTGAAGTATGTCTGTTTTGGAAAGGTGTGAGTAGAGATGTGGATGGATCAGCAGATGCTGTGCAAGGTAAACACTCAGCCTTGCTCTAACAGCAGCAGAGGAAGGCTTCAGTGAGACTAAGAACCCCAGGTTTGGTGTTCTTTTGGCATCAGTATTTATGCACAAACACCTTTCTTTCAAGACAGGTGCCAGCATTTACCTGCAGAAGGTCACAGGAGGCTTTCTCCCAGCCCAGCCAGATCTGCTGGATACTCACAAGTAGTCAACAAAAAGATAAGGCAGGACTGGAGCCCAATAAATCCAAGACCATTTGCCAGTCACTCATTCTATTCCTTCCAATCTTGCCTCTCCTCCCATTTTCCTGGGGCCTCAGGCTCATTTCATCAAATACTGAAAGACAATAATCTAGATCAAGAAAAAGGGAGTGAATTCTATTGCTGCAAAGGCCATATGAGTAAAAACATCATGCACAAAGAAATACAGCTAATTGGAAACTGAAGAACAAATACCCTTCCTTTCCCTTCCTGCAGAAAGCATATATCCCACACATGCTCCTGGTCAACAAAAAAGCCAGCATTGACCAAAGCCAGTGCTCCCAGGGAAACTCTGTGCTCCAGGCACAGCCAGTCAGGCTATTTCCCTATCTTTGCACCTGATTGCAAAGGGTAATATTATCTTTGTAAGTGATGGACACAAGATCTGGGCAAATGCAATACCTGGTTTTAAAAAATCCCTCTGTTGAGATTACATAATCTACAGATGTAAAAACAAAAATCCATGTGCCACCAACCTCATGAAAGCTGTATTTAGAAGGAAATAAAGAACTCTGGCACTGCATTTATGCTGCTGGCTAAATCTACTGGGCACTCTCAAGGCCAAGTTTTAATCCTGGGAGCAGTATTTAGCTCCCAGAGCACAAACTACAAAGTTGCAGCCAGGCCACAGAGCCAGCAGCACAAGAGGAAATGCAGCAGCAGTACTGCCAGTACTTTGCAGAGGCACAAGGTCAGTGCCCACATATGCTCTACATACAGACATGTGAGTATGCACTTGTAAGGAGTTTGTTCCCTTCCCTGGTGTGCTACATGATTTGTACATGCAGCCCTCTTTTATGAAGAAAAGCCTTAAGGAAGTACCATTGGAACAAGCTCCCATGAAATGCATGAAATTGTTTGACTTGTCCCTATTCTACTTTTTCAAGCTTTGGCATACAAGTTTCACTTCCAGAAAAAAAAAAAAATCAAACCAAAACTAAAGGAGGCTAAGACATAGGGAACTGATTTGGACCCCTGTTTTAGTTGTCAGTACACTGTTAATGCCTATATCCAATGCTGCAAAGACTTGTTTCTGCCACTTTCTACAGGAAAAGCAATAGTTAATTTGGCATGAGATTCCCTATATCATTGACAATTTCACAGTACTGGAATCAGGTGGACTTCTGCTGTTTAATCTCTATTCAGCTGTTTGCTTTGTAATCAGTCTATTTTTAAAATCAGAATCATCTCTCGTGGATATTTGGCTGTGTCTGAGTGCAGTAATGAATTAACCTTCAAATGTGCAAATGTAACAGTCTGCAGTGATTGCAGTCATCTTCCATTACAAACCCTTTTACACAAATAGGTTTCTTCCACATAGGATAAGCTTCCTCAAAATTAGCAAAACCAATACCACAGGTATGAAAGGAAGGAGGCACCAGAGGCAGAAACCAAGAAGCAAGGTGAGCTCTGTCTCTCAGCCCAAGGCCAGGGACAGTGTGACCATCTTCACTGTCCTCCCCTGAACTCTGCCAGGGGCATCATCTCTGTCCTGGCCCCAGAGCACACGCACCTCATTTCTTAGCTTGAGCTGCCATTACAAACTGGACTTTGCACACAAGTGGTTCTCCTGCTATTCCAAAGGATTGGCAGAAGCATCTGGCCAAGAAGTGACACATACAACTAAGAGAGGTCATATCCAAAGCTGTGGCAGGAATGGTCATCTGCTTTCCTCTGCCAAGAGGGTTTAAGCATGTGCTCACTACTCTTAAAACCTTCCCAGGGCTAGAGGGACTTAGCATGTGCCTGGGGACTGCCCAACACATCAATTGAAGCAGCTGCCTAAAGAGGTCAGGTGAACTGCAGTCACCAGAGACTGAAGAGCTATTTTAGAAGGTGGCCATGAAAGACAAGTATTTTCCAGAAGGCTTAACATTACTTCCTCAGAAATAGGATGCTTTGGGTCACTGTAAACGTACCATAAACCCAGGATTTACTGAGAGCATATTTCATTAGAAATCAGGGTGTATGTGCAGCAGAGAAAATATGGCAAATGGTTTGTGGAATTTGGAGAATATTTTCTGGTATCTAATAAAATTATTTTTAGATTTCATGCTTTATCACAGTTTTGACTTTTTGCTTTAAGATGTGATTACAGCATTCTCACTGCTTTACAAAGAGGATTCATAGCACATCTTTATTGGTACTCAGGCACACTTTTTGGTTTTGATTCTTTCCCCAGCATGCAATAGAAATACATATTAAAGTCTCAAAATAGGTGATGAAATCTCCTTCATGGCAGTTAACTGCTTTAGAGACAGTTTCATCAACATATTCTCCAGTAAACTTATTAACGTATTCTTAAAAAGGCAGAAACTGTTTCCTCTCTGGAATCTGGAAAAGTTCTGTTCTCTTACCTAAATGTACTAAAGTGATGGAACATTGCTATCCCAGCTTCTAGACACAAATAGCATAGCCATATTCTCTGGTGGGCCTGCCCCATATTTGTTTTTATTTAGTTTAAAACAGAGAGCTGGAATTTGTTCTGGTTTACACCAGCTGTAGTAGATTCTCAGTTCTCTTCAGGACAAGAGCAGCTAAAGTTCAGCCTCAAACCTCAAATTCACTTCTACTTCATAGCCAGGAGCAAAATTCAGATAGTGATGGCAATGTACTGTTATTTTTCTTAGTATAGGACTCATAAAAATATTTTCAGTATTTTTTAGATGCAAATTTTCTTAAGACAGCAATGACCTAAGCATTACCTGTAGCAGATTAATGTGCAGTTTACCTGGTGGGGGGACTTTTTGTAAGCAAGCCAATAAGCACATCCATCACATACAATTAGCCTCCTAAATCCAAATGTATCACTAAATTACAGGCATGCACAGAAGAGCAAGTTCTGTCCAAATTTAGTTGCTGATAAAATAATTATATTCACCAGCCTGTGGCGCATTTGGAAGAGTTACAGCCACGACCCAGATGGGGAATAAATCAGGGAAGGATTAGACCTCTGGAGAGCACAGCTATATTGGCAGCCAGATGTGCTCTCTGTCAACAAACACAATCCCTTTTGAGTCACTGACTCCATCACCAGCAGAAGGAGCATTATTAGCCAGGGCCATGCATGCAGCCTCACTAATGCACTGCCTTGGTTGCAGGGATAAACACAGAACCCTGCAGTGCATGACTCCCACTCACTAACAGGGTCAGGCACACTGCTCAGACCACCCAAGCTGAAGATCAAACAGTGTAACTTGTGAAAAGTCCAGATTGCAGTCCCTCCACTCGTACTGGGAACAGGCTCCGCATTTCCCCTTCACCGAGTCTGCCTGCAGGTGACTGCTTGCCAGAGGATTTGCAGCTTTGCCTCAGAATAGCACAAGATTTTATCTTAGGAAACACAAAGTGATTGCTGTAGTATGTTTGACAGTAAACTGAGGCAAAACAGAGAATTCTTAACTAGAAATGCCACAAACATCTCAGGAGATTTGTCTCTGATTGCTACCTACCTCCAGACTGCAGAAGATATTGCAGACCCTGGGCCATGTTCCATGTTTTCTGATTATAAGAGCAATGATCCTTCTCGCCAAGATGATGACAAAACAGATGACCCATCAAGCTCTGAAATTTATAATTATATTGTATTATATTAGTTGTTTTTATTATATTTAATATTATATTATAGTCATTTTAATATGAAATCTCCAGACCATCTTTTAACTTCTGTAGTTTAAATACATGTGTTCCATATGCAGAATATAAAAATTAACCCTGCTTTATATCTTTGCTGGGCAATCAAAGCCCTTAAGTTTTGAGGTCTTAAATCAGAGATTTCTCTATCATTAGAACATCACAGTGGACAGTAGTTCTCATGGAGCCTCCCCTCCAAATGACAAGGGACTTGTGTGAAATTTTTGGGGGCTATAAGCAGTTTGCAATAAGGTGTGCAGAAACCTGGTTTTCTCAGATGCTCTTTGTGTATATCTCTCAAATGGTTTGTGTGCTCCCTCCCTGCCCCCAGAGGAGTGTGAACCACAGGATGAAAATTGCTGATGTATGAGTGTTATTAGCCATGACTGTACAGACTGAAGTGTGAAGGAAAATGTGTTTGAAAGCAGGTCTGGACTCGACAGATTAATGCTATACTTTGCTCCTCAGATAGCTCCAGCTAGAAGAAAAGCTTAAGTGAAATTCTGCTGTTGTATATATGTGACTTGAGGATAGATCAGAAGTGGAAGTTTTTGAGCTTTAGTTTCTGGATGTCATCTGTGTGACCATGAGTATTGCAGGCTGGGTCAGGGATGGCGTTTTCATGTGAAGCAGATGTGCTTGCTACAGGAGTCAAAACTGGGATGAATTTATATAGTGACAGGCAGACACCCCCTTACTGTCCTTTTATTACAGTAGCTGTTTGCAGTTTATGTCCAGGAACAGCTTTATCCAGCTTGGCTGGTGCTGGGATTATTGCCCTGGTGGAAGGACTGACAGAGAGCTGCCTGGCAAGTACCACGAGGGTTTAAATCTCTCTAGGGGGTTGTGGAACTAAGGGCTGGATGGTGCTATGTAGGCTTTATTAGTTTGTTGGGGTTTTTTAAAAATGCATTTTCTGAAAGAAAATTTATTAAATGTATTAAAGATTTTAAATTTAACCCAATTTACTAAAAGGTCAAAGTAATGAAATAAGACATGCATTAACAATACAATAACAACAGCAATATTAATGGCAAAATTATACAGAGAGAGATGTTTTACCCACAGAAAGTTGTTCACCACTGGCAACAAATACAAGACGACAGAAGCTTCCCTTAGATCACACCTATATAGTTTCCACTGACAAAGGTGTTAAAAATATCTAATACTGGCTTTTTGCAAAATATTGGGATGAGTGTTATATATAGATATTGGTTTTGTTGGAGTTTTTAACTAAACTTAGGCACAGTAGTGGAATAGCTGATAGTTTTGTTTGAGCTTTCTGCTCGCTGAGATCACATCCAGTGACAGATGATGGGGACCCTGCTGCTGACACGCCAAGGATCAGCTCTCAGTGTCTGTGGAAAGAAGGAGCCAAGGCCCAAATTAAAAGGTGATAAGAAGAGGACTAAAGCCACAAGCCAAGAAGCATGCACACTCTAAGAATTTGGATCCAAGGAGTGGCTATGCTAAACAGTTCTGGAAAATGTAAAATAATTAGAAGAAACCTTTTAGAAATGGTTTATTAAGGGTGTTTCCTTAACCAGTACCTGTGCTCTTGGCAGAGTGCCAAAGCACAGCTGGTTTAACTCTTTGCCTTATCTTTGTCTCCTAATTGTCTTTTTATGAAACTTTTAAAATTATACCAAAAAGCTGAACCTCGTTTATCACAAAGGCAATATGGGAACCATTTCTGCCTGCCGTGCCACATGATCACTGGGAAACAAAGGCAATATGGTGGGGGAGCTCCCGGCTCATGTTCCCCACACCCCCGGCCCAGACCCCAAAAAAATACAAGGGCAAACAAAAACCTTGGGAGCTGGGACATCAGAGTAGGGGGCGGCAGCTGAGGCTCAGTTCTGCACGGGCGTTTCCTCCACTTCATTGTGCTGTAGGTGGCTCCTGGTTGTCGCTGCTGCCCCTTTCCTACTGCAAGCTGCGCTTCCCTGGGCTCGGCTTCCCTGGGCTCGGCTTGCCTGGCTTGGGCACAGCTTCTTTGGTCTCGGCTCAATGAGCCCAGCTGAGGGCGATCCCCCTGCCACCGGCCCATCCCTCCTGGCAACTTCCCCGTCCGGAGCTGTGGATTCAGCACCGCAGCCGAGCTCAGCTTTTGCTGCCATCCCTTCCAGAAGCACAGGCTCACCTGCAGCCACGCCCCGGGGAAATCGGGAGCAGGGGGAATCCGTGGCAGCAGAGGGAGCAGCTCCTCTGCTGGAGCGAGCCAGGCAAGAGGATGCGCTCCCCGTTTTCCCTGCCATGGTGTGGGTGGTGTAGAATAAACAATTTGGCCACGCTGGCCTGGTGCTGAACTGCACCGTCCTTCTCTGCAACCAGGATATCTCATCTGCTGAAAATGGAGAGTGCTGGAAAACGATTGAATTTTATAGCAATTGATGAAATAATGTCAGAAGCGTAGCTGCTTCCAGTGCCCTGACCAGCTTCATTCCTGTGTTTTATTCTGTGTAGAGGCTGAGAGCCTGGTGTGTATAAATTACTGGCATCTTTGTGAGTCTTCTCCCTGACCTGCAGTATGCAAGACCATGGTCCAGAAAATCCTAATTTTCAGTTCCAAGTTTGATGTGAGGAAGTAGATTTGCTATAAAAGCATAATGTACTTCAATGCATTTCTGTTAGAAGTACTGGGTTCAGTTCTTTGCTTCTGATAGGAAGATTTCCAGTGCCTAGGGCTAAGCTACATCCTCACACTAAATGGCCTTCCTGAAGGCTTGAGAGTGGCTGTAACACCTGACAGAAGCTGGTGTGATTATCCTGTAATCTCTGTGTCAACTGGTACCACACAAATCATTACAATTTATTCATGTTGCTGTCCGCATGCTTTGGAATGAACAATTTCCCACCGTCTCTCTGTGACAGAAATGACTGGAATGGTACATTAAAGTTACAGGGATCACAGTGTGACCCGTGTCTTTTGGGGACAATTCATACAAAGGATGGCTGTGCAGACTTGAGCACTTATCCCCAGTTGTATCCAGTAACACCAACTGATAAAATGTTTGTGCCTGTATCCCATGATACTACTCAATAGGAGTTAAAGATTGTATTTAAGTAGTTGTTCATGAATTTATGATTATAACTGAAATGGGAAAGCAGAAGTTGCCTTTTTTGCCACAAAAATCTCTGTTATGTCTGTTAGAGCTTACTGGCTTGTACCCAGCATTTCATTTCTTTTCTACAGAAGCACATCAATTTTAAGCACTAAGGTATTTTGATGCATTTGTTTATCTCTGATTTATTTGATCTGCAGCATGGACAGACAGCAGGACAG
>VWYI01029399.1:0-13051 GCA_013399455.1 Anthoscopus minutus
AGAAGGAGGAGAAGGAGAGGGAGGGGGAGGGGCGGGGGGGAGGAGGAGGAGGAGAAGAGAAGAAGCTGCTACTGCCACTCAGATCATCAGGACTTTATGCCAGAAAACTTAGCATGAACTTTAATACTCTGAACTTTGCCCTGAAGATTGATGTATTCATTCAATAAACAACTTTACAGCAACCAACAAGCAACCGCTCGTCTCTTTGAGACCCAAGAACCATGCGAAACTTGACAGCCACTGTTCCCGGAGGTGTTTAAAAAATACCTGGATGTGGCACTCAGTGCTATGGTTTATTTGGTAAGGTGGTTAGGTTATAGGTTGCCTTGATGATCTCAACGGTATTTTCCAACCTAGTTAATTCTGTGATCCTGATACCATCATTTTATTGTTACAATATTCTATCATTTTGAAGATTAGTTGAAGAGTCTGAAACAAAGAAGTGATTGATGTGGGGAGATGAGTGGAAGGAGCAATAAGGGATCAGACAATCTGATAAAAGAAACTGGTTGAGGTAGGGAAGCAGCACTGGAAATACCTTTTCAGTCCTGAAAAGGTATTTGGGAAGGTGAAAGATGAGCTGTTGGAATCATTGATAGGGAAGAGGAGGAACGAAACTGCATGCAGAACTCCAAGTTGAAGAAATACATTGTGGGAAAGGAAGACATAGAAACGATTCTAAGAAGCCAGGTTAAAGAAGGCTATAGAAGAGTAAGAAATACAATACATATTGTCAGAAAAAGAAATATGTCTTAGAAGAAAAAGAAGCAAAGAAACACTGCTTGCATCACTTATGTCGTGTTTTATGCTGTTTTTTTCTCAGCTGGGAGTTTCTGTAATACAGGCTCAGACAGGTACAGGGACACTCCTTGGAAATGAGCTTGTTCATTGTGAGCAAAATGTTTAGGGCCTTTACCCGGGAAAGAAGAAAAAGAGATCCTCCTTAGAGGGGCATCAAGTACCTTCAGAGATGACTGGAGGGCCAATCTGGAACATGCTAAATTTGTTACAGTTTGGAAAGTTGCCTACACCACACCTGGAAGCAAAGGCATAGAGGTCAGGATTAGCTGTCAGCTCTTCTTTCCGTTCAGTCTGACCTAATTTGAACTTCTCCTAATTAAAAATTACATAAATTAAAATAAATCTAAAATAAATCTAAAATCTAAAATAAAAGATTCTTTTTCTAAGTTTAACCTTTCTAGTCTTCACTGGGAGCTCAGTACAGTATATCTACATCAAAGTTTCAGTGACCCAGGTTACACTATGTTTTTAAAACAGACTGAATTTACAGGGATGGAAGACAAATGTCTGTGAAAAGAGGGGAGAGAGATTGGAATAGAAAAGAAAAAATAGAAAGTATGTTTATTGCTGAGCTATGATCTCACCCGGATATTCTGCTTTAGATTGTACATTGAATTTAAATAGCATACATCTTTATGACTTTGATTAAGACCTCAGTTGGATTATTCTGGATTTTAAATATTTTACCTTGTTCTCACCTGTTACTATGCTGAATTTATGGGAACACACTTTTATTTTAGAGCAAACTATTAAATCTCATTGTTGAAGAGAAAGCTGTTCACTGTACATTGGGATTTGATCCGCTGGGTCATCCACTCAGTAGTGTGCATTACTGACACAGCAGTAGGTAGTTATATATCACAGCGCTATCTCAGCTTTTTAAGTCTCCTATTCTTAGGGTTATTGTTGTAACACTTTAGCTAATTCTTTATGAGATGGTTTGTTTTTAAAAAAATGATGGCTATTAGAACAGAGAAACATTTATCCTAACATGTTTCCTCTATTCACATATTTTTTCTATCCAATGTAGCACATGCTAAAATAATTTTTTTCTAACTATGGATTTATGAGCAAAATCTTTACAATATTTATTGAAAACATGAGCATACATTTCTTTGTGAACTGATGATATTATATTTCCTGGAACATATGTGCTTTGCATACTTGATACTTAATTGTCCTTGATGCTTGGCTTTGCTAGAATCCTCCCAGCCATTTCTTCAAACTTCTTAAATGCAAGCCATTAAGGTACCATTACATGCACAGAGATTTCTGAAAAACTTTCACATAGTTACTGTTGCTAGGTAAATTACTCCCTTGACATCCATGTATTTAGATACATTTCTTTCTTTGTCTTAGATCTGACATAGTGATATGAATTTGGGCATGGAGGTAAGGAGAGATGTATGCAGCCAAAGCAACTGCGGGAATAAAATAAATAAGGTGTTTTAGGTGTTTAAAATGTGTTTTAATTATATCTGGATGGAACTCATACATTGCATGGGTATTTATCAGGCTGAGAGTAAAGAACAGCAGAACGATATCCAAGCACTGGTGAGCTTTGACAATACTCAGCTGTTGGTAAATTAAGCTCCCCAGACTGAACTTGTCTTTAGGATTTTCACTCCTATTGTATTTCTATCAGTACTTACATGTGTTTTATGCACCTGTGTTCCTGCACATCTGTATTTAGATCAGTTTTGGACAATGAAACCAATTGCAAACTTGTCCACATCCTGAACAGGAAAGCTTCAGTTTCAAAAGTGAGACATGACCATTGACTGCTGAGTTTTAGGTTTTGTCAGATGAACACAGAAGATAGGCTAAAGAACAAAAAAAAAACACCCTAATTTTGTTTTAAAGAAAATCTATGTATGGTGAACAAGACAAAAGGAAAACTCTTTTTCATAAAAGGAATACTAGCTTGAGTTGAGCTTTATTATTCTGCAACAGTATTCTAGACTATCCTCAGTCTTAGAATTGAACAGGCTTGAATGAGCTAAGTGGTTCTAAAACTTTTAATATCCTTCTGCAAAAAGACAAAGGACAAAAAGACCAGTTGTGAATGTTCAATAGACTGTAAATATTACTGATGATGTTTCTAGTGGATGTTACCATTCATTGGACGCAAGATGTGTCTCTCAGCTTTTATAGTAATTTCTTAACCAAGTATTTTCGAAAAGTACATGAAAACCTTAAGATTTGGCTCTTAGCAACACAATTTTTATGTAAACAGTAGTGGAAAAAATATTTTCTGGAACTAACAGATAAAAAAATTTCTAGACCAGCTTATCATTTAAATATAACTTTGTAAGTGCATGACAATGCAGTTCATGTGATGTAGATCTTCTTTCTTCAAAGTCTTTCTGGTTTTTACCTTTAATCATATGATCAACTTCTTTGTATTGTGTAAGCCAAAAATGTTTAATTTAGAAGCCAGAATACATGTTGAGATATTTGGGATGTTTGATTTGCAGGCTCGTAAATGTTAGTAAATAATATCTTTTATGTCACTGAGTCACTGACCAACAATACCCTACAATGGAGTAAGGCTCAGAGGAGATTGGTAAGAAGGTCCAGGAAGCTCAGGGAGTACTTCAGGGTGTGACTGACCATAGCTGTTGCACAGAAGCCGTCTGTATCTCGACACAGTGGGGACCAGTGGAAGTTTTAAACAGCTTTTTTTTTTTTTGTTAACAGTTCAGTACATCAATATGAAGTATAAATATTTCTCCCCTAAGTTCCTTAAATGGCCATGAATGTCTCCCTGTGTTAGCCAGACCAGGATAAGTAAAGTGAATATATGGCACCCAATTCAGAGAGTGAAAGCTAAACAATTAAACATATTTCAAAGAGAGCAATGAGCATGAGCTATTTCACCCATGTTCTCCTTTCCAGCAACAGTGGACACCCAGAATCATGATGGTGAATGTGTTGCAGAACATAATTATTGGGACCTTGTTGGTGTTGTGATTGAACCTTGTACTGCAATTATGGTATTTTTGTAAGTGTAACTTTCATTTGTGCTCTTTTATTTTAGTATATTTTATATCACTCTGCTAAATGAGAAATTCCATGAATTTCTGACATCTCTGAGACATCAGCTATCTCCATGCAAGTAAATGCGTTGTTAAACATTACATCTTCCACTCAAAGAATGTCAAAAATAATCTGGCCAGAAAGGATGAGACTCTGGCACACAGATTTCCTTATTAAGCATTTGATTTCTCTCCGTTAATGTTCCATTTGCAAAAATTTCAATTAGTTATATCAGTAAATCATAATTATCTATATCATAACTATTTTTATACACACACATATATATGCTCTAAATAGCTAAAATTATGAATTAGAAATATTAATTTTAAAAGTCCTATACCTTAGTATTTTTCTTTGTGATTTCTCAAGAAATCACTTCTTTAGTGAATGAAAGAACTACTGTCAGAATTATTTTTTTCTGCTCTCTCAGTGTCTACTTTTATCTTTGCAAGCTTCCCATTTACAACAAAAAGTTAAGTATGTTTTCAATATTCAATGAATCTCAATCATTATTTTTCCTTTTTCAGGTTTAGTTTCTCTGATAGACTAATATCTCAGTTTGGGGTAATATCAATTTTTCTTCAAGCCTTACTGATTAAAGACATTACACCCTGTCCAATCTGAATCTTTTAATTCAGAGGATTTATTCCTTGCAAAAAAAAAATATTAAATTCAAAATAAGGAAAAGCAACTGAATAACTTAAATGCCCATTAATTTAAAAGTAGTTTGAAGAGTTTTACTAAGTTACATGGGACATAAAATATTTATTCATATTTTAAAATAACTAGAAGGGAAGCAGATTATTTACGTTAATCCTTCAGCATTTTCTGAAACACATTGTTAATTACAAATATGAAAACATTCTTTTGGATAAAAACAGAAGAGCAGAAAAAGAAATTTGTTCTTGTGGTATCCCCTAAGGCTTGTACCCAGCCTCTATTAAGTTGTCCTAAACTTATTTTAACACATTTTTTTATGTATGTTTCATCTATGTAATAAATGATAGAATGAACATTAAACTCTGTTCAAGTCTCACAAGTTTATAATAAAGTCTGCTTTCTGCTGATACATTTGAAGACTATTCTTTAAAGTGGACCAAATCACTCCTTCATGATGGTGATTTAAGGCAATTTAAGAACAATATGATATTTCTCTTGGGTATGGCAACCCTGTAACCCAAAGAATGTTACAACTTAATCCAATGAGAAATAACAAGTTAGTCTTCACCCTGGGTAAAGAAGGATCTTAAAGAGAGAGTTCTCCAGCATCTGAAAATCCTGTATTATTATTTATATAGGAGGTTGATAATCTTTACAACAAAATCTAGTTTAGAAGACAGGACCCCAGAGTATTTAATTCCTTTGCTGAACACTTTCAGGTACGTTTAGTGTATATGCTAGACAAAGAAATATAATAGTATTATACAAATTATCCACTTAGTATTTGTGACTACTTAATTTACTTCATTAGGAGCACAAAGAATTTCTTCATATTGTAGCAAACAGTTCAGTTTGTACAACAAGAACTAGAAAAGGAAATAGAATGAAACAGAAAATAAAATCATGTTTGCAGAAAGGGAAATTTCTCCATCATTCAAAACCTTTAAAATGAGGTTTTATGCAGTATCTGTAGGTACAACTGACCCTGCTTTAGAGTAAGGAAATTAAATTCAAGACCTTATTTACACATTTACACTTACACAGCAAACAGCTTTCACAAATTGTAATACAGATTTCATAACAGACCAGAAGCAAAGTGAAAACCTAAAAGCTAGGTTAATTTAAATTACATATGCGAAGTGAAAAAAAGTAAGAGCATTTAGCTTTTAAAAAGTAGTGTAGTATTAGACACAACATTTCATAATGCTTTTTAATTTATGTACCATCTTTCATCTCAGATCATTTTGCACATTATTCAATCCAGAAAAAAAGAGTTTATTTTGAATTGGTCTGTAGCAAAATAAAGTATACTCAAGTGAAACTCTTAGCATTTAAAAAAATATTATTGTTTTGGAGCCTTCCTACATGTGCTGTCCTTGAAAAAAAAATATATGCCTCACAGATGTGAAATAAATCAACTCTGCTTGCATATTGATATTTTGATTCAAGAATAGTGTTTAATTTTTTTTCTGCTGTAATGTCCTTATCATAAGTTGTTTGCAGCAATGCTAGACATAAAATAAAAGGACATTTTCTCCTTTAGTTTAAACAATGTTATAAACAATATGTTATAAAAACAGAAAACATGAAGAAACAATGACATTCACGAATGCTCCAAGAATGAGTAATCATGAGACACTAGCTTTGTACCTCTGTGGAGAAATTTTCAGCAAAACTGAGTTTTCAAAAGGATTTCCACTGGGGTTTCCAAATTGACTGCCCATTTATATATGAGTTTAGAAAGAGCTTGCCACAAACCCAGGAAGAGAATATCTGAAAAGCAAAGTTACTTCTTAGAAAGAAAATCGTAATTCCCATGCCTTCTGCCATGCCTGCCTTAATGCAAAGCCAGGAGTGGGCACAGATCAGTCTTCAGGTTTTTTTCATTCAGTGACAGACCATTAAATAGGTTCTCTGTGAAGAGAAGATTCCCCACATCATGCACAAAGGCTGAATTTCTTATCAGTATTTCTAGGTACAGTGAACATCGTTCCTGACTATATCCTGATCCACATATCCAAAGCAATTATATGGGCTCTTTGTAGCATAGACAGTTTTTTAATTATATATTTCATTTAATTGAGGTTAAAGTCTCAGTGGTTAGGTTTTTTATGAACCTTTGTGCTTCAAGAGCTTCATAGCATATTCCATTAACTTGTTAAATTGTTTCTGTTTATGTATTTCTGTGATTTTTAACTATCTGATAATTTAATATTTTCGGAATGGAGAAGAAAACCATTAAAGCTAAAGTATTAAATGTAAATGAACATTAAAAAAAATGCACTTCTTGTATTGGAAGAAATATGTTTCTTGTTATTTTCTCTCGTTGTACAGTTAGAGATTTCTTGGTTTCCATACTGTTAGATGTGCTAAATGTGTATTAACCTTTCTGTTGCAAAGACTGTTGCAAAGACTGTGCTAAATGTGTATTAACCTTTCTGTTGCTAAATGTGTAACCTTTCTGTTGCAAAGACTACTACAGCTTACCCATACTTAAAGTTTTAAGATTTCATAAGGATGAAGTACTCTTCCTAGCATTTAAAAAAAAATCCTGAATTTAGCATTTCAGGACTTTGTGTTCTCTCATCTTTTTGTGATACTAGAAAAATTTAAAAATTATTGACACTATTTCAAATATTCATAGGGTAAAATATTTTGAAGTTGATTTATTATATAAATTTTCAAGTTACATCAGAGGAACTTGTACTGATGCTTTTAATATTAGGACTGAATTACTGTCCTATGAGAAACCCTTCCTTCAATGGAAACCTCAGTGGAGCTTCAATAGACAGCTTTTCTTTACTTCATATGGAATTAGCTGTGACAAAGGTCTTTCCATAAAGGGTGATGTAATCTGACTGTAGTACTTTGTCCTTCGATCACAACCTTTTGGTAACTATTTGGATCTTTCCACAATTTTCCTGCAGAGCTGTATTCCATAAAAAATAAACATTCAGTGCTATACATTTTTAGAAACATTTTCCTACTCTCCCCTCAAAATTTTAATATTTTGGCAAGCATGACTTTACAAAATAAAAATACTCTTATGAAGTTTAGAAAACAGACAAATCCTGAACTGTAATTTTATATCTGTTGGTAGGTTAGTTCTACTTGTTTAAAATTATTTAGAAGTACTGGGCCTTTGCACAGGAAGCTGACACTGAAAATTATTCTTGCTACACTGTCGCAGGCGGGAGTCTTTCAGGGCTAGCTCAGTTACTCCGGCGCGCGACAAGAGTGGGACAGACCGGGACAGCACCGTGAATCCAGATCAGGCTTAGGGCCCAATGCTCTATGACACAAGATGACTCTGCACTGAGGGCAGGAGCAAGGATGAAGGTGAGGCCTTCCATGTGATTTCCAAAGGCGTTTATGCCCTGGTAGGGCCAGGAACAAAAAAAGTAACGGATACCTGACTCCAGCAACTGATATATGGGGGAGGAGCAGGGGAGGGCCTGAACCAATGAGGGCGACTTAGGGGAGGAGTACAAGGAGGGGTTTACCAGAGTACAAACCATTACGGGAACAAACACAGTGGGACGGAACAGGTTACATAAACCAAAGAGACACTGAGTAACAGGGGATGGACATGGCACTCTCTGCAACAGGGTCTTGGTATATAGGGGAATTGACAGGTAGTGGGAGGAGGAACAGGGGACATTCAGGAATAAGGGGCAGGTATCAGGATGGATTGGCAACTGGGGTAGGAGGGCACAACTGGGACTAAATGTGGGAGAGGGGGGTACATTAACATAAGCAGGGGGGGTGGTACATCTTAATAATACAAAAGGTCATCAAACCAAATACAATGAACAAAAAGCCCACCACAGCACTACACATGTTGCTAAGTATAGTAAACCTTCTCTGGGTAAGTCTGGTGGGCTAATTAATGAACCAGTTTTTGACTCATTTGATAGATACTTAAAGAATTATTGGTATTATGTTACATTCTCTACTTAATCCTATTTTTTTTACATTTTATATATTTAAGGAAATATGAAAGCATTAAATCAATATAGATTTATTTTCAGCTAAGTGTCCCTATTCTAGACAACAGGGATAAAATACTTCTTTATTTTAGGAGTTCATATTTTTTACACTTAAAACCTATTACTTAACTGTGTGTTTGCCATTTCTTACTGTTCTAAAACATATAAGTATATTTTTTACCTGAGTACCTCTTGTGAATCACAATGTAAATTTATGAATTGCAATTTCTCATCACATACACTGGACATGAACTTCAGAGTGATGTACAGATTTTTTTTCAGAGATTTTAAGCATATTAATTTATATGTATTTACCATATACAGTTCTCACAAATGTGAACCCTTATAACATCAAATTAGCCCCTTACTTCTTTTAAAGAAGCACATTGATTTTCTGGGAAAGCTACTATTGCCCTAATTTTGTCAGAATCCCATAAATAGGGATTCACACTAAGGCATCATTCTAAAATTCATCAGGCAATTATTCAGCTTTGTGCAATAGGATTGTTTGAACATGCCTTATCCTGTAATAGTAGACAAAATTGGAAAATGGTCCAGATAGGTGGGGGTGAGAAAGACAGTCAGAGGAGGAACAGTATTCCTGGGCCTTATTGTGTTTGTTGCTGGCTGCTAAGAGACTGTTGCTGGAGAGAAAGTACATTTATTTTTAATGGTAGTGAAAGTAGAGCCAAAACAAGCATAGCAGTCAGCATTTACATTTTCTATCAACTGAAGAAATGGAAGGAGTGAAAAGAGTACACAAAATCTTGATTGATTTTAAAATTTGTGAGCATTTTGGGAAGAAATACTTTGTGGCTTGCAAAAATATGTTCATTAGGCTAGGTCCATAAACAGAGATGAGCAGCAAGTTGAAAAGATAACTACTAAAACCATCTTCTTCCCTGCCTCTAAATTCCCTAAAAAATCAAGAGCATGCTTGTATTGTACAGCATGATCTATATCAAAGATCCTGAGGCAAACACCAAAGGGTTATCTCTGGGGCTGGGAACAGTACAGCTTCATAAGCCTGGACTGAACTGATTTAGCTATTTTACTTAAGGAACTGAACTCCTCTCTGTATGCAACCCTGCACTAAGTAAATAGGGATCTGTTTTATTATACTGGACTGTACTGCAGAAACATGAAGCATCATCAGAAAAGTTCCTTTAGAGGTGCTATGACTTTGTAAAAATGGACACACTCATAACCTGCCTTGATAGCACCAAGAAGCTGTTACTTCACCTCTGCCAGGTACTTCAACAACTGCTGAGCCGTGCTGCCTCTTAATGTCCAGCCCCATAGTATTTTACTCGAGTATTCCCTTTGAAATTATGCAACAGTAACAAAGTCATCACTTCTGGTCTAAGCAGCTTAAGCATCTCCAAGGTCTGTCTTAAGAAACATACTGTGTTTTGTGCACTAGAAAGGATGATAGACTACCTGCCCAATTTTATGTACCTCCACCTAAATCTAAATGTGTTCAGCTCCAAAATGGGTAGACACAAAGGCAGTTTCATTTGTATTTCTATTTCTCTACAACCAACTGTTGCACTGAAATCATTGCAACTCAACTCAGATTTTCACTTTGGTGTTGTGTCATTTCAGGTGATTTTCTTGACAGCCTCAGTGAAATTTTCTTTTAGTAAGTCTATAATGTTGTGTTGTTTTACCTAATCAAGACACAGAAGTACATGAAGTTGCTTTGAATTATCTCCTTTTTTGAATTCTCTCCAATTATCTGTTTGAATCAGTTCCAGGTATCTCAATTTACCATTTCAGCCTGTATCTTTTTTCTCTCCTTCTTCATCCTTTTCCTGCTGAAGGCCTGGAAATACAACCCATCTGTTATTTGCTATTATAACATTGCAGTTTTCAATTGTACCTAATTCTGGTTGATTTGTTGGTTGGTTTGTTTCTCCCTGATGCCTGCATTTAACATTTAGCACTTGGGGTTATGAAAGAGATGGGAATTCAATCATTGCTACTTGCAGTGTTTAATGTTTGAATATTTCAACTAATCTAGCAGGAAAAGTACCCACATTAATTTGTGTGTTAATTACAGTACAAAATAGAATTTTAATAGCAATAACCAGGAACATCTTTCTTATTTTAAGATCACAAGGTAACATAAATGAAAATCCCATGTAATGCTGGACATACTGCATCACTGCAGTCTCAAAGCAGTCCTAACTACATTAACAATTGGGAATTTTTCAGGCTAGAAATACAATTAATTCCCTAGGCATCAGTTAACATTTAAGGGTTTTATCTGTGCAGCTTAATCACTGCATACACACATCATCTCCTTTGATTTAGGAAGTTTTGACTCTATCCAGTTCCATTTTATGTTCTCTGGGAAATTTAGGGGAAGGTAGTTATCACCTCTAATACTAACTTAAATAAGATCTCAGTTGGTTCAATCAGCAAAGATATTAATATAATTTACCTTAAATCAGATTTTATTACTTCTAGTCCTCTATTCTCAAATTATTTCTAAATTATTGTGGCAGGGAATTAACTTAAATAATAGTATTAAAACTACTTATTGAATCAGAAAAGAAAGTTGATCATGAAAGCAGGTGGCAAGAGTTCAGCCTGAGTTGCCCCCTGCTACCACATATATTTTCTTGCTTGAAGGGAAAATAATGTTCTTTTATTGTGTCTATTAGACAAGTTGAAAATTTCTTGGTTCAGTATTTTAGGATTTATTTTACTGTAAATAGCTGATAACATGACTTAACAGAGGAGTAAGAAGCTAAGTGATTTTCTCATATCCTAAATTGTTGCTTTATAGCTCATGACCACCTGGTTCAGGAACGGCATGGCAGCCTCCCCCAGGCTGCTTGGTCCATTAGCTCTTGACCCCAATGTGATGTATGGCAAATGGCGTTTATTAGAATGATGGCTGACAGTTTTATAACTTGAGTTATGGCATCACTTCCGTCTGCTTGTGTTACAGGTTGGGTGGTACTTAATAACTGTGGGGGTTAAACAACTTTTAATGAGAGGGAAGGATTCTATCTGTTCCCATACATCTCGAGATCTTCCGAACGTCTGTCCCTAATCACCCACACTAAATAATATTACATTTGCCCCAAACAAAAACATTTCATAGAATTTACTCTTTCCCATATGCATCATGAAATACTCTTTTTTTATTGTGATAAAAATTAGTGCATTAATTTCATTGATAAGAGGGTGCAACAGTCAATCATGTAGTACTGTTTGAGATAAAAATACATATTTTCTGTTTCAAATATATAATTATCTTACAAATTTCAATGCTAACCACATTCAATATGTTTCTTTGCATTTCAGCTTTAGTAACCTTTTTATTGACAGCTGTAAGACATCTACTAATGTAACAGAAGCATACAGAGTAATATTTTCCTATTTATTTTCTAATACATGAATAAACAAAAACTTAATTTATAACTGAATAAGATGCTCTGAGTCCAGATGCCTTGTTCTTCAGTTTGCTATCCACCTCTTCTTTGTCAATGTATGAGCTTTATATGGAATGTATTTCTGTAATCTGGATTGGATTGTGCTGGAGAAATTCATAGCCATATCTTCATGCAAGTATCTTCAGTGTATGTTTTATCTTGTGTCCTGGGGTGACTTTATGATGCCTGTATCCCCAAATCATGTGTTCTGTTTATGTTATATATTAAGTTCTGCACCTTTAAGAATAGTTTTGAGAGCGAAGAAGAGAAAAAAGAAGCGCGCAGTTTGTTTGCAGAAACAGTCTTCACTCCCACACAGCTCTCTCCAGACTGTGTTGTCAGCAGCATGGACAGACAGCGAGACAGAGCTCTCCTTTGCTTTTAGTTAGTTTTTAGCTAGCTGGGGCAGGGAAGTTCCCTAGACTGTAGTTTTTTTTTCCTTTTTCCTTAGAGATCTGTTCAAACCTGCTCTGGACTGGAAACCCAGAACACCCCGGGAGCTCACGCCTGTAGCCCACCGGGGCCTGGGCCTCGGCACNTGTCATTATTTCATTACTTCAGTGTCTTATGTAATTTTTCTTGAGCCTTTCAACCAGAGATGTTTAAGGGTAGTTAGTTAATTGCTGGGGATGATCTGTTAAATACTCATGTAAGATATATTACATACAGTCTTTCTGTGTCTGGAATTTTTTTAGTGTTGACTTTTGCAGAGAAGGGTGAGCAGTCTGGATCAGATTACTAGATATATTTAAACACAAGACTTCAAGGAAAGATTCTGTATTACCTAAAGACTCTGAAATTCTGTACCTCTCTCTTCTATCATGCTCAGGATCACAGGGAAACTTACAGGATTTTCTTCTTTTTTAGAAAAGCAGCTGTAAAAGTTTTATTTTCTTTTGCTATTTAATGGCTGTGCAAGATCTGTGACCATACAAGTACTGCACATTTTCAGGAAAGAAAAGAACATTTTGGTTTTATAGTCTTTCACACTTGGAAATGGTGAGTTGTCCCTTACTGACATCTGCCTTTGATTATCACTCATCCCAATGCACAGAAAATCTGTTGGAATTGTGCATTAATAGTACACCATGTTGTGCTGGTTTGACCTTGGTTGGT
>VWYI01029400.1:2977-64616 GCA_013399455.1 Anthoscopus minutus
TTTTTTGTCTCATGCTTCACATTATTATTGGCTAGTCCCTCCACCTACAATATCCACAGTCAATGACTCACCCAATAATCAACATTATAGTTTCCAAACAAGGAGTGTTGTCTGCAGCACAGCAACTTGTGGGGACAGTCATCCCACACAGCTTGTCTGCTCAGTCACGCAACAGTAGTCTGACCACAAAGCCCACCATAACAGACTTTCTGGCACAGACCTTCCCAGGTCTCCACAGAATCATGGAACAGGCTGGAAAGGAACTCAAAACATCATCTGGTCCAGCCTTTCATGTGAAACAGGGCCTCCATTAAACCATTTAGCATCTGCTTCAAAACTTCCAACAATGGAGACTCCACCACATCTGTGGGGAGGTTGTTCAGTGAATGATGGTTCTCACTGTAGGAAATACCTTACTTCAAGATAAATATGAACATATTGACATTATTGACCAAAAAAATCCCATTTGAAGTGAAAGCAGTCACTCTCACATTCCCATTTATTGTATTACATACCCTGTAAGCAGCTTTGGAGATGTAGTCCCATAATCACATTATTCTCAACCCAAACAGCTCTAAAACAAGCAAAGAGGACCTCACTGTTTCTGCTGAGCTTCTGAACCTAGGTCAAGCTGAAATGCCCCAGAGCAGTAGCCAAAGAAAAAAGGTGTACACCAGTGTGGTATTTCACTGAAACTCCTTAGGGCAAAAAATAGATGTCTTGAGTCCCACTTCCATTATCAAGTGCTGCAAATAAAGCAATGCATTCACATTTTAAAACTAATGAAAAGCCAGATCTAATTGGTCAGCCAAGAAAGCCCAAAGTAGTTCTCCTGTGCTGTTCAAAGCCTTGGGAAGATGGTGTTTCACCAGCAAAAAAAATTGATAGGCAACTAATGAATCCCTGAAATTATTGCTATCTTCTTTCCCTGCCTTGATGGAAGGACAAAAGGTTCTTAATTTATAAAGCTTCATTAACTTACCTCTCTCAGTACCCGAGCTAATTTTGGCATCTTTACAAAGCTTTGTACAGGACTAACATTCCCAAGGCTCTTAAAGCCACTTCTGCTAAGCCTTCCAACTGTGCTGCACTTAACAAGTGCTAAAAAACCCTTTGCACTGTCTTGTTTGAAACTGTACAAACTCTTTCATCTGAAAGGCTGTTTATCATATTTTCATCCTTTTTGTGGTGAAAGCACTAAAAATTAACTGACCTTCTGTTCACAACGATCTTTATAATTTAATTCTCAGAACCAAAGAGCATCTTAATGCCACCAGAGTGGGAGGACAGGAGTGTTCTGCAAGAGACAGTCACATATTATTTCAGAGACCTCAGCAATGGCTTCCACAAAGCCACACAGCAGCACAGCTTGGGATGTTCCCCTTACACTGCTTTCAGCCAGTTGCAAGAGTCAGTGAGTGGAAGCACTAATCAGTCCTTGGGGTTTGCATTCTTCCTCCAGCCACTTCTACAAACTGTTGGGATGACAGCTGCATCAAGATGTTATTTCTTTATGTATTACAATGTTCTTAAAATCTATTTGCAGATTAGCACAGAACATAAAAACAATTTTCTAGAAGGGATGGCTGATATTTTGAGAGTCCTCATGTAAAATTTAGCCACAGAGAAAAAAAAAACAACCCTTGGAAATGCTGAAATCTGGTCCACAAACCCAGTATTGAATCTAGGCTTCTTTTACTTAAAGAGGGTGGAGCAGTAAAAGGAAGGATATTAATTTTTTCCCCTAAATACTGGAAAGGAAATGTGTTTGTTACTTCCCTCAACAGCTGCAGTTTCAAACAAAACAAAACAAAAGGCCACCAGTGCTGACACATCCCTCTTCTACATTGAAAAGATGGAAAGAAAAGCCTTTATTTCCCTTTCTGCACTTGGCTTCTCCTTGCCTGTGCTACCCCAGAGCTCTCTGGGGTTTGGTTCACCATGATGGCAAGGCCTGCTGCCCTCTTCATCCTTTCAAAAGTGTAGCATTCAACCTTCTCTTCACTGGTGACTGTCCTGGTGCTTATGAGGCGAAATCCATCTTTGAGTAAAGTGTCAAGCAGCAGGCCTAGCACATTAGTACCATTAATCAGCTTTCTATTATCAGGTTTTATGGAAACATACCTAAAATCAGAAAGAAAAAAAAAAGTTACAACATACTAACTACTTCTTGACAGTGTAGATCAGCATAGCTGCACTGTGTTTACAGCAGCCAAAGCTCCAGATATTTTTTCTTCCTTTAAGGACAACGGGACTCTTTCCTTCATTAAGAGTAATTCTTAGTTCATCCAGTTATGTGCTGGGGAAGAAGCACTTCTCTTTCAAACCCTCCCCTGCCACAAAACTTACTTTCTTAAGAAATATCTGTGACAACCCCCATCTTGTCTCACTTAATGGAGGAGAAGGGAGCAGCAGGCTCTGCAATACTGCAGCATTTTTCAGGTAAGAGTAAACGATGGACAGCAGAGTCACGTTCACCCCAAGAGCATCACTCTCCAACACATAGGATCTCTCTCTCCCAACAAACAGTGACATTTATTGCAGTTACCTTGTACAGCGGGACGTATGGTAACAAATATGAAAATCATTTTCACATGGCCTTAAATGATTTTATTTGATACAAAGTACAGTGTAAGAATCTATCCATACATTCTGAGGAGCAGAAGTCAGGTAAAAATACCATTACAAAATGTATAAACTGACAGGTGAAACTGTTCCACAGTTCACAGGCAAGTACACCAAACATTCATGGAAAGCACAAGAAAGGCAAAAAAGTCCATGTCACCACAAAGATTAAGGAGATAAAGGAGATAGAAATTCAGCAAGGCAACATAATCAAATTTGACTTGTTTCATTACTCATGATAAGCTTTTTTATTGATCTGCAGAGGGAAATCTTTACCAAGTCTGAAGAAATAAATGAAAAAAAATCAGAATTATTTTCCCCAGACTTAAATTGCTATAACCTGCTCAACTAGTCTATTAAAATAATACATTACAAAGTTAAGGTTTGGCACACAAACATATATAAAAGTCACATATATTGTGACTGATTTCACAATTGCAAAGTAGTTTTTATTCTACTTGCTTAGCCAAAGAAAGCTGGAAGAAAGATAGACTTTATTTTCTTAAAAAAATAATCAAAATACTGTTGTGTTGGTTCATATATTCAAATAGAATAACCCTTTTGGAAATATTTCAGTGAAATTTCCATAAAATTCCAGATGTTCTAACAGCCACAGAGGACAAATTAGGTTAACATTTTCTTATACAGTAAGAACAAGTCTCCATACAATAGAGACATCCAGCAAAAGATAGTTTAAAAAACCTAAGTAGTCATTAGAATACGATACTGCTATCACAAAAATTACTGATACACAGTTATCTTAATAAAAACAGGACCTGGCTCTGAATTCAAAGAAAACCCACTGTGAATCATATAGTTAATAATGTCTCTTCTCCCTCCCCCTAATAAAAAGCTCTACAAAAGTTTTCCAGTCCCCAAAATGCTGTCTCAGTTCCACTGGAGTTTTAAACCCTTCCTGACATTCTCTGTTTCCTCTCTTACATATGAAAGCCTTTTGCATCATAAGCTAGTGGAGATTTTAGGCTTCCCCCAGTACTTTACTTCTTTACTTTGCTTCATTTTACTGTATTTTTCATGTTGCCTAGAAGGTGATACTGTGAAATTCTAGAGTGAGGAGGAAATGGCAGAGAGAGAAAAACCAAAGAGAGCTCATAAACGAACATCAAGAACAATATTTTAGAAAGCTAAAGAACAGGCAAATCAGTGTAACAAATTAAACTGGGTGTTTCAGAACTAGAAAAATATAACATTGAACAGAAAGAAGGAAACATATTTCTTTTCTTTCAGCTCCTTTAAAATGAGCTTTGCTAGCACAGAGCATGCACTTCAAGAACTGGAAGTCACACACACATGTCCATAATGAGAAGTCACTCTAGGAGCAGTACCTGGCCACGAACTGGTCACCAGCAGAATACTCAGTACCACACAGAAAAACCATATCATGATGAGAGGGTCTTTCCAGAGGAAGTGGAACAAGTGTTTTCTGGGAAGAAAAAGGGCTGTTCCAGCCCTGTCCTGACTGCTGTCCTGTAAACACAGTGATCTGCTCAGCCAGTGCCTCAATGGTGGTACTGCAGGAACCAAAGATCCGGAAAAAGGCCTGCATTTCTTGGAGAGAAAAACGCACTTCCAAGATCTCCAGCTTTGGCTTCAGCAAATGTTCTTGGCTCAGGAGGTCAGCCAGGGGATAGAGTCCAAAGAATTCTGCTTCTCTCTGCAGCCTCTGATAGTCTGAGAAATCAGCTGGTAAGGACACCTGCAGAGTCCTCAAGAAGTCCATGATGTAACTAAACAAAGCTCCATCTCTGTCCACAAAAAATTCTCCATTCACCAATTTAAATTCCTGGTCATCACCATTCACCATCCGTGCCAGCCTGGACCCAGGGAACTGCTGCAAAGTAGAAGCCCGGGTTACAAATCTCACACCTCCCACACTCAGAACAATCACCTCTCGACTACTCATGGCTACCTCAGCCACTCAGGAATCATAACTCTCTGATCTATATGTCTGTGACTTGATCTTTCCTAAAATGCAAGGCAGCTGCAAGAACCATTGCGTGCTTTTAGCAAGTGTTTGGAGTGAGGTGTGGAGCAGCAACAGGATTCCCAGGCAACAAAGATGTAAATATCATGTACAATAGTTTTGTTTGCTGGGTTTGGTTGCTTGGAAACTTTGATTCCTGGAATTTAACGCTTAATTTTTGAAATTAACAGCTTGCAAGGACTACCAGAATACAGTGAATTGACTGTCACAACTTAGGAAACCTTGAGAGATGCCAACGAATATTCCCAAAGTATGGCACACATTATGTTTGTTTTCTAGAAATGCCGGTTCAACGTTTCCATTCCACACACTGTTGTTCATAGGACCACTGCAAAAAGAGGTTAGATGAGCTTCAGGCAAGACATTTCAGTACCCTACTCTCTGAAAGAAGGGCACTTTAGAACTCAAGCTTGAGGTTTCCTTTAAATCACTGGTATCCAAGGCCAAGTCAACACAACCAGAAAATTCAATTAGCTGCTGAAACAAGATACACAAAAACACAGTAACTGCAGAAGAACCTCTACAAGGTTCTTCAAACACCATCAACATCCATACACCTGCTGCATCACACAACCTGTTCCAGGAATCACCCAATCATTTTTCTTGACTTTTGGAATTGCAATTTGGAGAGGCAGAGAGGGACAGGAGAGCAGCTGCTGTACCAGCCACCTCTGCAGGGCTAGAGTCCAGGCTGTGTTCCTGTGGCAGACCCCCGCATGCCTTTCACTGCACTAAGTTCTTTATGTTAAAGCCAGTTTTTAAAAAAGTGTGGCTTCAGAGAAACATGGATCTAACAAACTAGCCAAGCTACTTCAACAATTTGATGTTGCAAAAGTAAACTGCAAAGTATGGACTCTCTGCAAAACACGTACCATCCTGCAGCTTGTTCTTATCATTACCTCTAGAATTTATGCTTGCCCTGAAGATACATTTTTGTACAGAACACATAATCTGAATGCACAGGGTAATTATGACATTTGGTTATACAAAAACCCCACACAACCAAACCAAATCATCTAGCTATTTCAGAGAGAAATAACATCATCAGATAGATGCTGGTTCCAGAACGTGAATGATGCACACTGCATTTTGCAGTGGAAGCACTGTCCTCAGCAAACCTGTCAGCACAGTGCTCACCTCAATCACAACTCTTCTTGCTCTTTCCAAACGATCTCCCAGTTAGAATTTTTTTTTAAACTACAATTTTTTACCTTATTCTACAACTACATTAACATCAAACTAAAGATACAGTTTGGCCCTATATTTTGGTAAGAAAAATGATTTAGAGTGAGTAATAGTCTCATAATCACCACTGAAAGAAGAATCCACTAATTGTTTTTCAAAGCTCCGTTTCATTCTTGTTTAGCAGTACTCAAACTGTGTGAACATTATGAGTGTTTTGGAATCATTTTGAATCTCTGAATGTTTTCACTGGAAGTCTGAAAAGACCAATTAATTTAAGAAGTTCCATGTTTTCTTCCCCAGATCTCTCTTAGTTCTTATATTCCATCAGACACTTCACAACAGTTTATATTTGCACACAAACTGTGCAACATTATCCAGTACAACCAAAGTATAGTTTTTACACTTTTCTCTTAAAAGTGAAGCTCCATCTGTCATCTGTTCCCAGTAGAAGACTGCATGATCTGCTATCTCCACGGTATCTGCCAAATACGATAAGCAAATCGTAAGGAACTGAGACTTCCAGCACTGGAGATTGTCAATGACTGACTCCACAAAGGACATTCTGGTGACAGCAAGAATGAGCAAGAAAATAAGAGAGTTCACTATAAACCTGCGTGAAAAGACTGAGGGAATCTTGAATTTGAAAGTGTTGCTTTCCTGAGGCAAGGAAAGTTTGTCCACATCAACAAGTTTTATTCCATTCCACTGGCTGGTATCAAAGCTCTTCATTGTGGGACTGATGTCCACAGTGGAACAAGGTAAAGGGGTTTCTTTGAGCACCTTGATTTTTTCCCTGAACTCCTGCATCTGTTGTAGAAATATAATGGGTTCAGACACATCTTTGAAGGCCTCTGCAATGTTAAAAGCCATCCGCTGCTCTTGCAGAATCGTGTTCAGTTTATTGATTTCCGGATCGTAGGCCTGCATCACTGCAAGCTTCATGGTCTCAAAGTCTGACAGGATCTCATTTCGCTTCTGCTCCAGCGTGTGCTGCAGCTTCTCAAAGAACTCCTTCACTTTGTCAGAATCTTTCGTCAGCATCTGCAGAGCTTTCCTCTTACTAGTCTCTAAGGTATCCAGCCGTGAGAGGGCATCTCCACAACGCCAAGTTTCAAAGCCCTGAAACAAGGTTTCAAAAGCCCGCTTCTCCTGGGAATAAGCTTCTTCAATGGAACAAAAAACATGCTTTGTGTGGTCACCACGGGTGGCACAAACCCCACAGATCAGCTGCATGTCTGTCCGGCAAAAAATGTTAAGGGGTTGCCCACTGTGCACTTTGCACACAGGCATTTTTGGAGTTACTTTGATTTTGTTGTACTTCTCCACTATACCTTTCAGGGAATAGTTGACCTGCAAGCTGTTGACTCCAGTGACAGGAGTCTCCTTCCTGCACGTGGGACACTTGAAAGGGGATGGCCTCCAAAGCACATTCCGCACATTTCCCTCAATAATTCCTTCCAGACACTTTCTGCAGAAATTGTGTGAACAGGGCAGGACACGAGGATCATCAAACAGGCTACAACAAATGGGACATGTCAGATCTTCCTCTAGGAGCTCCATCATATCCTAAGAGAGAGAAAAAAGATGGTAACAGATCTTAAAAAACCTACTGCTCACTCAAGGAAACCATACAAAAACCAATCTCTGTCTGAGACACGTCTCAGTGAGAAAAGGATGTATTTTTTACTCCAGTATCCTTAAGACAGAGCTGCAGCTCGGTTTTTGCAGCCAGTCCCCCTTGGCTGTGGTATCTGGCCAGCAAATGGCAGGCACAAGAACAGTGCAATGCTCTTGGACTCTCAATGAGAAATGCTGGAAAAGAATGCTAGCGAATCCCAGCAAGGATTCTGAAAGAAAATAACTTGTGTACTCATAAGAACAGTGCATGACTTATATCTTTCTTTGCTGATGCATTACACAGAAACGGGATTTGCACAGAAGATACCCAGCCAATACATCCTGCTAAAATTCAATTACTTTCTACTTGCTCCACTCATCCCAAGCTTCCAGTTTCAAACCCCAAGCACGTGTTCTGCAGACAATACTAAAAGTGACTGAAAAAGCCCAGCTGCAGTATTTCTGCTGCTACAGAATACATGATGTGTCTTTTTGCTCCACTTGCAAGGCCAAAGGAGAGTCACTACTCACTTTAAGAATAAGCTTTTCTCTTGCTCCTGCAATATTTTTAAAAACAAACCAAATGTTACTATTGGACTATTCAGCACAAAGTTAAAATACTTCAAATAACAGCTTCCCATAATCCTTGATAATTCATCATGACATAAACATTTTTACTCATCTTCAATCTCTATTTCCAATTCCATTCTCACAGCATTCATGCCTCAGGAATTTCTTTCTGTGGAGAGAACCTACAGGAAGAATAGTTAACCTGTAATCCTTGCTACTGGAAAGTCTCAGTGAAGGGACTCAGAGCACTACCCTCTGCCTCCAACTAAAGCCAAGTTCTCAGATGCAGACACCTTGTAATTTACAGCATGCTTTAAGAAAATGAATAGTTAAAAAAAGACCAAAATAGGTGACAGTCTGTATCATCCAAAGCTCTCAAATACTTAGTTCTGAGCCATAATTAGAAAGCTGCTGCCCTTGCATAAATTTCTTCCATATTATACAACATATATTCATATATATGTAATAAAATTCCTCTTATAAATTGAAAGACATGGCAGAAAAGTGCATCAAAGTACTGCTGTGACATCAAGGCATGTGAATGAGCTGTTAATTAGTTTTGATGTAATTTCTAAGGTTTCTGTCCCCTCAAAGAAATATGAAGTGGAGAATGTGGGAGCCAAGAAGACAGCTGCAAGGGAAGATCCACGCTGCACAGAACAAGAGCAATAAAATCAATGCCACTGATCCAAGGAACACAAAGTTCACTATCAGGAAGGAAGGTGAGGTCAGTCCTGACTCTCCTTCACAAAATGACCAATAGTGCCAGTGAGACTTCACAGTAAATGCCATTCTTGAGAAGTGTATGCAAAGCTCCCATGCTTTTCAAGTGAGGAGGAGGGGTTATCACAACCTGGAAAGTCAATAGAAATTCTCAGTGGGCTGAAAAAAGACAGTAGTCCAGCATCAGGAAACTTATCCTTTATTACATAGCCACCTTAACTCCGACAGCTATCCCACTAGTTAGTCGTAGAAGTGTTGCCTAACCAGCTCATAACTTATACAGTGAACTTTATCAAGCTCCCAACTCTCCCAGCAAACTTTGGCACAGAGCAAGGGGTAAAATCCGACTGTGGCACTGGCTGGGACAGAACAAGAGGAGAGAGTAAAGGTGGAAAAGAGAGCAAGTGAAAGAAAAAGACCACCAGCCCTTAGATCCCGCATCGGTCCTGCCTCTGTGTACGGTTCAAGTGTGGGATCAACGAAGGCCCGGGACTGATGCCCTCCCTTTACATTTCCCTCAGCGCCCATCCCCTCACTTTTCGCGCCATTTGCCGCTGCTGGCGCACGCGCAGTGAGCTCTGAGCGCTCTGCAGGAAGAGCGGGGCTGGGGACCCGCCGTGGTCCGGGAGCCCCCTCTAGAGAGGCGCTCGGGCCTTGGCCTTTCTCTTGCCGCAGGCACGCCCCCAGGCTCATTTGCGAGCCCCCAGGCTCATTTGCGAGCCCCCGGGCTCCCTTGCGAGCCCAGCAATGAAAGGGAAGCTGGCTCACAATAGCGCTGCCGCGCCCCAGCGGGACCCTCCCTCCCGCTCAATCCCAACTTCCCTGTCACAGCACGACAGTGAGAATGTTTGGGACAACCATGCTTATTTGCTTATGCCCCTCCACATATTCTCTGTGCTTGCTGCAAAAAAGAGACTTTGGAAAAGTTGCCAGCTTTTTTCCTCAGAACTCTCAAGTCGGGAGGCAGAAGCAGCCACCACATAGTCCCAGAGAAAAGGTCTAATAACTCTTAACTAATGGGTTTCCTGTAAGCCCACAGATCCCATTCAGAAACCTCATTTTCCGTGAGGAGAATGTAGTTTTGAAGCACCCCTCATGCTCTCAAAGCAACGTTTCTCTTCCATCTTCTTCCCAGTGCTAAAAATAATGGGATGACAGGAAGATGATAATTTCATCCCTCCACTCTTGACTCTTCCTTTTTGTGAGCAGCTCTTGCTTTCCAACTTGTACTCATAGCTTTTAGCCACAGTAGCAGCACAAAGTCCAGTTCTGCTCATGTGTTAAGAGGATAATAACTACAAAATTAAAATGACAGTTTTCCATCTCTTAGTAAATGGAAATGCACAGGGCAGAAAATATTTGCTCTGGTCCATCTCCTTTACCAGGGAGGATTTTACTTCCCAACTAGGGAGCTGGAAAAGCAGCTTTGCATGCCTGACAGCAAGAATTGCAAACCAATGCAGAAAATGCTTACTATAACACTTTCCATCAAAACTGCAGGAAAACACTGTAGATTTTCACACTCCTAGAAGTACAAAAACATACACAAAAAGATTTCATGATCCAACTAAAACTGTCCTGTTGCATCTCAACCCCACTTACTGAATTACATAATTATGCTTTATAAATGTAACTGAATTTCAAAACCTTTATACAACAGCATTAAAAACACAGGACTAATAAATAAATAAATAAATGGGCAGGTCTACAAACTTCCCCCCACTCCCTTACAACACCAGAAATGCCAAACCAAAAGTACTGAAGACTTGTATGGTTGAACAGATTAACTTCTGTCTTCTTTAGGATAATAATTTCAGACCATAAGTTGTCTGTGGATTGAAACATTCCTTAGCAACCTGGTATTTGTGTGATGAACTACAGCAACATTTCAACTTTTCCATGGGGAATTTGTCTGTGTAACTTCTGACCCAGGTTTGGGTGGCCCTGGAATTCCCCACTTGTAGCACACAGACCAAAAGCATCTTTGGATACAAACCCAACAGGTGTCACCCATCAGAAATAGCAACTTGCACAGTTTTATCATTAGGAAGAAGAATGGCAAACAACACAAAACCATAAAAAAGCAAAAACAACCACAGTAGCTATTTCCCACACTCTAGAGAGAGAATTTAGCATGCTTCTCAGCAGAGAAGTTGGGTTTATCAGCCAGCAGCATGCTGAAAGCAAAACCAGAATTTCACCAAGCTTCAAACAAAGCAAGAAGATAACTCCTGAATTACAAGTTTCCTGTAATGGCATGTAACTGTTCTAAATGAGACTAGACCAAGTCAAGCTACATTTCTACAAGCAGTTGAGCTAATCAGGAGAGGTTCCATCTTCCCTCGTTGGCAAGGACCCCAGTCTGTGTCAGGACCCCCTATGAGCAATGCACCAGCCTTCTGTCAGACTGGTGCGTTGAATCAGCCCTAAAAAGAGTCCCACAGAGGGAAAGGGAGATGGAAGATCCTCCTTCCAGCAGCAATGCTCTTAACCCTGTTCACTCCACTGAAACTGCATGGAGGGTCATTGTACACATTTTAATGTGGAACAACTAGCCTCTGTGAGCAGTAGGTAACACAGGATTATAGAACGATAAGGGACTGAAATGGACTTTGAAGTTTATCTAGTCATAACTCCCCCTGCCATAGGCAGGGCCACCAACCACTAGATTGGGTTGCCCAAGGCCTTACCTAACCTTGCCTTGAACCACTGCCAGGATTGGTGCACCCACAGCCTCCCTGGGCAACCTGTTCCAGTGCCACAACCCTCACAGTAAAGAATTTCTTCCCAATATCTAAACAAAATTTTCCCTCTTTCAGCTTGTACCCATTACTCCTTGTCCTGTCACTACAGTTCCTGCTGAAAAGTCCCTCCCTGGCTTCCCTGTAGGCCCCTTTCAGCTACTGGAAGGTTGCTATCCAGACAGCCAAAAAGACCTGGATAAATTGCCCATGCTTTAAACTTGATATTTCGTGGCCAAAAGTTTTTTCCAGGAGCACCAGGCAAATACAACCTGTTCAGACTCTAGAAAGGCAGGAAGGCCTGGGGAAATAAGCAATCTGTGCTCAGTGCATCCACAGCCCCATGAACATCTTTTCACCCCCGGGGCTGGTCGGTCTACAGAGTGCAGGGACTGCCCCAACGCTGGCCCCCGCGCTCACCCCCACTGTCCCTTGACCTAGCAGAGGTTCCGATGCTGTTCCTAGTTACAAACACCCTCTCCAATTCCAGCGGGGAATCGCCCCTCCACGATGGCACTGCAGGCAGCCGCCGGCCCTGGCCTCCGCGGGGGTCACAGCGCTCCGCCGGGCACCGCAGCTCTGGCCCTGCTGGTCCGTCCGCGCCCCGCGAAGCACAGTGGGGCTCACGTGGGATGGCGGCTGCCAGCGGAGCCGGCGGCTCCGGCCACCTCCCGTTCCGGCCGCCGCCCGCCTTTCAGGCCCGCTGCTCCCGCCCCGCCGCCTGGCCCCGGCCAGCCGGAGCGATCGGCCGGGAGCTGCTGCCCCGGCGGCCCACCCACCTTGGCCCGCGGCCGCCGATTCAGCCCTAGGGCAGGAGCTGCTGCGGCTTTTCCCTTCCTCCGCTTGGCTGTGAGCGGCCAGGAAAGCCTCCGGAGCTGCCGGGAGAGAGGGCCGGCAATGGATGCTGCTTGCCTAAGGCGGCGGCCGAAGCTGCAGCCTGTGCCTCCGCCGAGATATATACGGGTGTCTGTTGTTTGTTAACTCTGTTAAATTACACTTGAGCCTGCAGCTCACAGGCGCACGTTGCACAGCCTAAGGAGGGGCGCTGCTGGGTGGCAGGCCTGCTGGGTATCTGCCATCTTCCGAAAGTACTTATTAAAAAAATAACATCATTTGAGACAGGTAGCCTTATGTGCTTCATGAAAGGATAGTGACTCATGCTTGAACACACTAGTTATACCGTTTCCAGCTGGTGAATCTGTTGGAGAATTAACGTGGCCTGTAAAACCTGTGCAGGTTTTCCACAGTAACACTGACTAGTCCCAGGGAGGTGGAGCAGAAGAGATCTCATGTCCACTTGAAAGAACATTCTAGTTACAGGACTATGAAACAGTCTGGAGGTGCTGAGACATCAGAGAACCTTTGTGTTGGGTATCTCTTTTGCAGTTTTAGTTTTCAGTCAACAGAACAGGTCTCACATCAAAGTCAAACTGAACTTATTTTCAAGTTAGACTTTGTGAAATACTACATCAAAATCTGTTCCCAAACGTGCATACTCTGCCTCTTGCATCCCTTCACTCCCCTACTCCGCACCCACCACAGTCACATCACTCATCAGCACACGAGAGACTCTTCACCTCCAGGACTACCCCACATAAGGAACATCACAAATCAGACCATTTCTATCAAATGAAGCTTCCTTGTGCATCTGACATACTTCTGATTATTTAGGAGTCTGGATCTTAAATCCCATTCAAGAACATGCCAAGTCAGTTACTCCTCACCTTCTCTCCTTGCTGCCCCATCCAAGTTGGCTTGCCTGCTCAGCTGAATCCAATGGGAACAGTTTGACCAAGGACAAGCGTTTTTGAAAATCCCTTTCAGAGTGCCTACACACTGAGGCATTTCTTCCACTATCCACTGGAGAACAGCCCCAGGAGGCAGATTTGCTGCATAAAAGCAACTGAAACCTTCAGATGTATTTCAACATCCTGCTTGATTCTTCTTAATTGTCCAGCATCGTTTGCTGTTTATTAAAAACAAGTAATTCCAGGTAGTTTCCCTCAGACACCTAAACTGCTTTCAAGTGATATCCCAATGCTTGTGTATTTACATTTGCTGAGTACTCCTTGTCTACACTTTCCCAGCAGCCACTTTTATATTAAGAATTTCTGGGTCCTATTAATCTTCTGTGTAATTTTAAAGATTAACAACAACATGGCATTTTAGATTTCTCACTCATTATTTCCATATATTTCTCCTACAACATTTTTCCCTGACATATTTTTAAAGTATATTTTATTTCCTATTAATTCTTTGGACTGGTCCAACTCTGTCTCCTTATAAATGTAAGAAGCAGCTGAATGGGTGGAAGAGTGGTTGCCTACCCACCTGGGATAATGCCCCTTCATTAGGTCCACCTGAATATGTTCTTGTCCCTCCTTGCCTTTGATTTCTCCTGTCAAAGAGGAAAACTTAAACTTCTGGGCAAACACATAGCAGGATTTCTGTGCTTGCTGCACAGAAACACTCCCTAGCCACCCTATTTAAGTGTCCCATGGCTGTCCTGAGCATGATCAAATAGAATTTGCGCACTCTTCTACTTCTTATCTGACTGATAGAGCGACACACAACCGTTTTGCACACATACAAGTCAATCTTTCTATACTTTTAAACTCTGCTTCAATAGCAGCACTTCCAGTAGCAGTTTGTTTATGAGCTTGCATTCCTGCTTCCAAGAGCTGTCTTCCCAAGGCAGCATCAAAGGCTTGTTGTGGAAGCTTCAGAGAAAAGCTCTGGCTGACGGAAAAGAACATTTGTAGATCTGTGGAGTAATAGATAAACAAAGCCAAGGGAAATCTAGCCTCAAAGGAGAGGCCCAGCTTGAAAGGAGGTATTAGGATAAATGCCACTTAGTTATGGGTGGGTTGAAAATACAGGGGTAGAAATTTGGAAGGAATTGTACAATAGTGGCAATTTCCAGATTTTCAAGACAAGCACCATATTTGTTGTAAGAGAAAGGAAAATCATCTATTGTCCTCTTTAAATTACAGAGAGAACCCATATCATGGCTCTTCTAAGAAGCACTATGCCAGGGGATTTCTGAGACTGAAGCTCTGTGTTGTGGTTCAGTCAACGACCCCAGAGCTGACTGCTGCTATTCCCCTTGCCTGTCCCAGCTCTGCCAGCCTCTGCAGATGCTTTACTGAGCTGATTCCGCCCACTCAGCCAGCAGAATGCTATTCCCTTTTCTTTGTCAAAGTGAGTTTTGTGCTGATAAGTCCATAAGTTAAATCAGTCCAATTCAAGATTAGACAATCACCAGGTCTAACATCAGAAAAGCAAGGAAAAAAGGAAGAATTTTCTCATTCAGTGGAAGCAAGCCATTAAAGTGACTCAAGCTGTAACAGGTAACTCTACCCTGACAGGCAGATTCTTGGGGGTTAAGCCAAGACAAGACTGTGCTACTGGCAGAAGTCATCATTCCATCCTTTCCCCTTCCCTTAGTCATGCTTTCCTGATGCCTCCTCTCTGCTGGCTCAGACACTCATGCAGCCACACGTTAAGCCAGATCAGCTTGCCAACAGAGCTGAAAGCTAATCCAGTTTACAAAAAAAAAAGTTTCCAGCAGGATCAATTTTGGCAGCCAGCTGATCCTGCAGCCGAACAAACACCAGTGCCAGGATGAGCCAGTGACAGGGCCTGTTTCAGTGGCAGCCTGCACACACGTCAGCATAAACCAGAAGTGCCCCCACAGGCCATAATTTCACAAATGCTTCTAGCCAGCTATTGCCAGCACTGCTGCCAAAAGTAACACAGCTTTGCCCTCGGCCACACCAGCTGCTCATTCCAGGCTCCAGGCAACCGCTGTGCTTTGCTAGAGAAGAACTGATTGATAAATATAGCTGGAGTTAAAAGCAGCATTTTCTTTCCTCCCAAATTTGTATTCCACATCAGTAAAGCACCTCTGAACCAAAGACCTGTTGGATTATAATTGTCTCCTGGGGTGAAACTCCAGGGAAAAGAGGTGAGTTGAGGGCATTTTACAGTCTTATCCTTGGCTGCAAACCTGCCTTCCAACTAAGGCTAAGGCTTCACGTCCCGTTACAGAGGTGTCAGAGCACACACAGAGTACACTCCAGCTTCAGGACAGAGACTTCTTCAGAAGGACTCTGCTTTGTTCAGCTGTGCTTGGGGGAACATACTCTCAATCTGAGGTGGATAATGTTGTCACTGTGGGGACCTATATATGGACATAAATCTGCAAGAGCTTAGAGCAGTTTGATAAGAAGACACTGTAAGTTAACACAAATAAATAAATTATTCAAAACAGCTCCATGTATCAAACACCTTACTGATGTATAAATGTTTCACAAGTATATTGTATCTGACTACATTTCTTTTCAACAGATGCATCTGGACTACATTAAACACTCCAAACAAGGGATCAGAGAAAGCAGTTTCTTGTTATTGTTCTATAAAAGCTACTTTTAATATGGATTGTTGAAATACAAGGCATTAAAAATCCATGAACGATCATCAGTGATTGAAATTATCAACTGGTGTTTTGAAGTCTGAATTTCAGAGACTGCCTTCATATCTGCAGGGTGTCTTGTGGCTATTTTAGTAGTACTGAAAAGCTCTGTAGTTTTGCATACAGAACTTTGACCCACAGAGTTAACTAATATTCAGCACTTTGCCAGATTTTTCTGCACAGGGACAGCAGGGTGGAATTGGTGATGAATTCAGTCAGCTCCTTAGCAAAATCCTATTTATTTACAAAGAATGTACAGCCACGTCCCATTTCCTTGCACGCAGAGGAAGCAAATGGGAGGGAGAACTGTGCAGCAGTCCAAGTTTGCTGCTCCAGCCAGGATGCTTGCCCAGAAGAAGCTGTCCCGTGGCTTTTTCTCAGGGCCATACACCACTGCTTCTTCCACTGTCTGCTGGCTCTTGTGTGGTGTTTCCGGTCCTGGACATGCACACAGGCAAACACAGCTGCAACCAATCTGTGCTCTTGCTGCTGCATTTGCAAGCAATCCCTAGAAAAGTCTCCCTGACTTTCCCCAAATTAGTGCTTGCTCATACAAGTTAGCTCATCTAAGCATTTGGCCGTGCACCCCTGTGCCATGGGCAGCAGTTTCTCATTTTTAGCTATCTTATGCCATAAAAGAACTTAATTGATCCTTCCTGAACAAATCATGGCCAGCATGACTGTCAGTTTTAATGGAGTTTGGGATTGCCCATAGATCAAATCTCTGCTCCGGTGCGTTTTGCCTGTATTCCTTAAAGAGGAAAGGAGAAGTGACCTCCAAGCCAAAGAGAACAACAAGGAACAAAATTAATTTCCATACATAATTTCTTCTATGATTTGGCAAGTGTCAGATTAACTGTGTAAAACAGAGGACTTCCTACCGAATTTTAATCCTCACAAGAACTACATTATGGTGAAGACTTAAAAGTACAAGCACAACCTGGTTTTCATCTGAGACCTTGTCTGTATCATCTTCCAAACCACAGGCCTGACCCTGGGAGTGGAAGGACTGCTTTCAATAAACAAACCTTGATTTTCCAGTCCTGCACCATCATTTACTGCTGTTCAAGTTGCATGGAGACATTATTAAATCCATTCCAACATACATAATAACTGCTTTTTCTCATTGGTTTTCACAGGTGTAAATGCCTCCACAAAGCATGTGGCAGCGGAGAAGCAAGTCTGATTGGTTTTTTACTTGCAGGACAAAGAGGAATTATTTTTCTGAGAAGGAATTAGTCATGTATTACATTGCTGTAACGTGTGCTGCCACAATGTTAGAGAGCTGCCCTCTCCTGCAAATTTGGCATATCAGGGAACCTTTCTGAAACATACTTGTCTGAAGCCAGTAGATGTACTTTGCAGGGCTAGTGAGAGACAGTTGTATTTTGTGAATGAAGCTCTAAGTCAGAGAATGAAACAAGTCAATGGCCATTGTTTTCCTCCAGCAGGTCTTCCAAATAACTCTGCATTTGTGAAATTGATGGGAGTGGTTGTGTTCTACTAGCATGGTTCCCAGACAAAATGTCTCTGCTGCTACTGTTCAAGGAAATAAAGTTAAAACATTGCAAGCAGAAAACATGTCTAGGCAATGCTGAGCATAATTTTGCATCCAGTGTGGGAGGGTCCAAAATACTTGGCCTCCCCAGTGAAAGAAATGAACATTCAAGTAAGGCAGAAGCTGAATTAACCCTTGATTACCAGGCACAATTACACTTCTAAATACTGAAGGCAAGATCTTCATTTCTTCAGGGCAGCTCTTAGTGCACTGTAAGTCTTTTGGTGTTCACACACTCTATAAACAGGCTGACAAGTGCATTTACAAACAAAGTGCTATCCTGTTGCAATTGTTCACCTCATCCTTCAAGAAAGGTATATAAATAAGCCACATTTCTTACCAGCTGACTTTTGCCTTACTTCCACCCCACCAGCGTATATTCTGTGTGACTGCATCTGACGCCAGAGCCTTCACTCAGAGTGCACAAACATCTCTGCCGCCGTTGCTGCTCATAGTGACACCAGTCTGCCACCAGCCTCTGCCAAGGTGCTCGGGAGCTGGGCTCTGCATCTCTAGGGAGACAGGATAGGCACAAGGATGAGTTGGTTCCCACGGCTTCCTGCTGGAATCAACATGCTCCAAAGCACTGGCAACTTTTCCAAGCTGCGGCCTGTGCTTTTCAGCACGAGGGCTGCAGTCTGCTGGCCTGGAAAACCAGCCTTTCCAGTTAAGAGAGTAGTGGAGCAGGAAACTGGCAGGGAGGCACAGCCAGACACTGCTCCCCAAAGCTTCATCCCCCTGAGTGCAAGAGATTTGGCAATGACGACTTCATATGGTGAGATGTGCTTGTATCCCCAGCACTCATTTTGGAGAAGAAAGGACATAGTGGGGCAGAGAAAAACATGGGGCAGGGAATCATTTAGAGCTTAAGTTTCTATCTAAATTTTCTTTTGTTATTTTTTTTTTCTTTTTAAAACTATATTAGCATTTATCTCTTAGCATGTACTGTAACAAACCCACAGGCAATAAGAATCCCACAGTGACTTAAATGAGACTAAATTTGTGAACAACAAGCTACCAATAAGAGTCCCGATGTCCTCCATATGTAATAAATAAACATCAGCTTCCACCTAATATTTACTTCTTGGAAGTTCAAGACTAATCCCATTTGGCATATTTTAAGGAAGTGAGCTCTTGACCCCAAATGTTTATGGGCTGTAACAATAAGTCCAATAAAAAAAAAAAGCACATTTTAAAGGTGCTCTTAAAATCAGATTGGTTTTAGGCACAGTTTTGAGAAAGACAGCACTACACCTCATGTTTCAAGTAAAATGGGGTAAGTGTGACTGATACAGCCCATCCAGACCAGTAAGATATTTGTGGCTATGAAAGTTTCTTTTAACAAGGATTTCTGAATATCTGTATTAACTCCCTGGCCCCCACAAGACAGATAACATAGTACCACATGGGTTACATTACTTACATCATACTTCATACTGTAATAAAATGTTAAGGGAGCCTTCTTCATGAAATGCCACAAAATAATACACTGTCTGAAATAATGAGAAACAATTTTTTCATCCCAGACTAGGCTGGAGATAAGTAAGCCTTCAGATGCAAGTAATCAAATTACCTGCTGCCTGCAAAACATTCTACATCAGCAGCTCATGGTACAACATTTATTTGATATTTTTCTGTAAATAAATATAAATGTGAAGTAGGCACAGGTAGGCTCCTATAGTTATGTCAATATTTACTGTATTTGTTGGAGTCCAGTTGGTGGGTCCTGCTCTAGTGCTGTGTGCTGTAGGAATGCAGAAACAGACATAGAAATGCTTGTGTAACCCAAAGATCACAAGTCATGTTACAGCTTTTTTAATTACATGGTATTCTTCTTTTTTGAAAGGGACACAAAGCTGTCCACAAACTGTGCTTTGCAAAACAAAATGATAAGTGCAATGACAGCACACTGTAGCAGACTTGGCAGCTGGGTTTAACTGAGTAAATTAGGAGAGGTTTTGAACACATGAAGAAGTACTTTAGAAGCAAAGAGTACTTCTTCAGATCCTCAGGGTTAAGACTCAGAGATGGCCAGATCTGGAAAATGAGGAGAAAGAGAACCCACAGGTGCACCTGCAGGCCTGGCTGTGTGAACCTTTCATTTCAGTCAGCCACGTGTAAGTTTTCCAAGAATTAAAAAAGAGAAAGGTGGAGGGGAAAAAAAGAAAAAGGAAAAGGAAGTAAAATAAAAGGTGTTCTTGTTACTTTGCACCAGGAATAACTGAGCAATAAATTTCCATGAAGGAGTCCCTTCTCACGGGTGAGGTTCTTTGATGCCACACCTACCACCTGCGCATCACAATCAGTGTCCTCTTTTTTTAGTTATGTATATATGTATATATACATGAATGTTCCTTTACGTGCATGTACATAAGCACAATCCGTCCTTTAGGAGGCTGCGCCATTCGCCTCACGCCACGGCGACAACTGCGGAAAAAGAGCAGCAGGGGCTGCACTCGTTGCCCACTAGATTTTAATTTCCAAAGGAAAGATGGGACGTTAATGTTGATTTTTTTTTACTTTAAATTTAATTTTATTTCACTTCATCCCGCGCTCAGAGGGGCAATCACCGCCCGCCATGTCGCGGCGGGGCGGCGCCTCGTGGCAGCGGCCGTTGCGCCTGCGCGGTGTGGGGGGTGCGGCCGGCCATGGCCGCCTCCGTGTTTTGCTGCTTCTCCTGCTGCCGGGATGGCGGCGCCGGGCACATCCCGCTCAAGGAGATGCCGGCCGTGCACCTGGACACGCAGCGCATGGGTGAGCTGGGCAGGGCCGCTGCCGGGCGGCTCCCCGGCGGGCAGGGCCGCAGCTCCGGGGCGCGGCACGGGGTAACCGCTGGGAAAGTCGCTTTGGGGCTACTTCTTTAGCTGGAATTGGCAGTTTTCAGGGAATAGCAAAATAAGGAAGCTTGGTTTTAAAAGTAGTTTAAAGCACCTTAGGCTTAACTGCAGTTGATTGGCACAATGAGTGTGTGAGGTGCCCGAGGGGGGCGGGCTGCCCGGCGGGGGCTGTCGTGGTCGGGGTGGGCACGGGTGGTTCAGAGCCGAGGGGCTGAGTTCATAGAACCACAAAATCTGTGAGGCTGGAAAAGATTCCTGAGGTCATCGAGTCCAACCTGGGACCCAACACCACCGTGTCAGCCACATCAGGGCACTGAGTGCTACGTCCAGCGTTTCCTTAAACATCTCCAGGGACGGAGACTCCACCTCCAGTTACGGCAGTGGAGATGAAGAAGGAGCCAGGCCGTGCAGAGGCTTGTCTGCGCTGCTCTTTTGAGGATTACCCTTAGCATGCGCTACGCACAGAACCGTGCCCGGGGCGAGAAGGGCTCTGGGCCAGCAGCAGCAAAGCAGGGGAGAGAGGTGGGGAGGAATAGGTACGGTCCAGTGCTCGAGCACAATTGTTAGCCGCAGCCTCCCATGTGCTTGGCCGTGACAACAGTGCCTAAAGATTAAGTCGTCCAATGGAGAAGGAAAACTTGAGGATTTTTTTTTCCTCTTTGTATTGCCAGGCACGTTTCTAATAGAAGGACTATTTCAGAGACTAACTAAACACCTTGCAATTCCATCAATCATTTCTACCCGATATGCTTTTCCTTCTTGTTGCAGAATGCTTTTTCTCCGATGTTAGAGAACAGAGTACAGGGCTTTGGTCTCACAGTGAACCCTTTCTGACTAAATTGTAAGTTATGCTTCTGATGTGGCTTAGCAAAGGTGGTAATCAGGTTTATGGTGCCATAAAGCTCTTGAGGTGAAAATTGGATCAGCTTATAGATTTTAAATAAATATACCCTAGTGGAAAGATGAACTAGCCTGTAAGCAACTTTCCTTCTCTTGCTTCAAAGCAAGGCCCATCATCATATTTCTTACAGACTAATGAAGTTTTTACTTGGGGCAGAAGTAGCAACAACTGGTCACAATGTTTAGGGCTTTTGAGGGCTGCTTTCAGATTTCTAAAAATGTTTTGAAGTTCTGTGGGGTTCTTTTTCTTCTTGCAGGAACAGATGTCGTCATTGTTAAAAACGGCAGAAGAATATGTGGCACAGGAGGCTGCTTAGCCAATGCACCTTTACATCAGAACAAGAGCTATTTCGAGTTTAAAATCCAATCCACAGGTTAGTCAGCAAAAAATAATACAACTTCAAACTTGGGTACATTACATTGTCTACTGGTGGCAATATCTCAGATGCTCAGCGCAGGCATCTTTCTAATTGCATCCTTGAACTTTTGAACATTAGAGAGATTTGTAAGTTACTGTGTGAAAGGAAATTTTTTTTTTCCTTTTTTTTTCGTTTCGACTCCAAAATATTAAGAATAATAGTAAGTGGAGTGCAAATACTAAGCCCCCACATTGTTTTGTATGCTCTTATAGGCATGTTTTTCAGGTGGCATATTTTAGAAATTATTTTTGCTCAATATATGACTATGACCACATAAAACGCTGTAGCTATGAAGTACCTTTTTTTAAGAAGTGCAGTTTATCCAGTGATGTTTATATCTGTCTACCCTCATTTGCTCTTAGCAGGCGGTGTTTACCCAAGCAACACTCCTTGTGCTACCCTTTGCTCTTCAGATCAAATGTGTAGCACTTACTCTGACACTGCCTTATCCAGAGGAGCCTTTCAACACTTTGTTCCTTTATTTGCTCCTACAGTCAGCTTCACTACCACGGAGAGCACTTCAGGCTTGCCTGTATGCTAGCATGAAAAATCTGCCTGTATTTCTAAAAGCTGCTAACAGGCGCTCTGAAAATGAAGCTGTGCTTTCCTGAAGTGTGTGTGGGGAAGGAAGAAGAAAGGAAATGTTAGTCCAGAAGCAGGCCTTATGTACCAGCTGGAGCTTGATACTGAAACTTTTTGGGTACAAGTTGTTTGCCTTCAGGTGGGTTGGAGTGCAGGCAGCATGAACACAGATGTGCCCAGAACACCTTGCAGTCCATTTAGTTGGTTAGTTTTAAGCTACATCTAAGCCCATATACATCTTAACTTGGCAATTTTATTCTCCTTTATGTTGGGAAGAATCCATTGCAGGTGTTGTTCATACATGGTTATTATTCACACAGATATGTATCCATGTTCTTACACTTGAGAAACTTGGGAAATAAACTCTTCTGGTCTCTGTGAGCCTTTTTTCCTCTATTACCGTGCCCCAAGGCAGGAGAACCGTAGAAGGCTTAAAGTAAATCTGATTTCCATAAGTGTCCCTGCACAGTCAATTAGAGGTTATCTATGGGGTCATCCTGACTACTGTGAAGTTTTCTGAAGTCAAATCACACTCTTGTCCTTTCCATTCTTGGTGTTAGAATAAATTTTTATAGTTTCTTCTTTTGAAAATAAGTTTCTTATATTTTTGCCTCATTTTAGTCTTCTCTAGTCCAAACAGTCCCAGTTTGTTTGGATTTTTTTTCATTGTTTCCTTGTCGATGAAATTTTTACACTTTTGATTGGTTTTGTTTTTACTTCTACCATATCTCGAGTTAACCTAATTTTTGTTGAGGTAAAGTGCATAAAATGGATGCTCTGCTTCAGCTGCAGTAGCAGTAGATGACCTCATGTGTTTTATACATGCCATACATCCAGAAATTCTCCACAGCAGTAAGGTGCTGTCACTCAGCAAGTGATCTGTGAACTGGTTACCAAACCACTCCTGTATTTGTGCCACTAACTGTTCCTACTTACCTGCTCTTCTTCGTAATTTAGTGGAAATAGCTGCACTTTCTTTATTTCTAACCAGTTAGTCAGGGGATCACTTTAAACTTGAGGGGCATCTCAAGGGCTTGCAGTCCTGCCAGGATGGGATTGGCAGCACGCTTAATCAACACATGGTCATGTTATTCAAGTAATTGATGGGAATACAGAACAGTGTCCTTGTGCATTCAGTGCAAAACCTCAAACCCCACTTGAGTCATCTTTTTTCATTTGACAAGGTGCTACTGCTGAGTAATCCTAGAATAGTTTTCTAACCACTTGTGCCTTCGTATTGCTGTAACTGTCTAAACCATATTTTCATCATTTGACTATTTCAGTGTTGTATGAGTTTCAAAAATGATACTGAATCAAGATCTATAATATTAACACTTTTTTTTTTTCATGAGACTAGTCTAAGTAGCTGATAAAGGAAAATTTGTTGTTTACAGATCCATGCTATTTGGATTTATTTTTTGTATCCTCCTACAGTCTCAGAGTTTGTTTTCAGTATTTTTCTGGGAATAAAAGTTAAGCTGAGTGGTTACAATTCTCTTTTTCAGGGATCCTTCTTTTTCAAGATAGATGCTGTTTGTCTTCAGTCTCCTGTGGCTACTTTTTCTGGGTCTGGTCAGGATGAAATTAATTATCTTAATTGCACCTGCTGTGGTTCTGTGTTTTAGATTTGTGACTAAAGCAATACTGAATAAAAAACAATACTGATAACACACCAGTATTTTAGCTGTTGCTGAGCAGGGCCTGCACAGCATCAAAACCTCCTCTCTTTCTCACTCTGCCCCTCCAGTGAATACAATAAGGATTGTATAAGAGCTTGTGAGGGGTCATAACCAAGTGGATGACCCAAACTAGCCAAAGAGATATTCCATGCCACATACCACCTGTCTTGTTCAGGAGAGGAGGGGATTTAGGGAGATTAGTCATCTTTTGCTTGGGAATTGGCTGGGCATCAGTTTACCCATGGGAGGTGGTGAGTGATTGCCATTGCATCACTTTGTTTTGTTGTCTCTTTCACTTCTGCTTTACTTACTAAACAATTTTTATTTTTAGCCACAAGTTTTCTTGGTTTTACTCTTCCTTTCCTCTTCCTCCATTCCACAGGGGCCTAGGGGGTGGGGGAGAAGAGAATGACTGGCTGGATGGTACTCAGCTGCCAGAGCTACCAGAGCTAACCTACAATAGTTCTGGTATTCCCAGGAGATACTTACTGGTAGTACCATCATGGCATTAGTTTAAAAAACACATTTTTTATGCTGTCCTGCTTCACCAGTCTTCAAAATAACATGGTTTTTTACTTACCGTGTTAATGTCATGTTTTAGGGATTTGGGGTATTGGAGTTGCAACCCAGAAAACAAACTTGAATCAAATTCCACTTGGTCGAGATGTCCACAGCCTGGTAATGAGAAATGATGGAGCTCTCTACTATAACAATGAGGAGAAAAACAGACTACCAGCAAATAACCTTCCTCAGGAGGGTGATGTGGTGGTGAGTTTCTTAAGGCTTTCTTACTTCCTCACCTGTTCCCAAATGCCTTTTATTTACAACTCTGTGGTCAAACTGACTGTTTTAAGTTAAATTGTTCAGTTTGCATCTCCCACTTTGTAACGTGCTGGGATATAAATTCCTGCTGTCTTTGAGTGGATCAGCAGCCTGGATATGGGTGGACTTCATTCTTGGTATTGATAGGTTCCTAATGAGGGATGGACTCAACCAGAGTTTGAGAAATAGTTTCTAATGCTCTATTGCAGTATCTATCTGCTGCTGATAATTCCCATCACAAGGAATATTGTTTGAGATGGGACCTGCCTGAACAAATAATGTGCTGGAATGCATTACATGGCTGTGCACCATGCCCAGCTGAACTCAAAATCCCTTAGCTAACTGGTTAATAATTAGAAGGACAGAGGAGAGCAGAGATGGGTCCTGGGTGATAAATTAATTGTATTTTTAGCCAAACTCTTGAAGTTTGTGGGGATATTAAGTGGAGAGGGAGTAATGTTCACTGGAAAAATGATTAAGAGAAAATTTTATTTTTTGGTACCTTACTATTTCAAGTTTCTCAAAACATCCTGATTTTGCTCAAAGTGTGGTTTTTTCAGTACTGTCATTTTCTCCATGTCCTCTTACGTATTTTCAGAAGTACATGAGAGGAATGCAATGAAATTGAGACCAATTATCAGCCCTACGTTTTCATGCTGGGGAATTTGCCTCTCTATAGCTATGATTAGAAATGCCATCTTTAGAAGTCCCAAACAGCTGCGGGTGACATCTCCACCCTTTACCCTCCAATACAGTACTGCTCTTTTAATCACCTTCTGAAACTGTTTCTTGAAGGGTTGCAGACTGTTTTAGGGTTTGGTGAGCTAGTGTGGCTTGAACAGCTTCAACTCATCCCAAAAAAACCAACCTAATATATTGCTACTAACTCCCCCATCTGCATAAATATCAAGTTATTTTGTTCTGTCACGAAAACAAATTTTTAAAGTTCTGTATGAGCACCCAGATTGTCACACTCAGACATGGCAAAGCAGTGAGAAAAGTCCTTTAGCTAACAGATAAGTTACTATCTTGTTAGTGTTTGCTTTCTGCTCTGTGGTCAGCATATTTATAGTGTTGTGTGTGAAACCACGGTGTGTTGCTGCCGGCAGAGTAAATGAACTGAGAGAGGCATCCATATGGAGATACAGAAGGATGAGCTTGGTTCATAGCATCATTATTGATTAAAGTTATTTCCATGAGAAGATACAAACAAGAAGATTGCAAACCGCCTCGTTCTCAAAATCGTTGAACATCTTGTTTCTTTAACATGGCGAGGTCTGGAAGTTTGTTCTGTAAACTCAGTAAGATGGAAAGCATATTGTGCAGTCCCGTGCAGCATCTCAGTTGAATGGGCTTTGAGGAATCCTGAGTGTTTGAAAATACAGATGTTACTGGTTATTTATTAACTTCTAGTCCTTGGCAGGAATATGCCAAGTGAGGTTTTCTAGGATGATGTGGTTTGCATAATGGTGTTAAAATTTGCCTGTGGCTAAAGTTAAGTAGCAGTCTTATGCATATAAACTTGTTGATGCTTTTTTTTCATTATTTTTCTGTTCTTTGTAGGGCATTACATATGACCATGTAGAATTAAATGTATATTTAAATGGCAAGAACATGCATTGTCCAGCTTCAGGAATCAGGGGGACTGTCTATCCAGTGGTCTATGGTAAGTCAGAGATTTTCAAACTGTTTCACATTATGGAAAATATTTTCATTCCAGTTCTGTTTTGTGAGCTGTGTATTCATCTCAGTTAAATGGACCGTGCGTCAATCATCTATTCTTGGCAGTTACAGCAATTAATTACATGAAAATGCAAACATAGGAATTTACAGAAGAGTATTTTCACCTCATTTTTAATGCTGCTTAATAGGAAAAAAGGTCTGCTTACTGACTGCTTACAGTGTCCACATCCAGCAAGCTGAGGAGTTGCTGCACTCTGTCGAAAAGTTGCCAGGTATAAAAAATATGAAACAGATGGCAGACTTGTGGGTTAATCTGGTTTATCTATGAAGCTTGATGTTTGTGCCTTTTAATTTCACATACTTCATAAATGCCTTCAGTGTTACATAGCAATAGAATTGTTGTTTGCATTTTCTTGAGCCTCCTGTGCAGTTTCTGCCCACTGCTGCTTGTCCTATTGCTCAGCACCACCAAGTAGTGCCTGGATCCACCCTCATGACACCCTCCCTTCACTTAGTCACAGACATTGACGAGGTCCTTTCTCAGTCATTTCTTCTCAAGACTGAACAGGCCTGGCTCTCTCAGCCTTTTCTCATAGGAGAGATGCTCCAGTCCCCTCATCATCTTTGTCACCATCTTCTGGACCTGCTCCAGGAACTCCATCTTCAGTTTATCTGAGCCTCATCTAAGTAGTAGCCAAAATAATTTTGGTCTTAAGGATAACTCTTAGCTCCATGATGAGGATAATTTTTAATTTCATAGTGGGTTCCTAATGCACTGTTGGCATGTTCCCATTTATATCTTGATACATTTTGATTGATACGGAATATTACGAACAGGAAGAAAATACTCCAGATGTGTTGTAGTGTCTTTGAAGTCTATAAATGTAGGTGGTGAATTACTTGCTTCCAAGCCGTAAGGGTGGAATCGTTTTATCCGGTCAAGTTGTGATGCGTCCTTCAGCCACGTGATGGCGCTGCTAAAATGCTGTGGCCGCTCTGCGGGATCTCCTCGTGCCAAACGTCCATGAGCAGCAGCAGAAGCGTTACTGTGCATCTTCCCCATGTTTTGGGAGGTGTCTTACACGGCATGAAGAATGAAGATTGCTTTCAGAAAATACTTAGTGGCATGTTAGCCAACTGTTAAGCTTTTTTCTCTGACTAAGGAAGTTCCATGCCTGGGGAATGCAGTGACCTTTTGTTGCCAGGCTCTTTTTGTCTTCTTCCACAAGTGGGAATAATTTCATCATAATTACTTTGTGTCTTACATATAGCTATAACTTGAAGCCTGCACGTGGTTTTCGTACGCTACTTATTTGGTATAAACTTAAATTATAAGTGTCCTTACTTTAATGTGAACTGCTAGTTCTGTGGAAGGATTTGGCCATACAGAAGAGATTTTTCTCAAGCATTTACCCTATTTAGACTAGAACTATAGATATCTTTTTAAAAGGACCGTAATAGATCAGGCAAACACAGTGTCAAGCTTGAGAAGATAAAAAAAAAAAAGGAACTTAAAGGTTATTGCCTACAGCAGTTGTACCTCAGGCACTTTCATGAAAGGAAGACATAAACACTGTGTAAGTACTAGAGAACTTTACAAACACACTGATAGGAGTTTTCAAAAAGCCTGTGAGGGAAAAATTCCAACTTTGTCTCTGGTATAGCTAAATTCCAAAATGTGGAGATGAAGCTTTTCTTGTTTGGACTAATGTTGGTAGTCTGCCAGGTTATCTCAGAAGTTGTCTTTGAAAGAGACCTTGCTTTTCTGACTACATCGGTGTTTCAGTTTGCTAGTGAAGTACACAAAAGCATTGCACTGAAAATACTCAGCAGCTTTTTTTATATTCTACATTGAGAGTACTGTTGTGGGTGGGTAGATTATGCAGGGGGTCAGAACCTGGGAGAAGTTCTGTAAAAAAAACACATTAACTTCCACCTTCAAGAAGTAGTCAAAGAAGCTCTCTTTGGATCATATGCTATTCGTTTGATACCAACCACTGCAGACATGTGAAACCTTGTAAACTACCAGAAATCCACTGTAAATAGCTGAAACTCCAGCAGAATTAGGAACAGAAATATATGCACAGGAAGATGTGACATCCCTGCAAGGTTTGTCTGGTAGCGTCTTTAATCTGTAGATTTCTGGAGAAATGGAGTAGAAACTTTGGAATCAACAGCCTGAAGCTCTGCTGACACTCCCAGTGAAATTGGACATTCTCATTGACTTCTCAAGGAGCCATTACCAAGTAAACAGCAGAGAAGAGAGATGGTTTTCTTTCCTAGCATAAAGCCCTACCAAATTCATTGAAGAGATTTCTTTTAATTGTATATATGTAATGGATGTATTGAAGGAATTCTTTGTGTTTTGAGCACAGTCTGCAGTCTATTAAGATGGTGTAAAAGAGGATCAAACTGTAAGTGTTTCTTCTCTAATTCCTTCTTTTTGGTTCTCTTCTGCAGTTGATGACAGTGCCATTCTGGATTGTCAGTTCAGTGAATTTTATCATACACCTCCACCTGGATTTGAAAAGATCCTCTTTGAGCAGCAGATCTTCTGAATGTCTTCGTACTGAGAATTTGCACCCTGCACTGTTACAAAAGCTTTGTCATCTTGAAGCCTCACTTTACTTTAGGAAACATATATATATATATATTTTTAGTAAGTACTTGTGACTGTTGTCTGCAAAATAAATACGTTAATTGGAACGCCAGGTAAATGTGTTGCAAATAAGAGTTTTCTGGCATTGTTTTGTGGTTGAAAATGAGTGTTTTGGGGCAAGGTTTTTTCTCTGATTTGTACTTGATGCATAAGGAGACTAAGAGATATTGCTGTTGTCACTATTACATACAGTATTTTGAATAAACTGGAGGTCTGTAAGGCAAATAGTTCTTACACATATGATAACTATGGAGATGAGTAGTTCTCATAACTTTTTCCCTCTAACATTTTTCTCATAGGAATTATGTAATTTCTTTAAAGGATGCACTGTGTTTCTAGTCTGTAATTTGGAGTTGTGGTGTCCCAGTTGTTCACAATGACTAATAATACAATAGCATAACTAGCTAGATTTTTTTTTTTTTGGCAAGGTGTAGGTTAATCCATTCCCTCAAACTTAGACCAGCAAATACAACTTAGCTCTTACTTCTAGCTTTTCATTTACTTTTATTGTGACCAAAAAAATAGAATATTTTCTAGTAATACTTTTTTGTTGAACCTTAAAAAGCAAACCTGAACACTGCCTGTGTGTTTTAGGACCACCATACTCTGTTACTCTGGTAAGAGAGTAAGTACAGATCACTCAGCTTGGGTAAGCAAAGATCCAGGTGAAGGGTATGAGGTGGTATGGTGAAGCCTTACATCTCAACTATGAATTAGATTATTCTTTTATGGAATAGCATATTTAATTTCTTCATGAATCATTTATAAATGGCTAAGACATTGTTCTAAAATGTGATGCCCTTGAATATACATTGTGAGATGCTATTTTTTCCCCTCTTGTCATATTTAATATACTTCCTAGAAGAATTTTTATTGTAAAAAAATATCTTCATACTGAATGGTTTTATGTTTTGATTTTGGCTTTTCCTGGATTAGTGTGTTTGCATAAATGATTTTATTTAAATATTTTTGAGAAATTACCTTATTCTGAAATTTTCAAATACAAACAACTTTCTCAAAGCTTTTCATCATAGGATTTACTGCATCTGTCTTAATTCTGTGGCCTGTGTTTTCCTTCCTTTTAGCCTTGCTGTCACATGACAGTATTGAATAGAACTTTTCAAACTTGTCAGCCATTATGGTGTAAACCTTGGGAGATCAGAATGCAATTTCATAATTTCCCTTTAAAGTCTGATCAGATCAGAGTAGGGTAATGAGAAATAAAACCTAAATCCTAAAGCACCTTCCCCCCACCCCTCCCTTCTTTCTGGGCTTAATTTTTTCCCTGGTTTGCTCTACCTCTTTCCCCCATCAGCACAGAGGGGCAAGGAATGGTAGCTGTGCTCAGTTCCTCACATGTTGTCTCTGCTTCTCCTTTTTCCTCAGGGGAAGTGCTCCTCACATTCTTTCCCTGCTCCAGCATGGGCCCCTCCCTTGGGAGGCAGTTCTCCAGAACTTCTCCACTGTGAGTCTTTTCCATAGGCTGTAGTTCTTCCTGACCTGCTCCAGCGTGGATCCCTTACACTGGGTGCAGTTCTTCAGGGACAGACAGCTCCAGCATGGGTCCCCATGGGACCTGTTCTGGGTCACAGCCTCCTTTGGGCATCCATGTGCTCTGGGTGGGGTCCTTCACAGGCTGCAGGGGGATCTCTGCTCCCCCGTGGATCCCCACAGGCTGCAGGAGCACAGCTGCCTCACCAAGAGGCTGCCTCTTCTGGAACTACAGGGGAATCTCTGCTCCAATGCCAGGAGCACCTCCTGCCCCTGCACTGACCTTGGTGTCTGTGGGGCTGTTTCTCTCATCTTCTCACCCCTCTCTCTGGCTGAAATGGTGCTGTTTTTTGCCCCACCCCTTCTTAATCTGTTATCCCAGGGGCTCTACCATTGTCTCTGCTGGGCTTGATCTTGGCCAGCAGTGAGAAGGCACTACTAGGACAAGTCAGGAATTGACTGTAGATCTGTACAACCTGTAAGATCTTAATAGACAAGTTGTGGTAAGAGCAGACAGTGAGGTAGACTGAAGACTGGATGAATGGCCAGGCCCAGAGGGACGTGAGCAGCACAATATTTAGTTGGAGGCCAGTAACCAGCACTGTACTCCAGGGACAAAAGTGGCTCTGGTCCTCTTTAACATCCTTGTTAGCATTCTGGATGATGGTGCACAGTGTACCTCTAGCGAGTTTGCAGCTGACACAAACATGAAAGGATTGGTTATGCCAGAGAGTTGTGCTGCCATCCAGAGGGACCACAACAAGTTGGAGAAATGAGCTGATGGGAAATTTGTGAAGTTCAGCAAGTAGAAGTGCAAAGTCTTGCAGCTGGGAAGAAGCAACCCCATCTATCTGAACAGACTGAGGGCTATCCATCTAGGAAACAGCTTGGCAGAAAGGAACCTGCGAGTCCTGGTGGACAGTGAGGCGAACTGAGCTAACAATGTGCCCTTGCAGCAAAGAAAGTGAATGGTATCTGTGGCTGCTTTAGCCAAAATATTTCCAGCAGGTTAATAGAGGTGATCCTTTGCCTTTACTCAGCCCTGGTGGGGCTACACTTGGACTGCTGTGTTCAGTCCTGAACTCCTTGGTACAAAAGAGATAGAGACACACCGGAGGGAGACTGAAGAAGGGCTGCAAAGATGATAAAGGGTGAAGCATCTTCCCTATGAGGCAAGGCTGGGAAAGCTTGGACTGTTCAGCCTGGAGAAGGCTCAGGGGGATTTGATGAGTGCATATAAGACACCTGAAGGGAGGCTGAAAGGAATGTGGAGCCAGGCTCTTTGCAGTGAATCACAGTGACAGGACTAAAGGCAATGGGAAGAAACATATGCAGGAGGCTCCCTCTGAACATCAGGAAATATTTTTTACTGTCGGGATGACTGAGCACTGGCATAGCTTAGCCAGACTGTGGAGTCATCATCCTTGGAGATATTCAAAAGCCAACTGAACATGGTCTTGGGTAACAGCGTCTAGGTGGCCCTGCATGAGCAGGAGGACCAGATGACCAGATGACATCTGGAGATCCCTTCCCAGCTCATCCACTCTGTGTTCATTCAAATGCTTCACATGGAACTACATTTCTCAGGTTCATGGGTAAAGGAGGAAGTAATTAAAGACATTCTAATCACTGTATCTAACTGCATCCAGCAAAAAACTCTCTCTGAAGACTGCTATGGTTAAGAATATTTAACAGTAGAAGCTACTACATTGAGCTTAATATAGACTTGCTTTAAAATAGAGGGGAGGCTGTCTTCATCAAAGCTGGTGTTTGAAATGGAAGACATTTTGGTAAATATAAAATACTCAAAATAGCTGCTACATTCACCAAAAATATGGAAAGAGCCTACTTTTGTGGCTTAAATTTGCTCATTTCTCATCCTAAACAGAATAAGATGCATTTGTAATACTGCACAATGTAACTGCATCTCTTCTGTAAGTTGGAAAACTTACTGTTTTATAATTGGTGGCACAGGAAAACACAAACAAAAAAAATAATATAATCTCATTATAATATATTCATCAAAATGGAAAGAGAGACCAATTTTCACCTGAAAATAAGTTTTGTGACGAGAATCTTAAAAGAAGCAAGGCTAGATTTAACTCCATTGGCCACAGAAATAGAATGTGAATTAATCTTAGTCTCAGCCTGTCATTTCAGCACCTGGCAATGAATCCAGATGTTTTCTCAGGAGTATTCCCAGTCCCAGCTTTTCCCAAAGAAATGGGACACAATGCCCATTTCTATAAGTTCTGTTTCAGTAAAAATAAATTTCAGTTAAGATTTAAGAATATGTATTTACTAGTAACAAATTTATTTTAACAAGAATGAATCATACTCCGCAGTGAAATGGTTGAGGTATTTCCACAAATTGTTTGTACCCAAAATGTTTTTTCAGTCTTTGAATGTTACAGTTTTGACACTGTCTCTTTGAGTACAAAACTTTGTATTAACTAATGTTTCCTGAGTCCTTTTGACATTATACTGTGGCAGCAAGATATGGTATCTGAAAAAGGCTTTATTTTCACATCCACAAATCAATAGAAGTGACAGGACCCATAATACAATACAGGTTTCATATGGATCAGGAGAGTTGTTACTTTTACAATACTGGAACTGCCTGTGGTGCTTTGAGGGTAGATGAAATCAGGTAGTTCTATTCCAACAAGATTAAAATCCTAATTAGATGCAAGAAGGCTAGAAACACCTGTCAAGGATTTCCTGAAAAGGTGCTCTTCCACAAAAAATCAGGATCCAGTACCGTGGATTCTCTGCAAAGAGAAACTTCATACTGTACATTGGGCCTCTTAAATGCCATTCAGCACAATTCTAATCCCACGATCTAAAAGAGCATTCAGAGATGGCAGGACATGGTATTCAGGTGCAAATGCTCATGAGAATGCAGACTGCCATGAATATTCAGGCTGTTTTCCTTTCCTCAGGCTTTCTTGGAAGTGCTGTTCATACAGCTGTGTGCATAAACAACAGAAGGAACCGGGTTCTGTAGTGGGAATTTCTTTACTTCATCTGAGTTCTTAGATTATTTTTGTGTACTCACTCATCTTTCTTATCAGTTTGTGTTGATGTCGCCTTGCATACTGGCGACCAGTCGAGCTCCTGGCTGAGTTAAGGTTCCACAGAAGCCCACAAGTAAATCAGTAAAACATTGTTTCATACCTTTCTCTCTGAATCCAGGCTTTGAGGCCCAAGGATCCAGCCCCCTGAGTAACCTAAGATGTTCAAAACCACTGTTACTCCTGGGAATGGAATACCTCTTGCTTTAGTGAAGAACTGTTTGCATAAATGTGTCCAAAACTAAGCCACTAAGGTATGTAAAGGAAGCCTGTGATGGAATATTTGGAACAAATTTAAGTGCCTCTTCACTCCTCTTCACTGTTCCTTCCCTTGCTCAGTTCTGCAATAAAGTAGTTTTCAGTAGAAATATCTTGGACTTCATACAATTATAGACTCACTAAGGCTGGAAGAGACTTCAAAGATACTCAAGCCCAACCGTTAACCCAGCACCACCAAGTCCACCACTAAACCTTGTCCCCATGTGCCACATCTACATGTTCTACCTTCAGGAATGGGGACTTGATCACTACCCTGGGCAGTCTGTTCCAAAGGCTGATAAACTTTTCAGGGAAGAAATTTTTCTTAGTATCCAATGTAAAGTCCCCGGGTACAACTGAAGGATGTTCCCTCGTCTGTCACCTGTTAAGTAGGAGGTTACACTGATCCCCACCTGGCTGCACCCTCCTTTCAGGCAGTTGTAGAGTGACAAGGTCCCCCCTGAGCCTTCTTTTCTCCAGGCTGAACACCCCCAGCTCCCTCAGACACTGCTCAAATACTTGTGCTCCAGACCATTAAACAGCTATGTTGCTTTTCTTTGGATACACTCCAGCACTTCGATGATAAGATTTCTAGACAAAAGTGCAAAGGATTAGGGAGAGCTCTCAGGTGTACAGTGTACACCTTTGTACCTTTGCTTTTCTTGAGTTCTTCATATGTAAGCTCTCTGTTGAGGCAAATCTTGGTGGCTTGAATGTTGAATTTTTGTTTGTAGAATGTTTGTAAGAACAAAGAGTTGGAAGTACCACTTCCCACCTCGCCTGGCTTGTGCAAGAGCCCTTTAATATTTTATTTTAGTTTCCCCATCCAGACATTTCAGCTTTTTCTAACTCCTTTTCTAGCTCTGTGTTGGAGCTAAGAAAGCTGACCTGATCTGGCTGCCAAGATGAGTCAGCAGAAGAGTTCTTTGTCCCTCCACATAATCTTAATATCTGACACTTCCTGGGAAGAGGAATAATTTCTTAGACACTGGAATTTCCTTTGTTGCAGTCAAGAGAGGTGGGCTGGGGATAAAATGAGATTGGAAGAATATTCTCATGGGGAGTCAACTGCTAAAATGCCAGAAATTCAGTGTGAAGTGTGTAAATAAAACTAAGGTTACTATTCCTTAATTCCAGAGCATGCCAAGAAAATAGTTGATATCTTTGTGTATATGTATTTAAGCTGCATCGTGCCTGCAATTTAATTCAAGATAATATAGGGGGAGCAAAAATTGAAGCCAAGTCACATCCATGGAAAGCTCTGGCATGTTTAGTAGACAAGACACTTCCTAGCTTCAAACGTGTAAACTTGAGTCATTTTTCTTGGATGTGCTCATTATTTTGGCAAGCAGTACATGTTAAAATCCCCATTGTTGAGAAATCTAAAATCCCTTTTCCCTTAAAATGTCTGTACTCAGTATAGGAGGGCTTATGACCTTTTCATAAGTGAACAAGTATTGTACTGAATAATGGTTGCAGTAGTTCAGTGAGGATTTTGTTTGAAAAAGTGCTGCTCTTGGCCAGCGTAAATGCTGGCAAAATCAAGATAAGTTGGTAGAAGAGGCATTTTTCATGCAAGTCAGTAGCTTGTTCCAGACAAAGTAATCTTTTCCTGTGTGTAGGATAGTGCTTTCCTCTTCAGATGTTAGGATGTTAGGAGAACTCATTGAAGGAAGGTGAGGCAGCCAAGGCCATGTTCAGACAGCTTGTACCCTAATATCTGTCACAACTCCATCTCTCCATTGTCTGAGGAATCAAGTCTGATCAGGCTGAATCACTCATGACTAATTTGAATGTAGTAGTTATAACTCCTAAATTAAGCTCCCTGAGTAGGGAGTGTGAACACACCTTCAGATGTTACAGAAAGGGAGGGCCATCTAATTATCTAGAGTCTGGGAATCTTCTTCCCAGAGATTTCTTTAGGAAAGGATTGGGTTGCTTGTAGTCCATTTCTTCAGTTGTCTTTCAATTCATAATCTTTTTATCATCTGCTCTAAAATCCCGTTTTCCCACTAATGTTAAAATAAGTAATACACCAGCCATTTATATGTTACAGGCTGACAGTTCCCAAATTCTGGGAAACTTTGTCTCTATTCAAAAAGTAGTGGTCAACATAATCCTGTCAGCTAAAGTCCCTGTGGGAAATGCATGTCACGCAGTGAAAGATCTCTGCTGATGCTGCTTGAATTATTTCCTCAGACAGAGTGAGCAGTAGTGACAGATGGCCTTTTTTCCTATTCTCCATGTATTGCTGGAGGTTTGCCTTGCTGAGCCATGCTGGTTAGGATAAGGAAGCAAACAGAGCCGCCTCGAGGCTTTCAATGTGCATAAGCACATTGAAAGTTGGGGCTCTGGGGAGAGAGCTGGACCAAATGGTGAGGAGAAAACCTAAATCCTCTGCATTTTCTGTGTTTGCTGCTGCTGCTGCTGTTACAGTGGGGTGGGAAAGAAAGAGGTGGTGACTGTAGCTGGTGCAAAAGCATACTTTGCCCACATCAGCGAGGCTCTGGTAAAACTCTTCGGTAAGTATTTTGTCCCAGGTCACACAGAAAGTCTCAATCAGGTAAAACAGGCCAGCTCTGTCAGTGAGGAGAGGGAAGGGCTGATATCCCGAGCTAACACAGCCGTGCAAGTGGGAAGGAGCTTCTGTGCTTGTGAGTGTTAAACTGTCAAAAACATTGCTTGTAGCTGCATCACTGCTCACTGCATTCAGGAGGGTGTTACACTGCTAAAAAGAAAATAAAACCCCAGTTTTACTGAAATAGCTCTGTCCTCGCTAGACGTGGTTCTCAGGATAGCACACTGCTTTTCCAGAGCTGATAAGGCCGCCCTGTCATGCCTTGACAATGCTGCTATTCGTTCCCCTCTGTGGAATGGCAGTCATAATATTTCACCCTTTGTCTTCATCCTAAGAGCCAGGGATGTCAGATCCATCCTGGGGAAACAGCCAGATCCCCCAGGTTTGGCTGTCAATTCAGCTCTGCATCCATTGCTCCACAATGAGCCTCCCACTGCGGGCGGCTGTGGGGGAAGGTAAACTGTGACCTTGTGTAGCAATGAACTGCATAGCTATGCCTCATTGTCAGTGCCTGGTTGTTGCTTTCAGGATTGGTCTATAAGAAAGTTCCCTTTTAGAGCCATCTCTGTTTCTGCCCTTTGTTTCTCTTCCTTTCTTATTTTCATGTGTCTGAATCTAGCAACACACATGATTTATACCTGTGCAAACCCTTGTTGCATTGATGTGGAAGGATCTGCAGCTGCTGGTGTTAGCTTGACTGGTGAATTGCTCAGTGGCTTGGACTCCTCTTAGAGTCTGGAGTCATTCTGCAACTCGACCAAGTTAAGCTTCAGCGATCGCTGCCCGGTTCCTCTCTTGGGCTGCATGATCTTGCCCTCATATGGAGTTGTGCTGGCCTGCAGCCAGACTGCACATCTTTGTGTGTATGTGCTCCAGAAAACATGCTTAACACATTCCCTTAGCTGGATGCCCTACCTAGGCTTTGACCTGACTCTGTTTTCTTTATCTTCTGAGGAGAAGAATAAGCACAAATCTTGATATCTTACCAAGATGCTTTGTCCATCTACAAAGATGTCCAGACCAGTCCCAGTAAAATAATGGATAAGATTATTCTGGGAAGGATTGAAAATGACACAGGCATTGGTCATAGCCATCATGGCTTCATGAGGGGGATTTCCTGCTTGTTAAACCTAACTTCCTTCTACAACAGGGTAACCCACGCAGTTGATCTCAAAAAGCAATGGATGTAATCTTGGACTTCAGCAAGGCTTTTGATACTTTGTCTCACAGTATCCTTCTGGATAAAATATCCAGCACACAGCTGGATAAATGCACCATGCAATGGGTGAGCAGCTGGCTCATGGGTCAAACACACAGGGTAATAGAGTGAATGGCGTGACATCAGAGTGGGAACCTGTCACTAGAGGGGTTCCACAGGGCTCCATCCTTAACCCTGTGCTCTTTGTCATCTTCATTAATTACTTGGATGCAGGACTGGAACACAAAATTGGGATGAGCTGTTGACTCCCAACAACTTGGGAGGATTGAGAGGCCTGGCAGAAAGACCTTGACAAATCAGAGGTCTGGGCAGTCACCACTCATATGAAGTTCAACAAGCAAAAGTGCTGGATTCTGCACCTAGGATGGGGCAACCCTGGATGTATGGACAGACTGAAGATTGAGAGGCTGGAGAGAAGCACTGAGGAAAGGGACCTGGTGATCCTGATTGACAGAAAGTTGAATCCGAGTCAGCAGTGCCCTGGCAGCCAGGAGGGCCAACCCTGTCCTGGGGTGCATCAGGCACAGCATCACAGCCGGGCAAGGGAGGGGATTGTCCTGCTCTGCACTGCACTGGAGCAGCCTCACCTCCAGTACTGGGGGCAGTTTTGGGTGCCATGATATAAGACAGACATTGAGCTATTAGGAGTGTCCAAAAGAGGGCTATGAATGTAGTGAAGGTCCTTAAGAGGAAGCTGAGGAGTGGCTGAGGGTACTTGGTCTCTTCAGCCTGGAGAAGAGGAAACTGAGGAGAGACCACATTGCAGTCTGCAGCTTCCTCATGAGGAGAAAGGGCAGGGGTAGTTGCTGACCTCTTCAGTCTCGTGATCATTGACAGGACCCAAGGCAATGGCCTGAAGGTGTGTCAGGGGAGGTTTAGGTTAGAGATTAGAGAAAGCTTTTTCACCCAGAGGATGGTTGGACAGTGGAAGAGGCTCCCCAGGGAAGTAGTCACAGCACCAGCTTGACTGAGTTCAAGAAGCATTTGGACAATGCTCTCAGGCACATGGTGTGACTCTTAGGGATGTCATGTGCAGGGCTCAGTGATCCTCGTGGGTCCCTTCCAACTCTATATTCTGTGATTCTATGATTCTATTATTGTAGCTAAAAACTTGTTAAGACTTGGAACTCAAACTGGTTATACATTTTTCCAGTATAATCTGAATAGTACAGAACACCAGGGCTGTGCAGGATAGGTCATGACTGAGCTCTGTGGACCATCTTCAGTCCTGTTGCTAGAAAGGAGCTGATCTTGGTGATGATTTTCTGGACCCAACAATCACCTGTACAATGACACCAAGCCTTTTCCCTGCAGTGCAGGCAGAGGCCAGCCTGGGAGTTATCTGGAAGTACGATTCTTCATGCCAGCTTCACAAGGAGATGGTGAGTGACAGCAATGAGCAGGGACTTGCTTCTTCTCCAGCACTTTGCTACTACATGAGGCTGCAGCAGGCAAATAACATAAGGCCCAAAGTTCATCTGTTCTCCAGGCAGTGCTCTTCCCAGGCACACCTTCCTCTGTGACATCTCCTTGTGGGGCCACAGTAACATGCCCTACCCTTAATAAAGGCATTATTCTAAATAATAGTTAATAGCCATAAATGTTATTGCATATGGGTACTTTGTGCAATTTGGATATGTCACTGTTGAAATATTTTCTAATGCCCTTAACGATATTAATATTTTGGGAGGTTTTTTTATTGCTGGAAACAAATAGCAATCCTGCTTCTTTCAGATAGGTTGTTAAGACCTGCAGAATTAGCTACTAGCAACACTCTTTGCATTTGCAAAAGGCATTTCTGCTTTTTTTGTCAAAGTATATTCTAGTGAATTTTTAAAATAATCGTTAATCCTTCGTAAGTATCCCAGAGCATGGTAGTGGCATTTTAAGCAAGCTTTGGTGGGAGGTATTCTGGGGAATAGGCTGTTTTGGAACAGGGTGACCTTCAAAACCACATTTTTAGATGACCTTTGTGAAAACAGTTTTTAAAACCTGTGTAAATTAAATAAGCTAATGTAGCAGTCTGTAGGAGACGAGGGACTCAGGTGGGAACAAAGGCCACATGAGAGGAAATTCATCTTAGAGGATGCTACTTCACACCTATAAACTACTGTGCACAAGAGCAGTGGGATTGAATTCCCTGCTCCTCTTTGGGCATTAAAGACACGACAAAAAAATTGCAGCAATAATGTTTAATCACTCCGTAAGAAAGGCTCTTGGTGGAAACTGAATGGGGACAGAGAGCGGAGAGTGAGGTTTAAGCACAGCAGCAGCACCAAGAAGTCTGGCTGTAGATGCCCAGAAAGGTGCTACTGCCTCTGCTTCAGCTCCCACCAGTACTATGGTAGTGCATCTGCTGGTCGTGGCAGAGTCTGCTTCAGCTCCACTGATGAAATGGAACATTTGAGGAAGTGCGCAGTGAACAGTGAGAAATCTTGCTAAAATTCCAGATTATTATTATTATTATTATTATTGTTATTGTTATTATTATTGCTCTCTGATAAACCATAAGCATGCCAGGCTCTCCAGTGAGTATGCCCAGTGAATGCAGTGGATTTGGATCTTAAGTGATACATTCTTGGGTGTGCTTCAGCCTCCACACCAGCATTTTGCTTGGAAAAGAGCAGGGTGCTTGAGAGAGGTTCAAGCTGCTGCCTGTCCCAACCCCTCACAAAGCTCAGAGGACTTGTGGTACAGGGGTACTTACCAGTGACCTGTAGGTTGGCTCAACAATTCCTTATCCCTCCTCAAATCTCACTCATCCAATCCATCCTTTCCATTTTTCCTTGAGAGATTCCCTGTAACTGCTTCAGAGCTCCAATGCAAACACCTTTGTTTAAAATAAAAAACGACAGCAGCAGATGCCTTCATAGACAGCAAAAGGCTTGGAGAAGCGCAGAGTAAATAAACAGCGAAAATTAAATATATAATATTGCCACACAGAGAGGAGCTTTCTCTTCAAAATGAAGCAATTAACATGTACGGACCCATTCTGCCAGGCTGGGAGGAAGCAGGAGGCACGTTATTTAAACAAATTGCCATGTAGCCCGTGATTATCATTAGGATTCATTCAAACCCAGGCATTCAGTAAAGCTTCTGCTCTGCTGCTGGCTCTGTGCTGCCTCTCTATCAGTACCTATTGTTTCATAATCTCTCCATACTCGACGCTTTTTTTATCCCAACCAAGTCTGCCTTGTTTATTACCCTCCCCACTGACTAAGCTGGAGCACATTAACAATGCAGGGTTTCATTTGGCTCTTTTTCTCCTGTTAGCTGAAAGAGGGATGTCTTCTCCCCTAATTGCAGAGGATCTCTCCAGCTTTGCAATTTCTGCATTGAAGCTTGTTTAGAAGAAGGCATCGGGCTATACATAAACCCGAGAACTCATTGGCAGGGCAGATAATTGCTCTTTCCCTCAAGCATGGCAGAGCCCTTATAAACAGCTCTGCACAGCCAAGCTTCTGCATGGCAGACGGGAATTTCACATGTGGCACAGCAGCCACAGACTCTCTCCCTCATTCCCAGCCAGATGGCTTCCCTCTGCTCACAGCAGCACAGCTCAGGACGGATATCCAGGACTAGATCTGGCCCTTCCTGGCCATGCTCTGCCCAGGGGCAGACCCTATCTGGGGTCTGAAGCTGAGCGGTACAAGGATGTGCTGCTGAATGCCTCTTGCACAGGAATCAGCACCACGTGCTTCCTGCCAGGAAGGGAATCACTTCCCTTGCAAGAACAAGGGGCTTGTCACAAATATTTCCAGGGTTTTAATATTTCTCCTTCCTCTGTTCCAACACCTTTTTGTTGCTTTAGGAGTATTTACTGGACTGAGGAGGAATCTTGCTTCCTAGATGCCAAGGGGAGCAGCCTGGTTATCTCCAAGGTGCCCCAAACTGCATGGTCACTTTCACCTTGGCACATTTGTCAAGTCCCCAGTGCCCACAGTGTCCTGTGGCAGATGACCTGTAGCACCAGGAGTCCATTCCTGCCCAAGCCTCAGCATGCTCAAACCTCCCTCAGCATCTTCCCTCACCCTTTTTCCTCTTCATGAGTATCTGTGCCTCCCAGTGTGGGTCAAGCACGTCCAGCATCCAGGACCCCACTGCACAGACATGCAGACTCACCTTCCCTCCCTTCTCTCTTTCTGCCAGGAACACATTGCAAAACCACCAGTCCCTTCTACAAGAAAGTGGTCTCCTCTTATGCAAATCTGTACCTCTCTCCTATCGAAACCTCAAAGCAATGTTTACAGGAGGAATTTGGAGCATCATTCAGGGTGGATTAATCCAGTCAGAACCGGGATGTGTGTCCCTTTCTGCACGATGTGTTTCAAAGATGCACCCAGCACAGCATCAAAGCCTCTCCACCCACAACTGAAGGGAAAGTGCAACACTAGGTACATAAAATGCAAAAGCTACCATAGACAAATACATATTTTGCATATAACTTGTCCATATAAACAAGATTTATAAAGATTACATAAATCTATATATACACATGTAGAGCATTTATATATTAAACAGATATTAATACTATGTAATGAACACAAATCTGTATTTCTATACTATATGCATTTATTTACCTTTATAAAGATGTGTTGTGGCTATACAATGTACTTGAGCCACTGGTTTTAGCTCAAGTAAGACATTTTTCAGATTAACATTTTACATATGTCCAAGGAGAGAACACAGTGCCCAGAGGCAGATGCCTTTGGTTCAGGTACTTCAGATGGGGATGGAGAGGGGGTCTCAGAGGAGCTTCAGTACAATGAGCCAGGAGACCTCTAGAAAACACAGGCTCAGGGTTTTGCTTTAAATTGTAACCACTTATGTGAGGTGAGAAGGTGCTTCCTCATCTCACCGCCCTTGCTGCTGTCTGAAGCTGTTCCTCTGCAGTTTAGGGTAACTTGGTAACCCAGGCCTGGCCATGACAGGAGGATGACCACGTTCAGAGGGACAAGAAGCTGTGCTCAGCACGACAAGCCATCGCCCAAAGCAGGTCTCCAGCAGCATCCCTGCAGGGTGGGCTTGGCTGGGCTGCAGGTTCCTGGCTCCCAATGCCTCTGCTTTCTAGGTGTGACGTGCATTGAGGTCATGTCCCCAAGTCTAAACTCTGTCCAAGCTTCAGCAGCAGCTTGCACAGGATTTTTAGGTTTGCATTACTCGATTTAGGCTCAGGAATTGTGGGCTGAGCTAACCATAGCCACTAAATCCCCTTCTGGATCAGGACCTTGGTGTGGTGCACCCTAAAATGTACCTTTCCACTGGAAAACAACTGGCTACAGGACCCTGAAGGGATCTGGGACTGTGCCTGGAGAAAAGGAGGCTCAAGGGGGACCTTATCACTCTCTACAACTGCCTGAAAGGAGGGTGGAGCCAGGTGGGGATCAGTCTCTTCTCCCAAGAAACTAGTGAAGGACAAAGAAGAAATGGCCTCAAGTTGCACCAGAGGAGGTTTAGATTGGATACTAGGAAAGATTTCTTTGCTGAAAAGGTTGTCAGGCATTGGAACAGGCTACCTAGGGAAGTGGTGGAGTCCTCATTCCTGGAGGTATTTAAAACATGTGCAGATGTGGCAAGTGGGGACATGGTTTAGTGGTGTACTTGGTAGTACTGGATTAACAGTTGATCTTAGAGGCCTTTTCCAAGACAAACAATTCTATGTGCTCACCTGTGCCAAATCAGAAAAAACGCTGACCTGTAAGAAGCAAGACTAAATCAAGGTATCTAAGATTCAGTCTGAGCCTTGAGAGGGCAGTGAGCTGTGCCAACCTAACCTTCCTGTCCTAAGGCTGCTTGAGATAATACAGGCAGATGAAGTCCCTAAATAGAGTGAGAGGAAAATGTAAGAATCAAAACGGAAGCATTTTGCAATGTCTACTTTCTGAAGCATGCAGATATACTAACAAGGACATCTAAAGTCTGTACTCTGTCCAGAATGGAATGTCACAATAAAATACTAACAAAAGTGTCTTATCACCCCCAAATGTTGATTTGCTAACTCCACATTTTCTTATCTTTATCCCTTGTTAATTTTGAACTTACTTTCTGTATTTTCTGAAATTTCTGTGCATCATCTGCAACTGAATTTCATAGCAATTAACTCCTCAGCAATTTCTTATCAATTGTGTAGGGGAAGCCTGAGAAGTATCTCAGGGCATTCCTGAAGATGAACATTGAACATCTAATGATTAATCATAATATGCACAATAATGAGCATAGTGATGGTCATTTAAAGACTAACATGTAACAAATGATAGTGTAAATATTCTTCACTCCATTTTTTTTCTTTTTGTCTTGATATTTGTTTTGCTTCTTGGTATGTTAATATTGAGAAAGAATTAACAGTTTAAATTACAACTTCATCAGTGAAAAAGCATTGTGTTCCTGCAATTTGGTTGTGAGAAAGATACAAATGACTTCCTAGCTAGTCATTTTAAAATATTTAAAATAAAATAATAAACAGGTATTGAATCAAATACTCCAGTACTGATTGATGTTAAAAATCTCTTTGACCAGGCTCAAAGAGATTTTTCTTCTTCAGATGAAATTAGCACTGCAGTGTGGTATTGCTGAAATGAGGGCTGGCTACAGTTCCTTTGGCACTAGTGATTCCATCTGAGTTTAGCTTTCAGCTTCCCAAATAACTTGTGTAATCTCAGCTCCCACAAGGGATTAACCTGCCACTCCACAGCTCAACATCTTGATTGGAGCTGGCTCTTAGCAGGAAACCCACAGCCCTACACGAGCAGTGATGTTATACAAACCTGCACAAACCTGTCAGAGCTCACCCAACCTGATGTCTCGGGACCTGGTATGACCCATGACATCATTTCAGGAATCCATGTTTTCCCATGACACTCGAGCTCTGCCCATCATCTCCCTTTGCAGCAGGCCACAGCAGTGCCCTTTGGGGACAACTATGTGGCACCTCACAGCCAACATGACAGGCTATCATGTTTGCCCAAAACTGGCTGCCCCAGAGGGTTAACCCTCTTCCCTGGGACACTGGAGGGCAAGACAGCAGTGTAAATCCTTTGGGTGGAAGTTGCCATCTCTAGGGTGATGCTCTATTGCATCCAGATTACTGGTTGGGATAGGATGGGGGGATTGGCCATGGGAACAAGCAAAGCAGTGCAGAGCAGTAGCTGCCACCCCAGCAAGTACTGGGTGTCTGCTGTAAACATCAGCCAGGCAGGAGTTGCTCCAGGCTCCCTGTGATGGCAAAGGTTTTGGAAACCCTCCTCCAGCTTAAACCAGATCTGCTTTCTTCAGCACAAGCCTAATGGGATTGTAAGCAGTTAAATCCCCTGCCTTTCTCAGACAAGTGTAATTTTATGCAGCCTTTCCCTCTCCCTCTCCTTTCTACACCACAGTCTTAAGATCATACAGTTTTCTTTCATTTCAACTTGAGCTTCCTCAAAACAAAAATAATTACTCTCTAGCCAGTTTAAACAATTGTCAAACAACCTGCTGTGACCAGGCAGAGAGAAAAAGTGTGAGGAAAAATACCCTGCCTTTCCCTGCCAAGTCACCTTCCAAAGCAGTATCTGCTCCTCCAGCTGATTAAAGGTGTCAGGCTGCTTTGGGATCTCTTGGTGATTTTATAGTGATCCATCAAGGAAACACATTGCACAACTCTGAGCTGATAGGTTTATCCAGGGAGCTGAGAGATACATGGACACAGAGACACAGCCCAGGCCATGGCCTTGCTTCTGACAGCAGGGTGACTTTGCTGGGGACCTAGGATGGGCTTCATGATCCGTGCCCTGCCTGATGACCTGGGCAGTTGGAGCCATTGCCTGGGCAGAGGCACCAGTGCTCATGGGGAAAAAAACTTGAGAGGAGAAGGTAATGCTTTCTAGGGCAGCATCTGAAGAAGGATGTTAATCCATGACAGTGTGGAAAGATGGAGAAAATCCTTTTCTTTTGGATAAACCACAAGTTCTCAGCTTATTGAAGATAAGAGATAGCATATGGTTATCAAATTTGGGTAAACTGGTGTGATTTTTCTATAACTTCAGTTTTTGTCACCCCAAGAAGAGGTGCAGAAATACCATAACTTTTCCTGCTTTTTATCCCAGACATGCTGATGCTTGCTGTGCACCAGAAACAAGACCTGCTTTCCAATGTCTTCCCTGAGATTTGCACAGCTGATTGAAGCTTAGCACTAATAACCCCAAGGGGTGTTTTGGGCCTGGGGTCCAGTTTCAGCTAGCTCTGGGCCCAAAGCTTCAACAACCCCTCATGGACAAAAGTAAAAGATGAAAGGCGCTCTTTCCCTCGGGGCCAAAAAGTCCCACAGTTTCTTGCAGAGCAAGCTCACGTGGTGTCCGGGAGGAGAAAGAGGGGGGTCAGGGGTCTCGACACCTGAGATAAACCCAGGGAGAGGAGGCAGGGCAAAAGGTCACAGCCCATGATACACCTGATGGGAGGGGCAAAGGGAGGGGGTATCTCAGGTAAAACCCACCACCACAGACTTGGGGGAGAGAGGTGTGTGTGAAACAAACCACGTGATACAATATAAACTATCCAGTGCAAATAACAGAACCACCCAGTGCAAAATAATAACAAACTCTTCAGTGCGCCACAACACCCAAAGTGGTGGGTTTGACCCCCATATGGGTCACCCACTTAAGGGCTGGACTTGATGATCCTTATGGGCCCCTTCCAGCTCAGAATATTCTGTGGTTCTGTAACTCTGTGAGCTCGCCTCAAACCCAATGTGGTCAGCAGTTTGCTGTGTCTGTCACCAGGAGACACAGGGGCACCGAGGCAGGGGCGCTGCTGCCAAGTGTTTATTTGGTGTATAAATCAGCAAGCATCGTCGCTCATTCCACCTTTTCATTCTGTGCTGTGCCAAGAGCCATGGAGAATTTTAAGAGAATGACTCGTGTCCCTCAGCAATTTCCCAGGACACTTGTCTTTCAAATAATGGATTTGTGATTCATGGCAAATAATTTCGTGGTTTATGTGTGCTTTTCTGCTGAGTCAAGGATATTTTAAAAGTCTTTGACCCCAAACTGTGTGCATCCGTGTTAAGAAGCTGAAGGTGATGGGTGCAGCTCATACCACCCATACTCCTTCCTCAGGCAGGCTGGCAGTGGCTAAAAAATGCCATTTGAGCTTTAATCTTCATACTTTCTCCCCAGTTTAAATCAATACTTGTGATTTGACTTAAATCTGCTTCTGATCTGGGCAAACTGAGTTGAGATCAGATGTTTTTATGCCAAAGCATGTGATTTCTTACGTATAGCCCCCATCATTTCAAGAAGCTAGAAAAAGGAAAAGTATGCAAGGGAAAACCAAAAATCCAGTAGTCACAAAGCCATTCCTGCATTTCATGGGGAAAATTGCCATGGGGACCCATCCGAGTGGTCCGTAAAAAAACCCATGGCAGCCAAACTCACCACGAAGAGACCCAAGTGCAACTAAACTGGCTGCCCATGCCCTTTACAAAGCCTGGCAAATCTAAAGACAAAAGAAAATGTTTGGAAAATTAATGACTTGTTCCCTATTGGGTTCTTTTCACTTGTTGGTTCCCTGCTCCTTGAGAAGCAATTTGTAGGACCAGGGCAAGAGTGTGCTGAATCCTGCAAAAAAACCCACTGTAGATGAGAATGGTGAGTGTGTGAGGTCTGCCAGGGATGACAAAAAAGGGTCCCTGGTGTCACCAAGTTCACTGCAGATCAAGGAGCAGAGCAGACACTGTGCCTTCAGAGACAAACTGTAATTAAAACCCATGGGACAGGATTCAGAAATGGACTGACACAGCATTACCCATTATTTTGAAGGGTATGTAGAAAAGGCAAGGTGGCAGCCAATTTAGGTCTGAAGCAGTCCAACTTGTGGCCCCTGCTTCGTTAGCAGCAGGCATCTACTGTGTTTCTCCTCCCCATTTTTTAGCCTCTCACAGGTGAGTTAAAAAGCTGTGCCCTGGGCCATGGGCACAGCCAGCACTTTGAAAAATCAATAGCAATTGTCTGCTTTGGACCTATGTTTGTGACAGTTACCCAGGTTGCTGCTGCTGTTTCACATGCCCATCACTGTGGCATCTTTCATCACCATGACTGCCCTTTGCAGAGGTCTCCTTCCCATCTGACAGAAATGCAACCTGGGTAGCAATTAAGGACACTTGATGAAAAGCATCTGTCCTCTAATCCATTGTTTCATTTCTTGGCATCTTTTAGCAGAGAGAACTGAAACACAGATGCTAAATAATACTCACTCTGGGGGATTTATTACTTTTTTAATGCTATGTGTAACATTCAAAAACTGTAGCTCCAAATAATGTGTATATTCGTCAAATATGTCTAAGACTGAAGTTTTAAAAGCTGCATTTGTCTTACTCTGTTGCATTTCTACTAGATTTTAAAAATTTAATCATGTTTTACTCTAGTCCCTACCAGTTTCTAATAGGTTTCCAATGATCTGCACAGAAATCTTAAAATTTCTGCCTTAACTGTTAAATATTAAAGTTAAATGTAAAAAGGAAGGTGAAGAGTGTGTGGTCTTCTTTCCTCCTCAAAATCTGCAAAGATTTCCCCTCCAGCTTTAGAACACAAATGTATCTCCCTGTGTTTGATACCACTCAAAAATGTGACTCTAATTATTAGCAAACCACCACCAGTACCTAGAGAGAGTTTCAACAGAACCTCAAATGTATTCTCTACGAAACCAGGTATTTACATCTGACTGCGTCTCAGACTTCTGAGATTCTGTAGTAAGCAAAAGATGCTTATTCTGGCACTTTTCCCAAAGCAACCTGCCAGGTTTCAGATATTACAGCCATCAGTCAATGCAGGTTGAGTGCATTTGCAGCAAAGACCCCCTGCACTGCTGTCATGGCTGTAAGATTAAATTAAAAAGCACAGTTATCTTTTGTAGCCTGGAGCACAGTTGTCTCCTCAAACACAAGGAAATCCCATTCCTTTTACACTGACAGAGCAATCAATGCCAGGGACTCACCAAGTATGCAACACTGTCTAAAAAATTAAAATCTGCGGCACTGAGATAATTATCTGAACTCTCATTTATTATGTGGAAGAAGAGAAATCTGGCAGGAATTTTGGTAGATCTGGCACTGATTTTCCGCCAGGGAAGGAATTCCCCATTGCCAGCAGGGAGGCTTTCAGTTTCTCATCCACTTGGCCTCGCTCTTGTTTTAATATGAGCTTGCTGAGTGCTGACAAGGGACTTGGTGATGTGCAGCTCAGCATTTCATAAAGCAAGCAGCGCTCCAGCCAAGGGGCAGGAGGGAACCCATGGGTCTACCAAGGGGTTCCCTGAGAGGACCTATCCAGAATTCCCCTCAAAGAGAGTCCCCTGTCACTACCATTCTTCCAAGTGGATGAAGGAGGCTTGCAGGGTTTTGGGGTTTACCACTGTTGTTTTTCCTCACTGCTTGTATTTACCTTGGCAGCTGGGGAAATACTGATCCATGTTGCTGAAGGTTTGCTGGAGGGGTTTCTGGGAGGCCCTGGTGGTTTCTCACTTGGTAGCTAGCTGAGGGCAGGAAAAACAGCCTGGGAAAAGGAAAAAGACCACCACAAACACCTCCCTCTATTTTTTTTTCCCCATGGATCAGTTCTCTGACCTGGCTCATGACAAGCCTGTCAACCACCCACACTGGCACATGTCAGGGGCCTCAGGGAGCAGAACCAGCCCTCGTGCCTGGGGCTGGCAGGAGGGATGCCAGCCCAAAAGGCAGCACCTCTCTTCTCACATGAAACAATTGATGTAAAACACCAATTTCAGCTAAATTTTAGTAGTCACACCAGGCTGGCTGACACCCAGTTCAACTGAGCCAGATTTTACATCCACTGTGTTGAATCATTGTAAAACTATATGCAAACAATTGCTTACAAAAGGCTCCCTTCCCACTCAATTAGTCCACACTCACATTTTTTGCTCTTGCTATGTTGTCATCATCATGTTTTAGCTTAGCTAGAGCATTGTAACACTCATACTGGTTGAGGTTGCACTTTAAATCCACTGTTTGAGATAAGCAGTGAAGTAGTAACTACAGCAGTTCTTATTAGTTTTCCTATACCGTTTTCACTCTCCTCTCCTCTCCTCATTATTTTCCTGCCTTTTCTTGCCTCTGTCTGCTTTTCCTTTCACCTTGACTTTAATTCCTTGCTTGCCCCTTGCTTCTCCCTTTTCCCTGCATTGCTGAAAAAAGCCTAAAAATCCCTTCTGGTCTCAGCATGAAGACAAAGGCAAACTCAGAACTGGCTTAGCTCAATCCCTGCTGCTGGAAAACAGCATCTGGTGAGTCTGTTTTACCAGTGGGTTGGAAGTCCCTGCCCAGGATGACAGCATCCACTGGTGGATGCTGGAGACAGGGATGGCAGTCATCTGCAGCGATGTGTCCCAGCTGCAGCCAGATGCCCCATGCTGAGCTTGGAGTAAAGGGGCCCCAATCTCCTCCAACAGGGGCCTGGCAAGTCCAGTGCAGCACCTGGCATTGCCCTATCCTTGCCAGTGAGCCATGAGGCCTCAGTCACCTCGTCCAAGTCCCATGGGATACTTGAGATGCCCTTTTTCCAGCTGGCCTGTGAGACTCCAGCAAGGGGCTGAGGATACTTGCCTTTAAGCAAGCTCGCTTGCAGCTGGCGAGATGTCATCGTAGCAAGTAGCTGTCATCACCCGCTCTGCTAGTTGTGATAATAAAAAGAGACAATTTAGAGTTGTGCAGCTCCAACTGGGAGTGTTTCCCAGCTGTGTGTGCTTCTCAGCCATGCCACAGCTTTGCTCTGGGTTGAGCAGAGCTTGAAGTGCCTCAGCCTGTGCGACGTGAAAAGCTCCTGTCTAGAGCTCTGCAGGCTCCTCACTGCTCCCTGCCATGCTGCTAGGATCTTAGACCCCCAATGAAACTCATGTTGGTTTTGTTTTATCGCCACAGCCCTGCACCTGCAAGCCCTGTTAGGACAGTCTGCTGTGAAAAGTAATGGCCTCCAGGTGAGAATCACCTTCCTTACCCATGTCTCTTCCTATTCCTGGGCTATTGCTCTCAACTTACATTAGAGAACACAGCAAAATCACAGAATCATACAATCATTTATAGTATCATAAAATCATTTAGATTGGAAAAGACCTCTAAGATCGAGTCCAACCAGCTGTAAGTTTGAGAAGGCCAAAAAAGAAAAAAAAAAGCCTAAAACCCCTATCTACTTATGTTGGCAAATTTGTCGGCAGAGAGGTGACAGATGTCAGCAGCGAGGATGCTTAGGGGAGGATTCTTCTCTGAAGACCTCCTGTACCTTCTCCTCCCAGCTGGTCATGGGGGTGAGCTTTCTTTTTGCTTCTGTTTCTCTCCTTTAATTTTTTTACCTTTCCCACAGAGTAGCTGTTATCTCTGAAGTCAATGCATGTCACCAGCTACAGAACCGGTGAATAAAGCTTTGTGTGGGTCCAGCTGTCTCAATATCCTCCACACAACAACCTGGGTGAGACTGTGAGCAGCTGAACACCAGCCAGCAGGTACCACCTATGGTAAATGGAGGCCAACTTCCTGAGGGACTCTGTGCCTACCAGCTCCTGGCATTCCTGCATAGGGATCACACAGGAGGTAGGCTCCAGAAGTGATGCACAGTTGGGCAACCAGGAGAGAAAGTCCATGTGTTACCTGGTGGCCTGTAGGGAGAGATTCATCCAGCCACAGTCTTGCTGGAACACCTTCAAATGACTAAATGAAGGTCCCTCCAAATGGCAGAAAGCCATTCTTTACTCAAAGTGAGTAAACAAACTTACTGTGTAACTGATTCTTCCTTCATCACATGTTATCTTGCAACAGTAAGGCAGCATCAAAGATGAAAACAGATTTCTATTCTTAACCAAAACAATTTACATGGCTTCCCATTTTGATTAACAGCTCCAGTTCAAAGGGGGAACATATGATTATCCAAAATTAAGCTAGAAAATATTTTTCTCCCTCTTCTCTTCTGTGGCACCGTTCCAGAGGTTTTTTGCTGGGAAGAGTGATGCCTTATGGGTTCCTGGTGCATGTATGCCACATCAGGTATCATTAGAAAGCCATTCAAAGTGGTGAATGCAGATCTGGTTTAAAAAGTGATAATATAAAAATGTCACTCTCTCACTTGACACATCTGATCAAGCAGAGCAGATCTTTCTGTGCACTTGGAAAATTGCTGTTTACTTTCATGACTGAAACAAAACCCTAGCCCCACAAGCACACATTGTTACGCTATGCCTTATGCATACATGGCATCTGGTTTATTCAGTCAAAATAGCTGTGCACATTGTTATTTTCAGGCTTTGAGAAGCTATTGCCATGGGGACTGAAGATCCAAATAGATCCTGAGATCAGATCACAGGAGGTTTTAAAATAAAATTCCCACTTTTGCCAATAATCATGTGAAACTAGCTTCAATGTGTAAGCACAGAAACTCACCACCTTGGTGACTCCTAACAAATCATAGTTACTGAAACAAGAAGGATATTCTATATTGTTCAAAGCAGCCTGGTACCAAATGTATTTTCAGGATTTAAATATACAGAATGTCTCCTCAAAGGAGAAGGAGATGGTGGAAGCCAGCTGTAGAGGGTTTGTGTTGGTACCATAACTCCAGCTGAATTTTGTTCCATCAAGGAACACAAAGGCAAGTATCTCTTTTTCCAGATTCATATAGGACTGCACTTGTGACTTTCTTATCTCTGCAGGAAGACAAGCTATTACACAGAGGGAGAGAGAATAAAATAAATATTTATCTATATAAAACTATGTATAAAAACATATATAAAATGTATATATTAACTTATAGTGGAGCAGAAACTATAACTTGTTTTGCAGAACATAAGTCACTGGAATCTGCCTCTACTTCTGTGTAATCTCTGCAGTGAAGCAATCTCAAGCTGTGCTATCAGCTCTGGCAAATGAAGCGATGTCAGGGCAGGTTAATACTTGGATATGAGAACGTGAAAGAAAATCCGCCTTTCTAGGGATGCTGTAATCAGAGCTGCATTAACCAGGGACAGAAACAGCCTGCTCTGGCTGGGTGCAGGGAGGCACTGCTTGCACAACATGCCCACTGTGTGCAAATGCATGTTGTGTTGCTGGGATAGTGGGAGGGGGGTTGCGGATGGGGTGGAACCAGAAGCCCCCCCAGATCCACCTCAGTAGATCTTTGCCCTTTTTGTCATAATTATTGTCATTAAATTGCCTTTGCTTTCACACAATAAAATTTCTAGTTGGAGTTACAGAGATCAGATCAAATCCAAGTGAAGGCTTTGGTGTCACTGCAATTCCACTTTGAGATATTTCTGCCTTTTTTCTGCAGTGCAGATGTAAGTCCTTCAGCTCTCAGCAACTGTGATTAGGGGAAAGAGTGTATTGCTAACATGTACCAAAATCTGAAACAGGTCATCATGCTTTGTGATGGTGTGGTGGGTTGACCCTGGCTGTATCCCCAGTGCCCACCAAGTCACTTTATTACTCTCCCTTCTCAGCAGGATATGGGGAAAAAACAGGACAAATGCTCATGAATTGAATTAAGGACAGGGAGGGATCATTCACCACTTACTGTTGTGGGCAAACCAGACTCAACTCAGAGAAATTAATTTATTGCAAATCAAATCAGAGCAGAGTAATGAGAAATAAAACCAAATCTTTAAACACCTTCCCCCCACCCTGCCCTTGTCCATTGGGTTTATCTTGAAGCTGGCTGGCATTGGCTCTGTAGGACACCGGGGAAGCTTCTGGCAGCTTCTCACAGCAGCCACCCCTGTAGCCCCAGTGCCACCAAAATCTTGCCATGGAAGCCCAGCACAGATTGTAACGTGCTGGCTCTTCACATCTGTGCTAGCTAAACATATCTGACCATGGTTGATCAAACTACTACTATCCCAATGTCAGCTATTGTGTATCACTCATCACCTCTTCAAAGCATCAATGTCCCAGCACAGTGGTGTTTAGGAAGCTGTCAGTATGGCTTCTCAGTATTATTCTGGAGGTGATGAAGGTCACCCCAACCACAGAGCTCCAAACCTGCAGTTAGGTTATTTCAGAAGTGATCCTCCAGTGCCACCAAAGCAGAGGCTACAAGAGAAAAAACATCCTTTTCCCTCGTGCTGCCAAAATACAAGACCTTGTCTGCTATGCAGGGCCAAGAGTTGGACTTTATGGTACTTGTGGATCTGTTCCAGCTCAGGATATTCTTTGGTTCTATGAAAGTTCTCATTGCTTAGGGCTGTCAGCATAAGGGAGTTTGCAAATTGAGATCTGACCTCTCAGTCTACTAGTGCTCCAGAGACTTTAAAAGTGTTCACTAAAAAGAGGTTGTCCTGTCTGGATCCTCTTTAAGAGACCAGTTAGAGCCAGCCAGGGCTCTCCTGTGTTTCACAATCCAACTGAAGCCCTAAGGTGGGTGTACAAGCTGGTTTGCAGAAGATTCAATAGTTCTGGGGACGACAGGCCATGGACATGTGTCCTGCCAGCTGTCAGGAGCAGGCTGTGACAAGAGAGCTGCCTGTCCCTCCTGAACCCCACCAACACCAGGCCTGGGCAGCACATCCAGCTCTGAACTGTTCATCTTGTGCACACACTGACCACACAGACATGTGCAGCACTAGAACCCTGCTGCAAGTGATGCTGACAGTTGTCTCCATGACCCCAGTGGCCACCTCCTCATAGAGGGACAGCAGTTACCTTCATCTGGCCCATGGCTCTTGCAGGATGCAGTGCAGGAGCTTTGGGTAGCTGATGTGAGTTCCACAGCTCCCAAGACAGGCTTTTCCTCAAGCTCTGTGGCATTCTCCCCTTGCCAGTCTCCATAGCTTGCATGAAGACTTTGAGGAGCCCTTCTGTGTAGAAGATGCAGCAAGGCAGGGAATAGGAAGAGACATGGCAAAAGAGTGATTCTCACACTGGTGGCCATTGTGTCTCATGGGAGAACATCATAGTAGGGCTTGCAGGTGCAGGGCCATGACAATAAGACAAAACTCCCAATTATGCCAATTGAATTACACACTTTGAAATAAAGAGTCATCCTGCGGACAGTCACTCCTAAGTCCTCAGGGACCTTTCCTGTAAATTGCATTCCTTTAATATCTCCTTCAGCTACAACATTGCCTGTGCCAGAGGTTTCCTGGCCCTTTTTGGCTCTGGAACTGGGCTTCAACCAGTGCATTTCCGGGCTGCCTGTGCCAAAGGCTCTGGGCCATGGGGAAGACCGCCCAGAGCCATTTCTACAAAATGTATTTTATAGAAAAAAAACATCAAGCCCATCAGGATTTGCTGTTTGCGGCACAGCCCAGCCCACCCCAGCCTCCTGAGCACCTGCATCTCAAGGCCAAAGCCAAGAGGGTGGTGGATCCATGGTTCTGCAAACAGCATCTCACAAGCCCTGCTTGGATCCTCTGGGCAGGATGACATTCTGGCTCCTGATTATCATCTACCTTAAATTTGGAAAAGATGGTGTGAATATCCATGACCTGTCAAGTTTCTGTGGCTGCCTGGAGCTCAGACATCAGGAGAAAGGGATGTCTCCAGCTCTAGGTGGGTGCCCAGGCCCCCAGCACATCCCCCCTCCTCCTGGGGCTTGGGCTGCCTGGGCCCAGGGCCAGCTTTGACAGTGCAGCTGCCTGGCCTTGAATCAAAGAGCTGTTTGAGAACAAGCTGTGAGAAGCCTTGGCAAGGACTCACTCCCCTTATCTGAGGCACTGTTTTCAAGTAGGGCTTTTGCCCTTGGTCTCTGCCTGAGCTACATTGCAGCTATCCCTGTACCTAGCTATATAACTCTCTGATCTAGACCTGGACATGACCTGAGACCTGCCTCAGCTCTTCTTGCTTGGGTACCATAGCAGAAGATCCTTGCCCATGAAGCTGCTATTTCACGCCCACCTTGCTGTCACCCTCAACAGCAGCTCAGCAGCTCTTGTGTGGAGCTGTCTAAAACCAGGAAACAACAGAAGATGAGGAAATATTCATACTCTGGGATTTCCTCTGAGAACAGCAGAGAAGGAAAGTGGTTCTCTGAACCAGAAGGAGCCAAACCTAATTCTCCCAGTTAAAGCATGGACAAAGTGCTGTGACAACTTTGCTCACACAGAACTCAGAGAATCTATGAATAACCAGAGGTTTTATGGTTTCTCCTTCACTAACAATGTCCCTCAGGTTGTGAAAATGCTAGCAGACCATCCAGCTGCTCTCTCAACGCTTCTGTTCCTCATCTGCAGATAATGAGGCATTTGTAAATCCTGACCTTGGGCTGTTCACTAGCTCTCCCAAAGCCAGCCTCATGCCGACTCCCTCACCTGCTCTTTGTGTTGCCCCCATAAGTGACTTCCAGCAGAAAGGGCAGCTCTCTGGGACTGGTCCTGGCACTGAGATACTGAGGAGGGTCCTCATTTCCCTGAGCCCTTCACCAGTCTGCACAGCTCCTGAGAGCCCACTGAAGCTGCTTGTTTTTGCAAGGTGCTGCCTATGCTGCCTATGGGCAGCGGGATAAGGTGCTCTGCTGCAGAGAAGTATTTCAGACTGCCAGGTCTGCTGAGACACTGTTGAAATACTGGGAACCAACATCAGAGAGCCAATTTGATGAGATGCACAGTCCGACTGCAGCCAGAGAGTGTTTCCTTGTGTGCATCATCCAAACCTACAGCTGGAGTTTTCTTCCAAAAAAGCAGGTTTTTTTCACCCCAGACTGGAGCCTGGCACAAGGTAAGCTGCCTCCAGGGTGGGTGACCAAAGAGACAAAGCAGCAACAGGACAACCAGGTGACATCCATGACCCGCTGCTTTGAAACTGGAGGACCATGCTGTACTTTGGGACTCAGGTGTCAAATTCACACTGACATGGTTCAATGAGCACTAATTTTTTGCTGTGAAGATAAGGACTATTGTGGGTCAGACCAAAAGCATGTCTGAATAAGAATTCAGTAAGACTGTTGCATCTCCAACAGTAACAGTAAACGAATGTATTAAGAAAAGCATAAGAACAAGAAAAAAAGTGATGTTCCCCCCAGCATTTTCCCAGCATTTCAACTGTTTTCAGCTTAGGGATTTCCTGAACTGGGGGTTGTGGATCTTTCCACACAGCAACTTACCATGGGCTTCTCTTCAGTGGATCTATCTCATGTCTCCTGGCATGCTTGTTACCTCTTAGCTCACATTGCATTTGTTGGCAGCCTTTGACAAAGCTGGAATGTCTACCAGCATTTAGCTCACTGTCATTACTAAGCCACACTTGCAATGAGGTAAGAACACAACTCTTTTCCTATGAAGACAATTTTTTTACTTCGGTGATGGAGAGAACTGCAAACACACATTAATGGTCTCACCAAAACAATATGTGTACCTTAAGGGAAAGTGAGTGTCAGGGGCATTGCTTTAATTTACTTCATGCTGATGCCTGCAGAAGGCTGACCTAGAACAGAGACTAGACAGTTAAGAATAAAGTAGGTATTTATTGAAAGGCCTTAAAGGACACACCTTGGGCAGTACAAGAGCCTGGGCCAGAGCTACACCCAAGGTGGACCTAAAAATGGTCACAAAATGGACCACTGGTCATGAGGTCTCACGCTTTTTAACGTTTGGTCCATCTGCATATTGGGGTTAATTGTCCAATTATAGCTTCACATTATGAAGACCCATCCTTCTTGTTTTCTCTCTTCTGTCCACTGTTGTTTATGCTTTTGGGCCTGAAACTTGTAATGATTGTCCTTGGTATCAAGGTGGAGAAGGAATTGTTTTGTTACCTACTCTGAAGAGAGATCACTAACAGTTAATATGAAGCTCAAAACTTATACACCTAGGCACTGCAGAATCTGAAAAATATGAAAGCTGAAACTTAAGGCATCAATGCATTACTCATCCCTTTTTGTCAACGAGCAACACCCAATGAGATGCTGCTCAGCCAGTTGCTGGAGAGCTGTATATATGGTGGGACAGCCACAGAGGGTCTGGGCAGGGATCCCAGCCATGCAAGGGTCTCAGCCTGCACCAGTCACATTGTCTCTAGAACTACTAGAAGGCAAGGTATTAAAGTTAACATCTGCTGAGAGACAGAGAGCACGTGAACAGTGCAGATTTTGCAGGGCAAAAAGGCTTTCTCTCACTTTGCCATGTCAGTAGTAACCTGTGGTTCCACCTGTTGTGCATCCTAGGTCAGAGGTGCTCAGGTATCCCATTCTGAGGCAGGAGAGCAAGGCATGAGACCCACGGATGCTTTAGGTAACAGCTTAAACTTAAGTAGCAATCCTTGTACCTTCCTGTGATTACAAGTCATGTGATTTTACAGACTGTTCTTGATATGTGGTTTGTAGCTAAGTGAGCAGCAGTGCTGCAAGATGATCCCACCTTGCCAACTATCCCACTCCTCTGCTGGGGAGGCACCCATACCTCCTCCACCCCAAAGGTCTTGGCTTCAGCTGCTCATGGCTGTGAACAGACACTGAGGAGCTGACACGTTTTGTCTCGCCTGCCTCACTTTCCAACATCCATTAGCAGGGCGGGACTGCATCTTAAAGCAGTGCACCTAAACCTCCCCAGTCCTTCTTGGAGGGATTGCCAGCAAGAACAGGACTCAGGTTCCTTACATTTTATTTACACACTGGTTTTCTTGCAGATCTATTGACTGGTGGATATAGACAAAATCACTTATTGCAAAAGAACATGTGACTGGCAACCACAGGGCGAGTGGCTTCTGACTCTGACACTGCAGGGGGACTCCTGAGCTGACCACATGCTCTTCCCAAAATATAGCAATATGCATTGGGCTGATCCAGTTTTGCCAGAGACAACAGGTCATCCCAGAAACAAGCACTACTCAACTTCGTCCGGTAATGGGACACCTGAAAAGTTCTTATTGCCCCATATCTTTGAAGTATGAAAGATCTTCCTCCTTGCTCTTCAAGCTACAGACTTTATGATGTCAGAGCACTGAAGGCACCCACAGACCTTGGTGGCCCTAACCCTCTTTTGCTCCCCTTCACCCTTTCCCATTGCCCAACCAGGCCAACTTGTGCCTACATTTGGGCCAGGGCTGGAGTGGAGCTTGAGACTGGCACCACTGCAGCATCACTGGTGCAAAGGATGGAAATGGAGGCTGCTCAGGGTCAGTGAATCCTTTAAATGGCTCTGACACATATCTTGCAGGTCTTGGCAATGAGAACCCATTGATATAAAACTCATGGTGATGAAGAATGGCCATACAGATCCACATGGTTTGTTCTGTTTTCAAAGCAGGAAAGTACTCACTCCTCATACTTTAGTAGTGTCTGTTAATTACAGCGCCAAAAAGTAGTATTTGCTTAACTGCATCAAAATGTTTTCTTTGAGTACTTGCAACTTCAATTACCAAGTCAAGAGCTTCACCACAAAGCTTTATTCAGGCAGTAAAGCCAAGCAAATTTCCATGTAGCTCCGTCTAAGAGGTGTTCAATTTCTGAATGTTTACTAGGACTAATGAAATGCACTATAGAAACTCTGAAGGGTTTATATTAAGGAAGAAATGAGAAAGAAAAAACAGTGAATCTATAAATCCTATCTAGTGGAATGGGTGTAATTTATAGATTGGTGAATTGAGTTATCCCAACCTGAAAGCATTTGATTTTTTAGTTGCAAGTTTTTCATTTTACCTCTCAGTTTAGGCTGAGTGGTGCTGAACAATAATCTTTTGTTCACGGTAAAGGTGACCAATTCCTCCAGAGGAAAACAGATCCTGCCTAGCAGGGATCATATCAGCATTGCTCTGCTGTCCTGCCAGGCCTGAGTCAGCCACAGCTGGTAGCTACAGCCACCTTCCTTGGGGAAGTGGGACATAAACCAAAGTTTTCAGCTGCTGAATCTGCTATAGGAGCTCTCCTGAAGACAGCTGGACAGCTGGAGCAAATTTTCCTTCAAACATGCAAGTGACAGAGCCTAGAAGCCATCTCTGACAAACACCAGCCACATCGGTTGTGTCTTTTTGGCTTTGCCTGTTTGTGACTCCTTCTTCTCTTCCACTCCTAGCAACAACAGTGCTGCACGCCTGGATAAGGCTGTTGGGAAAAGGCACAAAGGAAAGTGTTTTGGGAGTCGAAACTACTTGGAAATGAGAGAGATGGAAATGCTATATTGATCCATCAGATAAGAACATTTGGCATATGCAGCTCAGTGACAGTGAGGAAGAGCATTAGTCTTCCAGATTTTTACTCATCTCCATCAGGCTGCAAGCCTTGTTTTGTCAGAGCTGTGAGGTACAAGTTGCAGTCACTTGAATGATCCAAATTGGGGCTGGGAAAAGGCAAATAAAAAGCTGAGCTGTCAATTAGAGGGAGAGACTCTGAAAGAGGTCTGTGAAAAATTTATATATAGCTATCAGGATCTGTTGCAGAACCTGATGTGGTATAAGATGAGCTAAATTTGAACGTCACATATTTTCATTATTTCAGGGTTTTGGTTTTCTTGGATAACACTCTGCTTTATGCACGGTGTTCGATCAGTGCTGAACACTGTCTACAACTATGTCACCCACATACATCTTGTTTTCTAACATTAAAATTCCAGGAGTGACTTCAGGGCACTGTATTTGACCCAAGCTGCTGTGCTCAGGCTACCAGCAATCTGGAAGTGCTGGGTCTGTCTGCAGTCTGTCCAAACACTCCCAGAGCTGCACATGGGAAGTCACGCTGCAATAATTTTGACGGTGTGGGGACAATTTGTTGGGCTGGCAGAGCCCCTTTGTGCTCTGCATTACACGAGGTACAGGTCTCCAGCTGCCACATGCACGTGTGGCAGGAAGGGTGTGTTGGCAAAGTGCTGGATTTGCTCTTTCCTGACAGAGCTTGCTTGCATGGCAGACTCACTCACCAAAGGGGACTTGAGGCTTCCCAAAACACCTGGATTTCTCAGGTGCTTGTTGTGCAGAGTTTCCCAGGCAGTGTACAGCAAACAGTGCAGTCATGAGGAGTAGAGAGAGGGAGGTGCAGAGCAGACCCACAACACCGCCTTGCCTGGCAGAGCTGCCTGAGGCCGCTTTGTACATGAGCTGTGCCAGGGGGGCCTCCCCAGAGTGCATTTGTGGGGACAAACCCACAGCTAACAAGACCAGTGGAATCCTTGAATATATTCAGAACATTGCCAGCAGGTTGGGGGAGGTGATCCTGCTGCTCGACTCAGCCCTGCTGAGGCCACATCTGGAGTGCTGTGTCCAGTTCTGGGCTCTTCAGCACAAGAGAGCTCCTGGAGCATGTCCAGTGGAGAGCTAGAGATGATTAAGGGACTGGAGAACCTCTCCTATGTGAAAAGGCTGAGGGAGCAGGGCTTGTTCAGCCTTGAAAAGAGACAACTGAGAGATCTCATCATTGTCTAAGTGAAGGGAAGGTGCAGAGAGGAAGGAGCGCCAGGCTCTGCTCAGTGGTCCTGAGCAACAGAACAAGAGGAAATTGGCAGAAACCAATGCACAAGAAATTCCACCTGAACATGAGGCAGAACTTCTTTACCATGTGAGTGACCACACACTGGAATGGTTGCCCAGAGAGGAGACCGTGGAGTCTCAGTCACTGGAGATATCAAGAACCGTTTGGACACAATCCTGTGCCATATTCCATAGGCTTGCCCTGCTTGAGACATTGGACCAGACGTCCTACTGTAGTCCCTTCCAACCTGACCTGTACCTATTCTGTACGCATAGTACTGGTAGGCCCTCCCCGTCTATCTCGGAGGTCTCCCGGAACTACAGAGCGCCTGGCGTCGAGCTGGACCCCCGCGGCCGGGCCGCCACTACACGTGCTGAGCTGCCGCCTGCCGGGACTACAAGCCCCAGAATGCCACGCGGGGCGGGGGCGGGCTCGGGGCAGCGAGTGGGCGGGACCAAAGGCGGAAGGCCGCGCCGCGATTGGACAGCGTCCGCCCGTCCTCCCAGTCACGTGCGCTCGCGCCCCCCGTCCTCCGCCCCTCCACCCCTCTCCCAGTCACTCAGCAACGGCGCGCGCGCGCGCC